>NMRA01000577.1:70540-193657 GCA_002633005.1 Phoronis australis
TTTGGGACACAGAATTCACTCCCTGTCCGCAAATTCAGACTTTCACTCACTCATACCTTAAACCATATTATATAACATGAGATATCACACCTGCCAAGAAAACACTTACCTGTACCTAAATTTAGTGTCGAGCAGGAAGAACCTTCTTGCTGATGGCTGTGGCACCGAGTGAAGCCTGAAAAACGTGTGGTGTTCCACACAGGACTTCCACAGCTTCTTGCAAGACCTATAGCTACTCATGTTGAACCCTATCAGGTTATCAAGGGTGTCCGTCTGCGGGCAACACAACAGAATTATGACAGGAAACCATGTGAATGGGAAGCAAAAAAGTGATTCGCTAATTTGTGCCATACTAGCTACAGATTAAAGTCATTTCTCAATGACTTACAAATTTTTTTCTATATGTTATACAACATTGTTCTGTTAATCTCCTGAAAAGTACGTTTTTCTCAGACAGTGTCCATGAGGGCATTTAAAGTTCATCAACCAATAAACACTTTCTACAAACGTCCTTACCCCTTCTCGCCGCAGCTGTATGAAAAACTGCTTTCTTTTGAATGATATTTTCACTATTTTAGCCCTGCAAGTATAAAACAACAGAGATGATCTTGAGGAAGACCAAGTAAGCAATCGTACACTCGACTAGTTGTCGGTTAGTACGAAGCCAGCTGCTGCCATCTACCCACTTGATCATGGACTGCAAGATTCCATGTCAAAACAAACCCGCAATATCCATGCATTAATTCTTAACAAAACACCATTTTAGTCATTTACTCAATACTTTACGAGGATTCTGCATTGATGACATCAGACTGGGTAGGTTTGGTAAACATTAAACCATCTTTCAATGTCAAGACTGCAACAGATTCCATACATTTCGTCCATCTCTTTGTGAAATTACCTCATTGCACAAACTGCCAACATCCAGGTTTGTTTTGGAACTCCCTGTAAATTCTAACTTTTTCATTTGACTTTCAGAGCTGATGTCACCATGAAGACACTTGGTGAACTCTTTTTCTCATTTCCCATCTCGATTCCAAAGCAGACAATATCCCACAATGTTTAGTCATGAAAACATGTTTTTCATTGGCCAGTCATTAACAAACTAACTTTAATTGACCAATCCCAAAAGGGAAGATGTACATGCAATTTTATTATACACTGGTACTCAGGAGCTATCTAATTAGTTGGATATAGTGCTCCTCACTAATCATTCACTTTCCGGATTTTTCTGCCGAATTCTTCACTAATTTGGCACTCCAAAACGCAAATAATTTTATAAATATTTTCCAACTTTTAGTCAATTTTTTGGAAGTGAAATGAATGTTCAAGATCCATAACATTTCAAATCTGTACATAGCGAACATTAGGCTCTAAATATACACACAACACAGATAAGCCCATAACAGTTGGCGGCCTTATAATGCTATCCATGGAACTGCTTGCCAAATATACTTGTAACAGATAGACATGCTGACTTAACCCAATGAATGATGCACCAAATGCACCACACTCTGAAACATTATCAGAAACACCAAGTCCTTGTCAACTAACCGCCTGTAACCCAATGCTGTAGTGGTAAAATTAGAGGTAAGTAGGCGCCCAAAGCCCACCGTATCACACTGAGCACTGAACGTAACTACAGTGTGTAGGCGCTACGTTCAAATGCTAAAAGGTGGTTGGCTGCTCCTACGTGCGCCTACGCCCCACTACAGCGCTGCTTTGGCCACCCACTCACCAGGAGAATGTGTTGATTTTCCTGTTATTCTGAAAGACTACCAAGCCCACTGCTGTCACGCCAAGCTGTATCTCAACATTGCACGAATCCTGCAAAAGAAACACGATTGTTATTAGTGCCCAGGAGATGAAGAACACGGTTTCACAGATGGAGAGTGTAGTCAAAGAACACTGTGTTTGTTGAGGTATAATGCAATAAAGCTGAAACCCTCAATCCGTCAAGGAAACTGGCTTCTGCACATAAGCACTTACCGCAACAAGCTTGTTATCACCATGCACTTAACTCAGATAACAAGTGGTTTCGGGTTTAGAAAATCATTATCACTGAAGACAATGCCACAGTCAAGTGGCCTAAATGAAAAATTAGTTTTCAGCCACAAGGTAGATTTATAACCACTTTAAGTTAATATACAAGTTATTTGGATTAGCAACACTACAGAAGATAGGTCAAATAAACACAGAAAAATCAGGAACCCCAACTGGGAATCGAACCACAGGTCTCTAGATTGCCGGTCTAGTGCTCTGACCTCTGTATATTTACAGAAGATTGGCAATAGCCCATTCAAAGATAGAGACAATCCACATGGCTGCCTACAGGTGTTGTTTAATTTTTCATCCTTGCTATAACCAGGCACAGACACAACAAGGAAGTGATTTGATGGAGAACCGAAAAGGAACTAAGCTAACATAATACCAAAGCCTGACAATGCTAAGGAATAACATAAAAAACCAGTGACAAGAATATTAAAGCCCCATCAAAAGTTGGTCTACCTTGGCATCATGCAGGTCGACGCCATACATCTCCATTCTCTTAGCACATTCCAAGTAGTTCAGCTCAGCATCAGCAGGTGTCTGGCCCCTGAAACGAGAGTACCACATAAATATACCCCTTAAATACGCGTGAAATTGAACTGAATCTGTCTTCGGTTCTCGAAGCTCAGTTCATGAAAATAAGAACACCCTTCAAGATTAAAGAAAGACGCTGCTATTTAGAGCAATGAAACTAAATGTTATTCCACTGTTGATTTCTTGTCAGTGTCTCTCCTGACAAACATTCGTGATTATTCAGGGCTTAGAATGATCAATGACAAAAAGGAGGAAAATTTTCCAGGTGAAGTATTGTTCCACAAATAAATAGGCTTGTGTGATATATTTTTTGAGTTGTAAAATTTAACTGAAATAAACGTTTCTGAATGAATAAAGTCAAAACAACATTAAAAAAGAGATGAAAAAAAGAAGAAACTGGAAATCCAATAAGAGGAAATTGGAATCAAAAAAGAGGAAATCCTCTTAAAAGAGGAAAATTCCAAGTCCAGACTACAGCAACAGATTGTTGTGACAGACACTACTGATTATTACCCAAAGAATACAACACTACTGACCTGTGTTGCTTGTGAAGGTCGGCCACCTCATTCTCAAACAGCTCGTCCTGACTGGGGATGAACCTAAACTCGGACAGGTAACCCTCATTATGTTCCTCACTGTTATAGTCACCAAGCTCAGCTGAAACAGTGTCAAACATGTAGGATGAGTGAACAGCTCGCGTGTGACATGTCAAACCAGAGCAAGAGCAGGAGTAATCAAGTCAATGTAAAACTGTTGGAGGTTTTGTCATAACACTTCTTAAATCTATTGCTCTATTTGCACCAACCTTGAACCTTGGTCTGCGACTGCATGCCACCTATTGGCCACATTACGTGACCAACAGGTGGCATGCAGACCAGACTTAAAAAAATGTTTGCAATGTATATTTCCACGCCAGTTTTAAGTTTGATGTATTCGTGTAACTTCTAGCCTATTTGCAATGGCACCATGTTTCGCCCAGTAATTTCTCTGATCATCTTCAAGGGCCTGTTTCTCGCAAAGACTATTGACTTTTTGTCTTCATCCAAAGTCAGAAATCTGTATACCAATACCCAGAAGTTCGATTTTTTTGTCTTTTCTTTTTCTCGAAACGTTTTGTCTTCCGTCTAGTCAAACAGACTTCGGATTTCAGACTGTCGATTTCAAATTGTAGACAGAGTTTCCGATTTTCTGCCTCAGCAGTTATCTTCATGACACAAGCTAAGTCATCAGTAGACTGACTTGTAGCCGAAAGTCAAAAGAGACAAAAGTCAATAGAGTCATCAAGAAACAGGCCCTAGGCATCGCATCTTTATCAGAAGATCAAACACAGGCTTATAATACATTCTTACACTGGAATGGTGGTTAGAATGTTGGAAACGACAACTGAAATGAACAAATAATACTGCGCACCACAGAAAGAATAACATATTCCAAAAAAGCGATCATTAACCACAATGAGTTCACCACAAACCCACGTTCGTTCCTTTAAGAAAGATGAAACAGCAGAAGTTGACAGAGAAATAAAAGACCAAAACATTGTATCAATGTAAATAGGCTAGATGTACATAGAAGTAGCAATAGGAGACAGCAATTTACCACACATTATGGTTGGACACAGGAATTTCACTTTATCAAACTGTTAAGAAAATGCTACCGGTAACAGCTGGAATGCGTACAAAGATTCATGACAGTATAGTAGAGAAATAGTGGACGGAATACAGGTGTATCAGACAGATAATGGTGGCATTGCACTAAATTTTCTGGGGCAAGAAGTCTGCCTTTGTATCTTGTGGAGTGAGAAAGCAGCCCTAGTAACTTACATGGTATTTTCAGATCACGACATACATCACAATTCACAAACCTAAGCGCAGGACACCTTAACTTACATTGCACACTGTAACTGGCCAATAGGCAAGCTGTATTTCGTGGACAGATCAGCTTCCCTTCTAAAATGTCACGCTTGACTTGCAGGAAAAAATGCCACCTAAAAATTTAATACACTGATTCATTAAAGTTTTACGTAAACTTAAAGTAAATGCAAACCTGCAATTGGCCACGAAAGAATAAAACTAGCCTCAACTTGTACCTTACGCGGCCGAGGAATGACTTCTGGGGTAGGGAAGAGACTGATGAGAAGAGCATGAGACCATGAGGCTCAGCGTGTAAAACGGTCCGCCCTGACAAGCCAAACTAATCTGACATGAACTAATGCGATCACGACACACTTTTCATTCCTCCCAAGCTCAAGAGTCACTTCTAACCTGAGTGAAGAACCAGTCACGACCAGTATCATAACGGTTAGTGCCTGACATGTATTTTCTATAATGAAGGTAGGTTTATAGCCACTTCCAAGTATCAGCAAGACAGTTCACATATTCCACAGTTGTGCACATTATTCAAGTTATAACGAAAGTCTTACAGCAAATACACTGATATTTATACATCGTGTACCGTTTTCACACTTTGACAGCTCAATATATGTTGCATTTCACATTGTAAGCTTAATCCTCAAAATAACCTAATAGACCACTGACTGCACTGTTAATTGCCTGACTATGCTTATAGTTAAGCAACAGAAATCAATACACACCTGGTATATTCCTCCGTCAGTTTGCTGGGGTCTGATGCATAAAATTTTACTCTAAAATAAAATATGAAAGGAGGGCCCGCTGAAAATAAACAAGAATACGTAAATTAAGCAACGCAATGGCGCGAGTTTAAACTATACAAACAAAACAAAGGAGAGCGTAAGAAATACTCTGAACTTCAAAAACATTTCAAACTGATGTTTTATTGTTAGCTTGTCGTCAAACCCTTTTTCCAAAACTTTGGCAAATCACTTTGGAGTTCAAAATGGTTTGAGTGTCATTCGTCACTCACGACATTGAAAGAGTCCGTTGTGAAACAGTTTAAACAGAGAGCTCCGCAGTACAACAACAGTGTGTCAGACAACAGATGAGGCCCTTGGGAAAACAAAACTAATCTGGGACTTTTGTTTGCACGGAGAAATAAGCTAATTTATAGCTAAATAATCTTGCTAGATTATGAAAGACCAACACGGGGTTGTCAACTTACTCTTAATTTGTTTCTTGACTGTTTTTAAAGGGTCTAACCACCTCTGAAAAAGAAAAGAACACATTTCAATACGCCACATTCAAATATTAGAATGAAACAGTCTCACATTTCATTTGAAACCTTTTGATTGACTGATTTATTTAACATAGATTGACCATAAAGTAATGATGACAGTACAACACAGCAAAGAGACCATAGGAACAGACAGACATAGAAACAAAAGTTATGATGAACAGTAAGACCAAGGTATACATAAAATTATCTGAAAAGCAACAATCGATGTATGAATGACAAGAAAAAAGGCAAATTATGTCCTTCATGATCCGTCCCATATCATGAGTTTAACACAAAAAGTAATTAGATAAACAATAAATAGAAACATAAATAAATAAATACGATACCAATAAGATAGAGACGTGTACACGGTTGAACCAAGACAAGATCATAGACCAGGTATTTGGTGTCTAAAGGGGTAACCAATAAGATCATGGAGCAAGTATTTGCTGTATAAAGAGATTGCCAACAGTATGAGGTATTGAGATATACTTAAAGAAGAATCAGCCTTTTAAAGCCAGAATTTCAACTCTTGGCAGAACTGGCGATGAGACTTATGGGTAGACCTAAAGTATGTGGGCCAAGAGCTGTATCTGATGGCAGTATGCCATCTGCACGTTTGGCAAAGAACAAATAAAATGATTTTATTTTAACATCTCAAGCCTGGTAATTACCATAGAACCTGCAGAGAGTCCATCTTCAACATACTGTAGGCCAAAATAGTCCTTCTCGACTAGTTCTAAGAAATCATACACCTTTTCCAAGAGACTTTGAGATTTCAATCGTTTCTGGAAAAAACAAAAACACATCAGATACCAGAGTTTCAAGTATGTTTCATTGTTGTCATGGTGACGATGGAAGAAGCAGAGAGCAACACGAACAAACACGTCTAAAGTTGCTTTAGTACAAAACAATCTACAAAGGATTTACTAAAAAAGTTTACTGAAAAAATATTCACAAATTCACTCAAGAGCTTCCCCTGAAATACATTTTCATCAACAAGGTCACACAATTTTCTTTTTCGCTTAGTTGATGTTTCCTACCTTAGTCATAAGGTCAGCTATATCACCTATCACAAAATGAACCCATAATACACTAGCTTTCACACATAAACTATTTATCAATGCCTATCATCACCTTCCTATTATGTCGGCATACAACATGTTAACAAGCAGATTTCCATCTTCACAAGCGAAATCAGTCTCGATCAACTGACTGTGTAATGAAGACTAGTAGTCACCTAGGCATGCAGGTATAATTTAAAAATACGGACTTTCAACACAAGTCAGTGATTACCGTAAGATACAGTCTCATTGTCTCAAGTCTTCAAGCACAGCCCTAGACTGACAATGAATGTGTAATACCATAGTCATATCATTTTTATTTCTTATCAAATTCAAATTATTTGTCACAACATTAACAATATGTTCTCATGTAATTTTGGAAGTAAAGAATCGTAATTTGCATCAGTTACATACATTGATTAACTAAACGTTGTCAAATAGCAACCTTTCTGTGTTGCGTAAGTCTTGGCACAGGGTTGATGTGTGAACGTTAGGCGTAAAAAATTCTACGTTAGAAATTGGTGAAGCTAAGTTAACGTGAAACGTATCTTCTCGACTTCTGTCATCAAACACAAGTGATAGCGAATACAGATGAACGTTCACGCCTTCATCTAGAGGGTGCCCAAGGTGTCCAAATGCACACCCTGACTCAAATATAGACACCCTAACAGGGCTTGGAAT
This sequence comes from Phoronis australis, assembly GCA_002633005.1. Classification (NCBI taxonomy): domain Eukaryota; kingdom Metazoa; phylum Phoronida; family Phoronidae; genus Phoronis; species Phoronis australis. Next base: position 77,998 of record NMRA01000577.1, read on the forward strand.
GATCAATGAAAAAAAAGTGGAACATTTTCCAGGTGATGTATCTTTCCTCAAACAAATAGGCTTTAACTGAAATAAACATTTTTACACGAATTAAGTCAAAATAACGGTAAAAAGAGACAAAAAAGAGGAAACTCGAAATCAAATAAGAGGAAATCGAAACCAAAAAAGGGAACCCTTCACACAAGAAGATTATTACAAGCCCTGTCATAGTAAAGACACCGATGATGTCCTGTGTCCATGAGTCATAATCAGGTGATTAGAGTAATGGGCCCGGCCTTGTGATCTAAACACATTTATGTACCACAAAAGGCATCAGGCCACCTGCACCTTTTGTTTTAGTAAAGACACACTATTCAGCAATGGCCAAGTGAACTGAGCATGTAAGCATAGCTGTTGCTTACTTGCTACTAGTAGCATCAGCACCTCTGGGAGCTCAGAATAAAACATTGATTTAGCAATGATTAAAGATGCAAAAAAAAACTTCAGCGCAAAACCATGTCTCCAGAATAACTTACCACACTATAACATCAGTTTGACTTGGGGGGGTCACACGTTATTGGACATGGATGCCCTGAGAAATTGGGAAACCTATTTTGGACGCCCTATTTTGAATACTGGATGAACCCCTGTGACCCTTCTCCCAAAATGAATAATCTCTAGGTCAACTCTGGCTATACATGTCAATTAGCTAACAAAAATTAGAGATAATGACATTTCCGGCCTTCCAGTCAGCAATGACCTTTGTTTCTTCTAATGCATTGTAAACAAACACATTTTTGACACTGGCAAGTCACGCAATGCTGATTTACGGAATGTGTCCTCAGAACAATGACAAAGACCTTTGAAGCTCTCAGCGTCCAATGGAGCAATACTAAACATACATAAAATCCAGAAAAGCAAGCTTGACGCTTAAATAATGCGGAACACTCCGGCATCTAGTTGCTGATAGCCTTGGGCCACCACAGACGGACAGTTACACACCCAGCTGTCTGCATCACGTGAACTAAATAGTTCAGCTCTTGGCTCCACGCAGTTTACAAATTACACACAATTAGGCAAAATACTCACCGAACTGTAAACTACGTTCGTAGTAAGTAATAAATGTCAAAAGTACAGAGTTACAATGAGCGAAAGAGATTTATAGTCAGGTGATGCCATAATTAATTTTTGTTGGTTACCGACAGTTATCGACTAAGCACCTAGCTCACCTTGCCTGCTTGCGACGAGGATTTACGATAGTGAGGTGAAAGAAACCCAACAACTCGTGATACAAAATCCTCATGGTTCACTTTGCCTGAGACATGAGCCAAGCTCATTTGTATTTGAGGTGCATAGCTTTTCCGTCTGTGATGGCCCTTAGAAGGGACAACTGGTCAGTACAGCAACATGAACTATGTGTAGCCTGTGTTATCACCACAATATAAGGAGGAAATGAATTGGTAAAACGTATGTTACACCCTTGTTGACATTTGAGTGCATCCATCTCTACTGTAATGAAGGAACAGCAAAGACTAGGAATAAACAGGAAATTAAGATAGAAGCATACATATGCATACCATGGCCATACCACTGTAGAAGTATTGCACAGTGAAACGCCAAGCCAGGCACAGAAACTAACAGCATCTACACCAACCTATGCGCATGGCTTCAACATCATAATCGTGAGAAAATCAACACGGTCGCATGAATACCTTCCCGCGACAGCTAACTCAAATGAACCGAGGCATTTTAAACGTTGTAAGCAAGACTACAACAGCGCTTTTGTTTACTCACATCGATTTCAAACTCGTGTTGTGTGTCGTCCAGAAAGTGTACAAGGCACTTGATCATCTTGTGTGGCGGTATCTTGGTCACTTTGATCAGTTCAGAGTCACGTACGTTGTAGGTACCACTGGTCCCTTTCAGTCTAATGGACATGTTATCTTCTCCCTAACAATCAAAACAACAACAAGGATTAATTGAACCGGCAACATTAACATGAAAGAGGACTGACAACTGACAAAGTGACAAACTTCCATGGTATGTATGGAAATACTACCTCAAGCAGTCGGAGTGTAACGGAAATCAGACTTAGTCTTGCCCGCATAAAATTTCAGTAAATCTTGGATTCAGTTTATGCCAGTTATATTATCGCATATGTACATGTATAGTACCGAAATAGTGCGCTTTTTCAAAGAAAATTGTTTGCTCTACGTTTTACATAAAGACGCATAAGCCTAAGTTTGGCTTGTGGTGCATGTGGGTGTCCTGCCTACAGACGCAGGTGGGTGTCCTGTGTACACAGGCACGAGTGGGTCTCCTGTGCACATGTGCACGCCTTGCTGTGAATACAGGTACATGTATATATTATCCTCCAATGAAAAGCGTACAATCTTGCCTATGCAAAACATTTTTACAAAACTTAGTTTGACTTCACAATTTCTAGGCATTCTGTTATGCTCTTTTGTGAAGTATTCGGTTACTTGTAGAGTGGCAATTCCATTTGTGACGGATATACCATTTAAATTAATTGTGAAAAATTGTTTCAATCTAGAAAATAAAAAGATAACTGGCCAGTTCGAAGACTAACTAATGCAAATTTGTTTTAGTTTACTTTTGTTTCAGACAGTAAAGGGCGAAAAAGTGCAATTTTAATTGAATCAGACCTGAATAGAGAATAGAAAGTAAATTATAAGAATGCTTGACTAAATCGATTCAGGCCCGCAGCCAGCATTGAGCGGGAAGTGGTTCGAATTTCTAGAATGGTGGGATATTTTGCAAACGTGGACACTGTAGAGTTTTCCGTAAGGACTCTGGCGCAGCTTAATTAGGGGGAAGGGAAATCTGTGAACACAACGATGACTCTCTGCTCTATGTTCCTGAGATGAGACGGAATTTGAAATACCAGAAATAAGGATGCTGTGACGATTGCTCGCAAAGAACGGGACTCAAATTCCCATGTAATGTGGTCCAGAAAGAGAACGTTCTCGCATTACCTCCTGCCAAAATTTGAAATCAGGCGTGCTTAAATGAGTGATTACACCTCATTACGTACTCGGAAAGAAATATGAAGTTTAGTCGGAGAATGACTCGACGAAATTGTTTATCTGATGGTATTTTTGCATGTTACTTTGCTTACATCACTAGAAATGGGAACAGCCCACTATTTCAAAGGTTCACTACTCCGAAGGCTCACTATTTTGAAGGTTCACTGCTCAGTAAACATCTATAGTTAAGGTTTAATTTTTATACTTTTACCTGCAAAAAAAATGATAATTCGATTATTAGATGCACTGAGTGGTGTACTTATACCGAAAACAGCGCCCGGATACTAAAACACTTTGTTTGGATTTCAAGTGCATGCGAAATTGCCCGCATATCTTAATATGCAAAAATGAGTACGAACTTGCACTTTTAAAAGAATTAGAAATAGAAAAATTATCAACCACGATACATTCATCAAATCCATGTAAAGGTCGCATCACAGCACGACTGAAAAGTTTAGGACTGCTGCGCCTCAACCTCACCCAAGGAACCACGCCCACCGACGGATCGAAACTAAACGGCAACCCTGTCCCTGCCAGTCTTCACGAAGTCAGGGAGTCACATTCAGTCTTCTTAAATTTAAAACCGCCGTTGGTCGCCGCAGCCCTGACCTGTGCCCCAGATGTTGTCCCTGCTTGAGAATGAGTCGCGAGCAGACAATCAGAGAAATGAACTGTCAGAGTTCTGCTTTCGGAATTGTGGAAATTCGAAGTAGTGGATTTTCGGAGCAGCGGACCTTCGGAGTAGTGGGCCTTCGGAGCAGCGAACCTTCGGAGTAGTGGACCGTCAGAGTAATGAAGAATTGGCATAAACCTAGGAAATCTTTGCCATCAATTTTGTTGTTCGTATGAAGTCTTCGGGGCTGTGCACCATTGACACTGACTAACAAGAGAAGACTTTCTTCATTGCCCAAAGTTCAAGTCCAGGCCTACTTTTCCTTAACATTGCAGTTAATACGGTAGTACCAGTTGTTGTCCATCTATATCCTATCTTTATCGCAGGGGGGGGGGGGCTGAACCTTTTCTGCGGGGGAAGTTCAATCGAATTTCCCAAGCCCCCCCCCCCCCGCTGCAGACCTGTGATTAGATAATCTTTCCAGTTTTCAAATGAAAAAAGTACAAACAAGTTGCTAAGTAATGTCCATACGCTATCTGTTTTGGCACATGAAATAGGCCTTTATCCTTCGCCGTATTCTTTGCTAAATCCCACGAGACAAACGGACAACAAAAAAATGGGATGTACGTATATTTTGAGCATCATCACTTTCAAGATTGGTTTTATTTAAATGGTTTGCATATAAGCAAATGCACTTAATTCTGTGTATAGTTTCAGTTTTGGATATAGGCACGTGGGCATAAACATGTGAATATACGGTATGTATGTATTTCACAACACACATTGGAAATTCATACTAGACTGTCTAGAAGGATCCATCATGTGCACAGAATAAACGGGAAACCAAGAAGGTTTATCATTTCCTAATGGCAGAAATAAACAGGTTTGGAAACACTAAATACCCAAAATATCACTGCATGTCACATACAAGCTAAGGAAAATACTTGTATGAGCATCGTGTGAATGCCAACATTTTATTCGCTTTTAGACAAACCTGAATATTCAAATTGGTAAAAATCGTAGCACAGTAGCCGCGATGATACGCTCTAGGCAAGCACCACCATTCACTAACTGTAGCTGGGTCTAGTTAGGCACAGTTGTAATCAAATGTCATGAAAATAATGCAATGATGCATGTTTCCATAATGAAGAACACTCGAGTAAACATAATTACAAATGCTGCCACAGTTCTACACAACCTGACTTGACTCAACACGGAAATGAGTAATGATTTTGCTGCATGATGAGTTTCGCTCACCTACATCAAGGTGAAAGTTTTGCATTGGTTCAGTGTACTGATTTCAAAGGTTCGTATAGACCCATAGGTCTACAAGCACCTCATAAAACTTCATAAATCTTCTAATTCCTATCCAATTGGATTTTTTTGTTGCGGAGAACACTATGTCATTCAACCAACATTAACAGGTTAGGTTACCACATTCAGATGGAAGTATGCAAGCCTATGTCATCTCTGCTTATTTATGCTCATGTGACACTGCAGAGGGAAGTCAAAGTTTGAATCAAGTTACACATGGTTACTGGCTGGTCAGTTCACCTCACACTGACAATTTGACATACATTGTCAATAAATACAGTAATTCAGGAATCAATAATGTTTACAATGACTTCATAGAATCGCATTTTTTCTCATATTGACAACATGTCTCGCACTTAGAATGCCATTTTACAAGACAAAGTTCTGCATACACCAAAAACTACCAGACAACACAAAATAAGGCAGCTAATGATTTGAAACAAAAGCCATAGTAAAATGTAAACAACAAACATCGAGGTAAAAAATGATCCTTTCAATTCGAGACACCGCAACTTCTCAATTTGTCACCAAGGTGTGCCCATTATTACATTTCTTAACAGTCAAATCTTTTTACTTGCATAAGAAATGTCCCGAAAGTTTTAAAAAGTAATCGATTTTTAGCGTTCCAAATTCAGTAATTTTTACTGTCTACAAACAGAAGATATGTTGATGTGAAAGATAATTTCCTAGAGACAAAGCCGGTGACTACAATTGAACTTTACTACACGCCAACAAGTTGAAACCCAGCACAACTCCCCCCGGTGTCAATGTAACACACTACACACACACCTCTGGCAAATATACACACATCGTGCATTATAAAACAGACTGAAACTCAGCGCGAACATTTCCACAGAGCAACTAGTATTATTCCTTCAATGTGGACTAATAAACCTGCCACAGCATTTCTTGAAAATTACCTATGATATGAGCAACGTCAATTAATTTTTCTTTGCTGGTACAAATGTACGATCGACTCACTGAAGGTTATTGATTTTAGGAAAGTTACTCTGCACATTACAAGTCATAAAACATAACCCTAAGATGATCGGTATACAGAAGATGCAATTCTTATGATAAGCCATGTCAGGCAGATTGTACCATGTCCTCACAACCTTTAAATTTGATTGTGATGATCAATAGAAATTGGTCATCTTCACCTGACTTTGCAAGAAGCAGATTTTTCTAATACTGAAATTCGTACTGAAAACAGTTTTGAGAACTCAAGTGAAGACAAAAATTACAGAATACAGTTGTAAAAATAATAAATCAAATCATACCACAAGATAAATTGTACAATGAGTTTCAACTAGAAAACCGTTGGAAGGTCTATCCCATGAGTTCAAGACAACAAACTCGGGTGAGTGGCAGGGCCCTCCATGGCTCGACTCCATCCCCTAAGAATTTTTTTAAATCGTGCAAAATTCCCTTCATCAGGCCCACAAATTCCCCTCCAATGATTAAAAATTCCCTTCAAGTTAGAATCACTTCTTAAAGCATTGACTTTGAGTACAGATTAATTTGCCGATGAGGAGTGGTCGAATGGGTACCAGCTAGACAACAGATTTTACCCTAACTAAAAAATCCCAGTAATAGTCGGCTAGGAGGGTCCCTATAAAAAGTGATTTGAGAACCAGTTACTCCCACTAAATAATGCCCGTCATTCAGTGGGAGTGACTGATTTCCCAAATCACTTTTAAATCAGGGACCCGCCTATCAGACTATTACCAAAATTCCCACCTCAAAAGGTGCAGGTGACCCACAGGTGACTGAGGACCCTCAGCATGCAAGTTGTAGGGCTCTAAGAAAGAGTCAACAATTGAACAGAAAACATTTGCAAGCTATACAGAACAAAATAAAGTGTCATTCAATGTAGTAATTTAGGTAATGAAAATGCAGCTACGTATACCTCACCATTGTCTTCATATTATATGGTGTGTCAGTCAAATTATTATTTAGACAGACACGGAATCCGGCAGACTCGGCAGTGGCAAGGTTGTCAAACTTGACCGTATTTGACAATTGAGACATTAAAAATCTAACAACGACTGAAACTTAGCGCGCAGCTGAACAGGCCGATTAAAAAGTTCGGGAAACAATAAAACAGGTTCGGTTTTGGTGTCACACACTCAAGAACACAGCCTACGGTCACAGAGTGATCTACTGAATGATTCATTCGGTTTCTCATCAGCTCATGTATCGGCTCGCGTCAGGAAACTTGGTCGTACTTTCACACATACAGCAATCCTACGAGCGATTAACTTACCTAATAATGAGTATCGGAGTAAAACAATCAATGCATGATTCGACACAGGTCGTTTTTCCTCTTGGAAAGTCATTAACCAAAGGGTAGGCGGGCTGAATGTTTCATTCGGACGTCCTCTCCAAAAATGGCGGTGATGCGAGTTTCTTCTTACGGCCGCCAGGTGCGCACCGGAAGATGGCACTGCGTGCGAGGCGGAAAATCGAACACTCTTCTCTCTGCACGATCAACGAGCTGGTGAGGTGAATCCATTTAGGAAACTTTCTCATGCTCTACCACTTTGTAAAAATAGTCAGTGCTCCCCAGGTGTTAGTCAGTAAACCAATCTCAGAGCCCGTTCGATCAAAGGTCGCAAGACTAAGTCCGGTCAGTCTAGCCAGGCTTGTGGCTTGGCCTTGTCTTGGGCACTAGTTGGATATAATGGACCCTAACTCATTCCAAATAAATCCACTAAATGTAGGTCTAAATGAATGATTTTGGTATCGTTGCATTCCTCAGACATCTGGCTATTCGTACAAATCATTTTCACGACCCTCAATTACTCTAGTCTATAACTACGCTCTTCTGAACTTGGTACACTTTAGCGTTAGCCACGCGCATTGTGAAATCGGCAGCCATTTCAGGGAACTTACTATGTCTATGTCTGGCCAGCCAGCTAAATCTATGATTGATGAAGACTAACGTCAAAATACAGGTAGCTGGAACTGCTGACAGATATCAACGTAACTGTAAAATGCTTAGCATGACAGCAGTATACAGATGTGAACCAAGTGTTCCATTGACATGCAGAATTGTGGGTAAATATCACAAACTCTGAGCAGGCTCTGTGGTATTTCAGGGTGTAGCTCTATATTTGCCTTAATTCTCAAACTTTGCTATTAAAACCAATCAACAGTTACAAAACTGTTGGCATACCTTGTCTCCCAAATGGATAAAAAAGCCTTTGTGTTTTCTTGATGTTTCATATGATGATGATTTATGCCATTCATAAATTTTATGTATGCTTTCTTCTTTAAGACTTTGAAGTGGCTCATATTTATATTTGCAGAAGTAAAGATGTCAGAACGCATGCAGATACTTGTGGGTTTTGGCTTGTGTGGGCTGGTAGGCTTGAAGGTTCTGCCTCACACTCTGTTCCTGCAACGCTATCGGGACTTCTTTCAACAGTACAGCTCGGATGGCTCAAAGACACAGCTGGACAGTTCTGTTGAAGAACTCACCGAAAAGGTCATAAATTTAATCGGGCTTTCTAACTAACCCAATGTTTTAAAAGTGTTTATCTGCTCAAAAGTTAATTTCTAAATTTTCTACCATAGAGCATTTTCTCTAGAATATTCGTATTTGTCATGTCTTTTTCTTGTACAGATCGCATGAAACTGATGTGATTTTTAGGTGTGCAGTTACATATTCAAAGACATAATATGTTATGGGTATTATGCCCATATTTTGAACTCTTACCTCATTTCACACACCCAGACTACGGCATCGGAGACTAAAATAACTTCACAATTGAACCACCACAATGACACTGCAAGGCACTCAAGGCGTACTAAATATAAACATTATGAAGGGTGCGAAATACAATCAATGTTCTGATAAATACTGCACACAACGAGATATGAGGGTGTTGCAAATTATAAAAGTCATACATAAATAAAAACAACTGACAAACGACGCGTCTGTTGTAACAACCGTAAAGTTCCAAGTTGGTGCATATCTGAGAACATGCGTGATTCCAGTTCCATCACTGCTGAGATATATTTGTAGCCAACCAAAGAGTGGACAAGATGTCTATTTTTCTGAAATGTACCCCAAGATTTTTTAAGACATATTTTGAATGAAACGAACAGGATAATAGAGACAATTGTCAAGATGTCACTGACAATCCAATGAGCATCCAAGTTGATGGGGTCACCTAAACAGTTCAATTCATTCTAAATTATGGTTTACACGGGAAATTCATTGCAGAACCTTGTACTTATACATACACAATAACGTTGTATAAAAACTCAGAAATATTCACCTAGTCTCAGCTTTCACTGGTGTACAGTTATTGGCTTGCTTATTATGGTGGTGGTTTTAATTGTGAACCTAGACTATTGCAGAATTAACTTTGAATGTGTTACAATGTTTCAAAGACACAGCCTCATGTTTGCAATGGGTGCCCTCACCCTCGCACATGTCCTCGTTTGGTTTCACGTCGATACCAAGGGCTGCGAGTAATCTCTTAATGCTCTCATCACTGAACTTTTTTTCCAAAAATGTCAATAGGATTGTAATTTGTGACTCGTTTGATTTCAGGTGTTTGATGAAGCAGACTTCTCCTCAGTGAACAAGGTTAATATTGAATACTTCACATCATATGTCATAGACCCTGTCCACATGGGTTCCTTCAACTTAAACACTGGAGCTCTCATAGGAATCCCTAAGTACTTTGCCTATAAGGAGTTGTCCGACGTTGAGCGTGAAAAACTGGCCGTTCGCACTCAGCCGATTGATTGGAATTCAGATAAGGGGCACGATTTGGAGCAGTCAATGGTTCTGAGCGAAAAAGCCAAGAAATTCGCCATCGCTCGTGAACTGTTTCATGTCAAATCGAATTATGTTTTCATGGATGCTTTTATAACCACTGGTTCGCTTTTCTTGGCATATTTCTGTAGTGTTACAACCACAAACGTGTTGAAAATGCGCTCGAGGGTGACACCAAGTTTGAAATTCACCATCTATACATTTTATTTCTCTGTTATGGGAGTATTGTACTTACTATTAAAAGACTCGTACAACAATTACCTCGACATCACGTGCGACAAAAATGCTGCCGCTGTTGGCAGGGACTATCTGGAGGGTGGAGTTGAGTTTTATGAGAAAATTTTATTGCGAAACGCATCCTTGAGAGAATTGCTACCAAATGAGGAGGGAAAGAGTTCATACACCAGCTTTGGAAACAAGAATGAATTAATTAGGAACACTCACTTCCCTATCACTGGTCGCCATGACAAGTTGAAGAAAATGCTTGAAGACTCAGCTGCAGAGCCGGAATGATTGGTCGTTAGAATCATAGGCAATGGTTTTAGTTAACGAAGCTTAATTGCTTTTTAATATTATTATGTGTTTGAATCTGCAAAATACATCTTTTTCTTTCTACGTCTGGTTTTTGTATTAGTATGTTAGAAATAATTTGTTTGTATTTGCTTTCTACTGTCTGAGAAAATTTTTAACAGGTACTTGTAAAATTTAAAGCGGCCATAACCTTGCTGGCCATCAAAAATAGCTTTTGATTTTGATCACTTGCTGTTCTAAATCTGGTCTCAAATTCCTTATTCAAATGAGAAGTGGCTTTTGAGGCTACAAAGGGTGTGACAGTCTGTTATCATTTTAAGGCATGTTACCTGGTCAAGCCATTGTGGTGAGTCTGGTGGCAAGGAATGCCAAACTGACAGTTCCTCATACTTCTGATTTGGGTAAGGTATAACTTAGAGACTATCTTCATTATTGTCTGTGGTCTAAATCAAAACATATCATAGTACCTGTGTAGTTGGTCCAGTCTACACTCATAGTGTTGGCTAGTGACAGGCAACCTATTGCATAGATTCATTGCGGCTTTAATTACTCTTAAATGTCCGAGTGTCATATTCAAACACATTCTTAGAACTGTATCTAATTTTTCTAACCAACACCATATTCTGACCATAAAGTCCACCATAATTAGGACACAGTTCCTAGATCGTAATAACCACTATCAGTGTTGACAAAATAAATTGCCTCACAAAGCCCGGAAAATAGTTTGCATTTTTACAGAACGCCCGGGACAGGACGAAGTGCTGAAATAGGTTTCCTGCTTCCAATATAACGCAACTACCCCACATTCTTAAATAGGCAACTTGATGAATGCTTCTAAAGATTGAAGTGAAATTTGAACGGGGGAGCGCGTCATGAATTTTTCAATAATGTAACTGATATTTGAGTGCGGTTTTCACCATTTGCAATAATATACGGCAGGCTAAAATCGTAACTGCATGGCCCTTGTATGGACCCCACTTGTTTTTAAACCAGTTGCTCACCACAGCTGACATCGGCCGGTAACGCTGGAAATGGAATTCTATCCGTTTAAGCTGACATCAGGGGACTTTCGTTTTGAATTTAACGGTATTCCATACGCGCACTCTAAAATGTAGGGGGCGGGGGGGGCTCGAATTTTGCGTTATATGGACCTTTTCTTGAAAAAAGAAATCGAGGACTAAAAAATGGGGGGTACTAGGTTCAGACCTACGAATNGCTCGCATGTATTCAACTGAAAAATGTGGCAGCGTGGCATCAATTATCAAAAAATGAAGGGAAAACCAATTATTTATAAAATTGTTACGCAACATGCCAAACTTTATACAGTCCTGTAGAGCGCGTGCATGATTTTCGCTTTTGACGTTCGTTATTGGTGCCATAGTTGAATGTTTTGCACAAAACGCAAATCCCACAATTCTCCTCTAATCCCTTGGTGATGCTTGCCACAGTAGCTGTAACCCATGTACGTAGCTGGTACCTCGTTGCAATGCAGGCCGATTTGTACTGTGATGCACGCACAACTGAAACATCCGAGCGTTTGCCGGTTTATCGCGAAGCAAGTTGGCCGTTAAAGAAAATCTATTCCAATGAAACAGAAACATTTCATCCATTTGAAAAATATGATCCTAATTGGTTCTTTTTTGTAGCAGGCCATTAAAATTGGTGAAATGTACACGCGCACCAGTTTAGATCACTTGAGTAAGCTGACATTTGTGTACATAAAAGCTTCCGGATGGACGCGTTGTTTCGTGTCATGTGTTTATGTGAGTTGTGTGATTTGGATGTTTCTAAACGCCCCCAAGTTCCGGCCGTTCTTTGTCATGATTCTTGGCTTAATAAAAAACAAATGCATGCTCTCACTCAGGGGGGAGGGGCGTGGTCATAATACACAAAACGTGAATTTCGCTTTTAAATAGTATTTTGTCTTAAAATCGTTTTCTCACTCTGATGGGGATAATTCGCTAAGTTGTATATCAAGATGCCAGGAATTTTCTTCTGAACAGATGTACTAGGGCATCGCGGGCTTCAATCGTAGTGTGTGAATTGTAAGTCATTTCTTTACTCACATGTACTGTTGTGAATTAGAAGCAACAATTAGAAGGTACAGTTTCTCTGAGCAATTCACAAATCTGTCGATGGGTGTAGACTCAACCATCTGTCAAAAAACAAGTTTTTGATGTTGACCACTTGTGAAATTGCTTTTGTCTTGTTCCTTACCCAGTTTAGAAGTGATCTCGGGGCCTCGCAAGAGCCGACACTTCGCACCAAGCCCAGGCTCACTTAACATTTCAGGCCACGTGGTGAACTCGGTCATTGGTTCTTTCCAATTAGCCCTGAAATCAATTTGTAAGGAATCGAGACCAATTTTATAACAGCAAGTGGCCTAAATAAAAAATTGTTTTTGTACTGAAAGGACGGAGTCAATGCAGTTATTACCTATGTGAAAGCTACCTGACTACATGTCAAAAAATTTGATGGTATTAGTCCGCTGGTAGAAACCCTAAAAATGTAAAAATTTGGCTAATATTCGGGAAACTATCGTTCTCCAAATAAAGCGTTCCCCAGAGTTAGGGTTTGTTTCTACGAAATTGTTCAGTCGTGTCACTTAAATCCCATGAAAAATCTTATAGTTACGAAAAAAATTAGACCCGAAAAGATAATTTACGGAACCGTGTCATGATGGCTTCGGATTTTTTCTCTGCGAATATTCAATTCAACTCTCAAAAGAATTTACCATGGTACATGTATGCGTGTAGGTACGGACATCTGTGAAGTTGTACCCTGCCGCAATTGGCGCAGACCAGCGCCCCCCATATGCGAAATGCGAGCAAAAACCCGGCGCAACGACCAACTTAACTAGAATTATTGTGTACTGAGGTGGAATTTGACTAATTCAGTTACAACTTGATTGTGTTGACGTACATGCAGTCCATGCAATCAAGATAATTATCAATGTGAACGCCTGGACAAAATGATGCAGACAATTAATGCGCCAAATAGGAAGCACGCGCATAACCACCATAGCCTATAAAAGAAGCATTGGCCCATGCAAACTGTGAACACCCACGGAACCTCATAGAGCAAAAGTAACAAAAAGTCCCAGTATTTGGTAGTCGCTACAGCAAAAGGCGTTTCGTCAGTGAAGCGGCCAGAATTTTCAGAAGCCCATTACTTGTAGTTTCTCCTTATCAGATCTAGCATACCCGGCGTATGGAGATTTCAGAGAGCTACAAAATCACGAGACAGGTACAAATACTAATATGCCCTGTGTAGATAAATTTTCAAAACCGCTGGTGCTATGTGTAACATCATACTTTTGCGTATATTTTGTAAATTAATTTGATTCATCATTTCTTTGATTTCTTTTTCTATTTTATGGTCCGAAAGTCCCAGGTGTATATTTGTACGTTTTGTAAAATCATGTACACTATGTCATAATGTGTTTTTTTTGTATAATTAAAATTTGTGTTACTTTTGTTTCTTTTATTCATTTGTTACTTACATTTCATTCCTTTTATTGTCTGTGGTCGATGGAAAAGCCTCGGCCAGTCAGTGTTTTCATTTCATTGTGTACGACCTTGATAAAGATTTCTCTAACCTATTCCGTTCCAATCTATACACAAGTTCAAAAGAGTCCACTCGTGATACAACCATTGTCAGACAGTATTTGAATGAATTAGACAGTTTTTGCTAACTGAATTCTTGACATGAGCTCTGATCATGCATGACGAAAATAATAAACAAAAAGCGTTATCCCTACGAAAATTGCCTTCTCATGCTATATAAGTCTGACCTGACTCTGCCTCCTTCATAGACCCTCTAGAGTGGTTACCTCACGCAATATCAGTACTGTGAGCAAAGTTGGAACACTGACGTGCTTTTTCGATGGGTTCAGCCGGATAATTTTACTATTCATGAGGGCACCGTTCACATGGACGTGTGCGCGCGCCCTCATTTGGCAAAAGAAAATATTGTATTTCCTGATTCCATCTTTTATATATAGCCGCACGAATTCACCACCAGTGTCTGGCTGATTCATTTTACAGTCGAGTATAAGTCAGAATTTCTTACTTCGTCCTCACGACTTTTTAGTCGCAAACTTCGCTGGATCTATGTTTCTTAACAGGTGATACGGAATCCCTGTTTATGGTGGACAGCAAGGATACCAAACATACCGAAGAATGTCTCGATTTTTCCGGTTTTTAAGTCGACGTCGAACTGGTCGAACAAAAAAACTCGATGGACAAACAGCGAAGTTAACGCCGACTTCTAAACCGAAGAAGGGACACTGTATTTGTACTGTTCTACTTTTAGATGGTTCTGAATTACCCCTTGAAGTTTTGGTGAGTGTGAGCGACGTGATATTTTCTCTAAATTTTGTTCTGTTGTGTGCATATATCACCGATGGAATACTCCCATGTCATGTGAAGTGGAAAGTCTTCAACCTGTTAGGCCTGGTAGTTGGTCATTGACTTTTGACTGTCATTCTGACAGGCAGCATAATTCAGTGTTATCCAGGTATAACTGCGTATGCTGTGTTGTAGTCTTGATTTTGTAGATTTTAATTACGCCCCACCTCGCCTTGCCTTGGCATTATTTTTGCAGTCCAGGTAAAGTCCGTTTTCTTCAACATTGCCTTGTTGACTTTTGTTCAGTCCAAGTAAACAATCTTGACCCAAAACTCAGGTGTTGAATTCCTAGTCAGATTATACTCAACCAATTGACTGCATGCTCTGATAAGGTTGAATAATTTCTAGAATAGTTGTTGAAATGCTTTCTCAAAAAAAGTTGTTTTAGGCTAGGTATATGATGAAAATTGTGTTTATTATTTTAGGCTGTCATGTCTGAATGTCAGACATCTACAGTACTTAATCATCATTCTTTTCGGAATAAGTGATATCCAATACTAGTTTTCCCCGGGTCTATTAAACCTTGACGTAAGGAAAGGTTTGGTGGATGAAGTGAGTTACAGAGCTGGTGTCTTGTTTGTTCTTAGACAAATGCACATGGCTCCAGCTGAGTCCAGCTGTATCACTGTGACACAGCAATATTGTTTGTCAGCAAATTGTTTATCCTGGTTTAATGATGAAAGTCACGTTGCTGTCAGTACCTTTTGTGTTGTGGATGACCACAAGGGCACAATCCCTCGATTTTGGGGCCGGACATCGGTCACATTTCCCTCTGAAAATATTGAAACATCACGTGAAATTACCCTCATGATGTCTAAAAAATTCCCCTCGAGGTTCAAATCACTTGTAACTCACACAGGTGGCAATTTGAAAGAGCACAAAATGTTAGTTTTGGCTACTTAAGGCAGAGCTTATGAGGGCTTGAAACAGGTGCTGTTGATGGTGATCGGGAGGTATAATTTTTCCCTCACCCCGAAATATTCCCCTATCATAAGGCACAAGCACCTTTCCCTTTGGTTGAACGAGGGCCCTGGATTTTGAAAGCCCCCCCCCCCGAGACAGTGTACATACCAGGTACCCCAAACCACACCCTATTAAAGTGTACCCCTTCAAGCCGTAAACCTAATCAGTGACATCGCAATATGACATGTGGAGCAACTTTCTTCAGTCAGAGGCAGAAGCAAAAGTTTGCTGGCGTTGAAATGTTGAATGCAGTTGATGCATCTGGTCAAGAAAGCACAGCACTAACAAATAACGTGAGAAACTGCAGTGGCTCAACAATGAGGCAAGAGAACTGATTGACAAATGTTGTAGCACTGTGTGAATAACGCAAGTGCGTCGCTATATAATCTTTTTGACTTTTTGAAAGATAAAATACCCAAGATTCTGGTGACTGTCCCCTCCCCCAATCTCCTCAGGGATGACGGACGTTGAGGTACACGTGCACATACCCTGGAATTGCAATTTATTTTCGACTGTTTTGAACCCTTACTAGCTAATTGTATGCTGGCTATTCTCTGTGTTGTCCTCAGTGATATACAGCACTTGACACAGGTGAAAAGGTCCTCTCGAAAATACAAGTCAGTGACCGCATATTTACACTCATATTTCCGGATTTAGGCTCGTAAAAAGTAGTGACTTCATTTAGCGCTTGTACGAGTATTTTTAGTTTTTCACTTCATGGGTGTTAGGTCGCCGCCAGTGCCAGTGGTATGGTCGCCAAGTACATCGTCTTGTTAGCATCTTCTGTACCAGGTCTAAAGTATACCATAGCCTCTCATACTATGCAACAAATATTTTTTCAAAAGAACCATTCTCTTCTCTCAGGTTTAAGAGTCAAATTTGCATTTCACCTTGTTCACCTAGCTAAAATACAGGTGAATTGAGTAATTTACACTCATAAAATTGCTCCTGTAATATTCTTTTCCGCCATAGGATTCTATTTTTGTTACCAACGAGAATATCGATGCTGTCATCATTAACTTAATAATTGTGAATTCGAAAATTGAGCGCAAGAACACACTGGCGGTGACTCTTTGATAATGGAAATTAAATTCTGTCATGGTAAGGAATATTACGAGATGATGTGTGTGAAAGGGATTATTGGATTTTTGTTTTTAGCTAGTTAAACAGCACGGAATGAAGCTCTGAACAAAAACTTGCAATTTCCAAACCACCAAGAATTGTTTGGACACTGTGACCCTATTTCTGTAAATGGTCAGTTGAATTTGTCATTAAGCTCTTGGGGACTTGTACTTATTTTGGGTACATGAGTCCTGAGACGCATGGTCCAGTTTTGACAAGTTTTATGAATGCCACAAGTCAACAGTGCACCATGTGATTTACTCATTGTGCTCAGAGTAATACCACAGTTCACATAATTATTAATAAATAGATAACATACTTCCCAGTAATCATTACTCGTATTTTTTTTTTCAGAAAAAAGCAGAAGGACACGTGTTATATGAAAAAGTATTTTACCACTTAGACTTGATTGAAAAAGATTATTTTGGTCTCCAGTTTGTCGATGCTTACAATGTTTCGGTAAGTATGATAGAGTACTGATGAGTTTTTACCAAAATTTCTCTCATGAGTGAATGATTCATAATAGAAAATCTTTTCCGTCATTGACTTGATTGTGAAGCTCCGTTTACAATGTTGTCAGGTTATTAAGTGGCAACAAACGGTGTTATGCGCAAGAAATTATCTTTTGATTTAGACCACTTGCTGCTATGAAACTGGTCTTGACTTACTCCCTCTCACGCTGATGAGAAGTGGTTTTTGTGTTTGCGAGGAAATGCCAGTTCATTGATTGTTGATACCATGATTGACGCATTAAATGATGCGCTGTTTCAAGTCAACTCGTTGAATTTGGTCTTGAGCAATAACAAACCATCAAACTTAGAAATCACCAAAGTTGACTTTATAGGCTAAAGAATAATTTGAGACAAATTCCGTAACAAAGGGATAAATTAATTAGAGTTTTGTAATTTATGGAAGGTGAGTTTATTCCACTCAAAGATTGTGGGAGTCATTAGCTTATTAGCCAGTCTTAAAGCAGCTATGAACCGACCATCTGTCAAAGAAACAGGCTTGTTTCACATGACTTATTGATCTCAGCTTGTTCTTGACTCGGATGACATGTGATTTCTGACTCTTATTACCTGATTCCCACCTTGTCGCATATTGAAATGACATGAGCTAGGCAACAAGTCAACATTGATGCTGGTTTCATGCAAAAATGAACTAGCAACCCTTCCCATGTTCAGAAATGGTCTCTAATCTTAGTAAGGAACAAGTTGCCAGATCAGTGGTCTGTTTCATGTAAAGTAACTTAAGACTTGATTCAGAAATTGGATGTTGCGTTCCACACAACTATTTTAAAAAAAAAATTAAATCTCACTCGAGCAAAAATGCAAAGTCTCTGAAAATGTAACCATAACTGCTAGTTACTGAGAAAATTTCTAGAAAGTATTTCTAGACTGATGCACTCATAGTTACCTGGCTAAACATTTTTCATCAATTGTTAAGTGGCAGTGTACGACAAAAATGTACGACAAAATTTTTGTCTAGTCTTAAGACACTTTCATGAAATGGACCTTATTTTCATGAAAGTTAGTTGTCTAAATTAAAGGTTCAATTTTTCAATGGAAGATGAGTTTATAGCGTTTTAATTCAGATGCGATGAGTCTGTGTACAGTATGTGTCACTTATGGCCCAATACTGATAAGATATGACTTGACATGTGAACAATTAAAGATGGTGGCAGAGCTAACAAAGGATGTGATGTCATCAGCGCGTAGTTAATAATGTTACATTGTTATGAAGCTTCATTGATTTCTGTTTGTAAAACGTTAATTTGTTACAATGTTTAGACGGATATATTTAGTCACTCGCACAGTTCGTAAATGATCCGACTGAAATGGAGCTAGGCGAGTAGAAGTTTATTGGCTGGTCACCCAGAGTGGTCAACCATGCTGCGTTGTTGTACTTAAATTTACTTTTTATGAACACAGCCCTGGAAACCTCATTATTCATTCCCTTGCATACATTCACTTGTAAGACCGAGCTCAGGAGGGTAGGAGACACCTTTGTGCAATGCTCGATTGTCAGCCAGTAAAGCCAGGATTCGAATTTCGGTCTCCCAATCGGGAGTCCCCAACTGGTACCACTGAGCCACACTGCCTCCTCATGTTCTTGTCCTGTGTCGTGTTCAGATGAATAACTTGTCCTCTCACTGTATAAGGGGTGTTTTACGTGCACATCAGCTTCGTTTGCTAACACACGGAGCACTTTATTCTGAAGCATTACACAAAATAATTTAATTTCAATTCTTTTCGAAATGTGCTAACAGAGTTTTCACGTGCACTTGTCGTTGCATCTTAATAAGTTACCAGGGTTCTCAGCAGTCGTGCTGTATGAAGTGGTGCTTACTAAGATGATAGTCATGGACATTCATTATTTGTAGCAAGCTTATTTTCAAAAGAATTTGGCATTTGACACAGTTTTGAGATCTCAGTTTTTGGCAGATGTGGTGTGGTCAGGTGAAAGTGTTCAAATGATCTACTTTTGCCCTATATATGGCTTGTGCAAAGATGCTTTACAATTATGTTATCTTTGATGTAGATCAACATGCTGTGATAGAGAACAATACCGATGTTATGATGGGTTAACAATGCTTTGATCCAATAATTAAGAAACTATCAACGTTGTGCAAATACTTATTGCACCGCAAATACATTTGTCTGGTGCTTGGAAACGGAAGTATTTTTTAAAATAAAATGTATCAGTGCAGCATGTTTTCAACTATTTTCATACACCATGTCTGGCGTCAGTCACAAACCACGTCTCTCAAACTGGATCAAGCAGTTGTTGTATCGTACACCATGCCCACCCTCAGTCATAGCATAGATCCAGAGACCTCAAAAACTTGAGAATTTAGGTCAGTGTCTGATGCAAAGATGACTATTGGAATAGATCGTCTGCGTTAGAAGGGATCTCAGCTTGCGAAAAGCTCATTTTCTTGGTCGGATTGGAATTCTCAAGACTGGTTTAATAGCTAACGACATCTGCCCAATAATCAAGTCTGTCCGCTGTACTAATGTGAAATGGGACTGTTTAGTGCCAA
This sequence comes from Phoronis australis, assembly GCA_002633005.1. Taxonomy (NCBI): domain Eukaryota; kingdom Metazoa; phylum Phoronida; family Phoronidae; genus Phoronis; species Phoronis australis. Next base: position 97,811 of record NMRA01000577.1, read on the forward strand.
AAAATCGAAAAGTCGTACTATTTGACAGTGTTTAAACAATTGGACTACCTAACTTTGGGCTAGGTGACTTGAATTCCTGTCTCAGTTGCCCACCTGCTTTGAAGCCATGGTATATCCTTGAGTTTAGCACTCAATGAAGCGTGGATGCTTTTGTACATTGCATTGGCCTGAAGTTAAACTGAGCTCTCAAAGGATTGGTAGCGTGATTATTTTCCAGACTGCAAGGTTCATTTATTGCTGGTAGTTCACATCACTGTCAACCAACTGAAAAATGTCATTACCTACTGGTGGATAAATCAGTAACTGGCTCGAGAGAGACAGGTGCAGGGTGTTCCCATCTTGAAATAGTCTGGTAGAAAGAAAGCAGCTGTAGAGAGGTTCATTGAGTGGAAGTGTTGTCACTCCTTCCTTTGCATATCTGTGTAAGGGTTATATAGACATCCATGACGTTTTGTGTAATTAAAGCATTACATAACTCTTCTAATTATCCCCAATTGTTGTAAGCTGTGGTGTCAACCAGATATGATTCTTTATCGGGATGCAATCATTAGGATTGGTTGTGAAAGTCTGTTTTACTGTTTCTACGCTATTTGATCGAGTTGGTACGTCGTTGGAATTGATGGGTAAACAAAATTTCCACTCTGCTAACCAATTCAGGCCACCACTTCTGTACACAGTCCCAACCAGTCCAGGACATGACTACGGTAAAAATTCTCCACCTCCGGACATTGAAAAATTCATTATTTTGCTTGAGGTCAGAGCTTGTACCAAATTTTAGAAATAGGCAGTATTGATTGTCCCAGTTTCATCTCAGTGTTGCATACTATTACGGTACCTAGCTGCGTTGGCAGCTAGTTTTGATAATTTCATGAACTGCCAAGTTTATTTGCAGACTCAGTTGATACTAACGCTGTGACTGGAATTTGACAAATACAATGAACGTCAAAATCGAACGTTTCCCAAATTATAGAATCAAAAAATCCAATTTCTGCTTGAATTTCTGTGTCCCAAATTTTAGAGACTATACCAAACTGGAGAGTTTTTACCGTACTACCTATTGTCTCGACCACTTCAGGATGTGACCACGCTCCCAACCAATTCAAGGCTCTTGAGTTATTTTTTAATTCCCTGCTGTTAATTATCTCCACTTTAACTGCAGTAAGGATTACAGGGTTGGTAGCACTTACAGGCTCCCCATCACAGTGCTTGACTTTAGATTTGTCATTGGAATATTTGCTGAGCTGTGGTTTCATTCAGGCTCTCTTACTTTACACTTGTTTTTTTCAGCACTGGCTCGACCCAACGAAAGCAATCAAGAAACAAGTTAAGAGTAAGTATTTTTTTTACATGATTCATTAGATAGTTGCTCTGTATATATTAAAGAATATTGCAGGTATCAAAACAGGTTGTTATTATTAAAATACATAGTTCCTCATGTTCAGTTGTGTAGATGATGGGCATACATTGGCTGTACTTGATGGTCTTTGCATGGTCAACCGGCTGAGTCATCTGATTGATTCTTCATGACAACTATCAGTTTAAACAAATCGGGTGTCCTGGCCGATTGGCGCTGGCAGAATCTCAGAAGTCCATCAAGTGCACCCGGTGCAAAGTTGGTCACGTGTGCGCACTACTTTGACGAGCAAGAGATTCAATGCTGTTAGTGTTAACGTACGTCTTCGGTGTATTAAAGTTGGTGAAAGTTGCCGACATGTTCTACACGTGTCATTATATAAAACCTTTGCCAGGGGAACCTAGAGCAGGAGGTTTCAAGAAGTTGTGGTTCAGTAATGCTGGAATAAATATTTCAAAATCTGACAATTTGATTGCTGGAACTGGGGGGAACCACTCGGGTGGGAGCGGTAGGCCCGTGGGGGGGGCGCTGGGTCCGCCTAGGATCCATGTACGTAGGTTTATATTGCTGTCATGTCATTAGAAAATGTTATGGTCCTTGACTGAACTGAACTAGTGTACTGGTATTTAAACTTTGCCGTTTTTCTGGTGGTACAACAGTTGTGATCATGTGTCGGCTCCAGGTGTCGTAGAATGTTATGCATTGGTCATTTTGTTTCCAGTTCTTCAATAAACTGTTCACTATTCACAAGGTTACGTACCATTTTCTACAAATTACCCAAAATTGGTTTCATGTCGTTTTATTTTTTAGTTGATAATTAGCAGTGAACAGCATTTCTGAGTCAATTTTACTTCAGTGAAGTTGTCGTCGCCAGTCGATACGAGTGTCTTTATCACCAGTACAGGGCAACTGCTTGTTAGGAGTACACTTTCAGGGTCGACGTTGACTTTTCTTTGCTACAAAAATGGGATAGTCAGCAGTTAGCTGACTGACGAAACTGAACCATGTTACTGACAAAAACATCAAATAAAACAAGTAACAATGACTTCCAACACTAGTCAAGTGTACCTGTCTGCTCACCAGTGGTAAATATATTGAAAAGACGTCATCTCACGACGTGTTCCTAGACCCCTCCTATGTGACAGTATCCAATCAATATTGAGTTGCATGGGCATTAAAAAATGATTGAAATAACGAGTTAAGGAACTGAACTTTGTGCAAGGAACTCCCAAGTACCAAGTTAACGTTTTGTTTCTTGTTAATAAAACAATTCTTACTGCTTGCTGAAATTTCTTTGCCAAGCATATTGCTTTGTCATTTGTTTTGTTTGTTTGTTTATATGCCGTAATTCGTATTTCTTGTCTGTTTAACATGAAATTTACATAAATGTGTCTCATTGATAGAGTTTAAGGTAGTTGTTTTTGGCCGCAAATGGAAAAAGGTGAAGCTGTTGCGGCCATTTTTCAATGTTTTCAAAAATTTCCATAGAGATTCAAAATTTCGTTTCCCTTTCAATATGAGCTGATCTCGCCAAGTCACACTCTCCGGAGTACTTTCATTTGAATTGGTATCCTCTTTTAATTGAATTTCGTTTGACTGCCCATTTAGATGGGTGTAGGTGTAACATGTGATGTGTACTTTGTGTGGCAGAAGGGAAGCCAAGAAAGATAGCTCTACTCTTAAGATATGGCAACTGGTGGTTCAGATGACCAAATGGCAGTTGGTCTTCTTGGATTTAGACTAGCATGTAGGAGTTGTTCTTCCTACCTAGACTGATTGATGAGTTTACAACAGCTCACTATTCACCCAATGTCTGCCTTGCATCAGCGGTGTCCCGTCTTCCAGCTGATGACTCTGTGTTTTTAAACATGATACAACTGTTGAACTAGTGCTATACTTTCACATTGACATGTGTTAAAAGGGTTTATTCCTTTGCCAGGAAAGTGGAAACCTCAGAGTGTTTCATTTCAAATTATCCAGGCCGGCCTGTTGTTGACGAGGCTGAATTTTCTTTCTGCCCAGTTTTGAGCGAGAGGTGTAGACTTTTGTCATGTTTGTGATGTTTGAAACTGCATTTGCTTCTGATAAGCTGGCTGAAAACTGAATTGAAACTAGGTCATTTATCACTGAAAAATTAATCCAGACTTTTTTCTAATCGAACGGCTTGAGGTTACATAGGACCATAGAAAAATGTCCAGTTTGGGCCAAATTTGGAACACCGTATCTCAAAAATGGCTGATAGGATTGACGTCAAACTTTCAGGTACTATGCTTTATATACTGGTCTACAATTGGGGAATTGTTTTTACAATGTTCCTGTCCATCAGCCTGGGTATCAGAAACTAGGACTTATGCTTTCTTTTTTAAAGAATTTTCCTAGAAAAGCAAGGTCATGTAACCTAATTAGTGGCAAATTGGTATAAAGTCAAAAATCAAATTCTTCAGAATTTATACTTTCTGAAAATAAATTCTAGAGTTTTGCAGATATTAGGCTAATTGGGCAGACTTGTCAGTACGGTCCTACATAACATTAAGATTATAGGGCGTTGTCATAGAATGTTGACACCCACCTCCAATTTGTATGACCTGGATTTCTTAAAATGCACTTCGTGTCTGTGAACGCTCGTCTCATCAAAATTTCATCTCGCAAAAGGTACGCAATTCACTTGTTTTTTTACTAACAATCAAGCCATTGTCGGCTGAAACTTGCCTTATTCAAGCTGAAAAGTCTGGGCTCTCTGGCTCTTTACTGATGGAGACATGAAGCGGTTCTTTTGGCTCGTGCCTGTTCTAATATTGCTGTACTGGTGTGCAACAAAACGGTGAAAGCTTTCTCGGCAACAATGTGTGACCATCTCATTGGGCGACTAATGTTAACTTTGATGGAAACGCTGTGTCAGAAGTTGGGTCACGTGACTGCACTGAACTATGGTGCGTTATCATGAGACTGTAAGTTCTTAACTTCATTGTCTACAATCACCCGATGTTTTATTTGACTTCTGTGCAACTCTCCATCAACCTATATCTCAAAGATTATCTTTTAATGCCCGTTACCTGCATAATGCCAACTCCATTGATTTATAGTTCTCCAATTTTTGCGTACTGGCACTAACCTGTACAAGTACGGTAAAATCACGTGATTCTGCACTGATATCCTAATAGTTGGTACATTCAGATGAGGCATGTCAACCAACAGTGACCAGACAGAATTTTATTTCCCCGACTTCCTTCAGTGTAGGTCACATGCCTTCAACAACATGCAGGTTCTGAGGTAATTGGCAGTGAGATAGCCTGACAATTAATGCTTGGTTATCAGGAAATTTAAGTTGGACCGTAACTCAAGTTTGAAATTTAACAACAGCATTTTCGTTTAAATAATTATTATTTAATAAATAGCTGTCTCTGAGAGTGATTGCAATAGTTCCAAAGGATTTTTTGTGGCTGAATGGTAAATGAACTTAACAAACACATGTTGTTTATCAAATAGACTAATGTTTTTGTCCATATGGTGCATCAACTGAACTCAAGTGTCTGCCCACTTACTACATTAGTTAAACTCTAGTATCCCTGCCCACTTAGTACAGCACCTAAACTCCAGTGTCTGTCCGCTTAGTTCATGTAATAAACCCTGTCTGTCTACTTACTATTTAACTAAATTCTAATGCTTCTGTTAACTTAGTTCATCATCTAAACTCTAGCAGTATCTGTCCACGTAGTATATCTAATAAACTCTAGTGTCTGTCCATTTACATAGTTCATCAACTAAGCTAATGTCTCAACTTAACTGTAATGTCTCTTCCCACTTAGTGTATCAACTGAACTCTTGTGTTTCTGCACACTTAGTGTACAACATTGACTAGATTCTAGTGTTTCTGCACACTTAGTGTACAACATTGACTAGATACTAGTGTTTCTGCACACTTAGTGTACAACATTAACTAGACTGTAGTGTTTCTGCACACTTAGTGTACAACATCCACTAGACTCTAGTGTTTCTGCAAACTTAGTGTACAACATCGACTAGACTCTGATGTCTTTGCCCACTTAGTAAATCGACTGTACTCTAGTGTCCCTGCCCACTTATATATCAACTAGACTCTAGTATCTGTCCAGTTGTGTTTTCACCAGACTGGTGTTGTTCTGGTCATTTTGTCTAGTAAAAGCCAGTGTCATGTCATCAAAAAGTTTACCATCTAAAGTGCCCCTGAAGTAGTTGCCTTAGAGGTTTATTTGGATAAGAGGGTCAGTTGAAACAATGAGCATTCATGTTATTGAACCCCATCCACTTGTTGCTTGACTTGGCCCATGTGTTGTGTGGGCGATGAAGTCTTGTCTGAGTCTCAATATTGACTGATATTTTTTACTGTGAGATGGTGTGTGTTGAGCAGTACTTTGCTTTTATCTTGACATTCATGGGCTTGAAAAGTTGGATTTTATTTTTTGTTTAAAATAGTTTGTATTGCTAAGGACGTCAGTGCCTTTTTGTTTAAGGTCGTCTTACTGGGAAAGGCATTTTCATGGTTATACAAGTCGTGGATTATTTATGGTTATGAACATGTTGACATATTTTTTCAATGTGTTGAATCAAATTGCAGCTGAATCCAGTATGTTCCTGTTGAACATAAGTTCACTTCTGGAAGCCACATAGCATCTGCAATTTATTGCCCAAATAAGAACACTATCCAGCATTCCAAATTCCTGGTTGGAGTCAGTGTCTTGTAAATGTATTATATGAAAGGTCATGTTGTTGTTTCCTACTTGTTGGAGATTCTTTACAAGTTATTTTTGTTGCATAATTATTTTTGTACATTGAACATTCAATAGAGTGAATACATTGGTCAAGTCTGCGCACAGCTCTGCCCATGGTCTGCTCCACACAAGGTCCGCATTATTCAGTGTGGGGCTCTGTTTACATTGGTAAACATGTGACACAGTGTTTGGAATGTGCCAGCCACAACAAGTGCATGGATCCTTGTTGATGGACAATGGGCCAGAATGTTTGTTGTTGGGTCTGCTGGCACTGCTATCAGTGTCTGGCAGGTGTGAGGGACACTTACCTGTTATTGGTGGACAGGTCAAGGGATGATTTATACTTGGTGAAATTAAATTTCATTTGAAGCTATTTGATCTTAAGAATGATTCAAGAAATTATACAATTATTGTCTGCAAATCTGCAACATTATACACAGACAGATGAGATGCTGACCTCAGCGTAATTAGCCTCGTTTCTTTTGGCTCTCAATTTTTGTCCTGTTCTTACCTTGATGGGAAATTGAGTTCCTGAGACATGCCAGATTATAAAAAATAACCTGGTCAGTATCAACACATTGAAATTTGTTTGATGTGGTCAAACCCTAACGCTCAGAGATCACTGTGAAATTCCTGTCCGTTTTTAGTGCAGTGCTGGTAATGTGTCTTGCACTACCATACGGTTGCGGAAAAATTGCCCGCAGTGTTGGGCAATACTGTTAATGTGTAATTCCCACATCTAGGATTCAAGTTTCCTCTTTGCTGTGTGACCTTGACCTAGTTTTCTGAAGGTGTGGCTGCTAACACCTTGTGATCTTGAATCGAAACAAGTCAAGAACCATTGCAGATTTTTCATGTCTGCAGTTACAACTTCCCAGTTCCCATGGCTACAATAAATCATCACTGCCTTCGTAATTGCAAATGGCAAATTAATCTGGATGCAAAGTAAATGCCTCAGAATCAGACAAGACACTGTGGTATTCTGGGAAATTGTTATTGGCATTTAAAAAAGTCTGAATTCACCTCTTACCTTGGTTTTAGCATAGATCAAAGACAACATATTAGCAACTCTGCATATTTTCTTATGGAATTCCCAGAGGTGGCGCCATTCTCTTCCAGTTACACACCTCAGCGTCCAGTCAATGAGCAGACGTACTTGGCAGAAGTGAAAGATGCTTGACACCAGGCGCCGCTAGTGAATAGTGACATCGCCCCAACAGTGTTGTTCCTCTGCTTGTGGGCGAGATCACAAATTTTGTACCTTGAGAATATATGAAGTTGTTGATCCATGTCAGTCTGTGGTTCGTGTCGGTGATATGTCTGTTCTTTTATTGATGTTTCTGTTTCAACATCCACTTTTTTCTTAATTTGAAAACAACTTGCAGCTTCTGGAGTGTCCTGTGAAAGAAGAACATATTCAAAGAAAACATTTCTCTTTTGAATCTTGTTCGTACTGGCTTCAGGGAATGAACAGATTAACTGCAGTTACAGTGATGTGTACTGAACCGATTGTTAAAAAGCTATCAGTTTATCTAATGGGATTCCATCCACAATGAATCCAGCCAACAGGGCCATCCATCTGTCTCTCATTGGCCTGTTGGCCTGCAGCGGGTTCTCTGTGTGTGTGTGTGTGCGTGCGTGCGTGCGTGTGTGTCACATCTCGTGAAATGTTGGTGGGTTGGTGCTAAAAAAGGAACAGTCTGGTATGGAGAAGACAGTGGGACTGTCCCTTTGTTGACCCATCTCTCTGTGGTAACATGGGTGGAGACAGTAGTGCTGCTCCTTTGTTGACCCATCTCTGCTGTCCCCTTGTTGACCCATCACTCACTGGCATCAATATAGGGTGAACAGGGTTTAACTGTTGGATGATATAATCTAGTCATTGGTGCCAGAGATGAACACCAGGTGATGATTACTGGGGTCAGTGTAGTGACCAGTAGTGACCACATTGCACTGGTCATCTGTATACTACAGTAAGCACTCACACACCCATTAATTCTGTGGAACATTCTAGATCAACCTATCCATTGTAATTTGTCTACTTTCAAGCCTTCATGGCATATCTCTCTTTGTACCAATAGTACAGTCCCCATATATCTATGGTCATATGATTTCTTGTTGTCTGTAAACTACATTGTCGTCATAACACTAGTTCCAGCCAGAATTGGTTTTCACTTCACACCATCGCAGTCACAGTAAACTGACTGCAGTATAACTGAAGCTAAACTTTGCCACTGTTGATCAGTAAACCTTTTTCAATACAACCAGTGTTGGTCTATTTTCAACAACTGGGAATATTGGCGGAATAATGGGGTGACTAAGGGAGATTTTTCCCTTACCCAACCCAAAAAGATTTCTTATCAGGAGACTGAGCAAGGGCCTTGACTATCAGTCTATTTGTCTGTCTGTCTGCATATATCTGTGTATCGTATCTTCCTATCTATATCTTGATCAAATCAGTAACTTTGTTACCTGTGTTTGATGTCTGGGGTGAAAGTGGGCTTTGTTATTGAGAGTTCCTTTCAAATATCCAGGTATAATTTACACATTGTCCTCTGTTTAACTTATAAAGTTTGTGGTTTCTTGACATCAAATGAACTCAGTGGCTTTCTAATGAGGCTAAACATATCTTTGTTTACTTTTTGGAAATGGGGTCAATGCTTGTTTGCAAAGTTCATGGTGAAAATAAACCTGGCATTTTACCGATAAAATCTGAAGTTTGTGCCGTTTATCTTGTGGATGCACACTCACCCAACTGTAGTTTTAGTAATAAATTTAGTAACTGTCTTGCATTGATTAGTGGATCAGTGCAAGATCTTAAGTGTCTGCTGTTCAGGTTCTTTGACTACTGTTGTTTTGCCTGTAGAAATAAAGAATGTTTATAGTTTACATGGTTGTAATACATACTGTGAGTGCCAGAGAGTGACCTGTATGTGTGACCTATTGGTGGAGCACCAACTCACACTCTCTGATTACATTCATGGCATTCTATGGTTAACAGTGATATTAGACAAGTGTGAAAAGATGAGTTACAGTCACTTTTGCAGGGTTCCTGCACTGTGAGAACCAGTTTCCTCAACTGATTAACAGGCATCAAACTGGTTCTCTAAATGTGGGGTGGGGGACAGTTGCCAAAAGATGTGCTGGTTAAGCCTTGTGATATTATGTTGTTTTGTTTGGTGTTAGTTCATATAATTGTCAAATAAAAGAAGAGGTTTGCTTGTCACACACTACCTTGGCCACACTGGCAGATCTAGGATATCATAGGTAGAAGGGGGCAAAGCATAATTTTCAAAGAAAAAATGTCCAAGTAGACCCTGCATGCAGATGTTTTTTATCGTGCGTGTTTGGACCTCTCCCTAAATCTGGCTATGGGCAATTGTAAAGCTTTGTGAAAGTCTTTTCGTGTACATTACAAAGTCTGTGGTAAAATCTGATCAGTTTAGGACACAATATGGCCGACAAGTGAATTTTTTAAGTTTTTCCATGAATGGTGTGTGGCACAAAATTCCATGTGCATGATTTGTACCATAGCTACTTTCAGGGAACTTTTTGAAAATTGTGGGAATTCACAGCAGTGTTAGATGCCCTTGAAAAATGAACGAGGGTCATTGTCCGACGTTGCTGAGTTTTTACTGTACTTTGCTATTGAACTAATGTTGTAATTATGGTTGGCGTTTTCAGTTGGGCCTCCCTATACCTTCAGGCTAAAGGTGAAGTTTTATTCGTCGGAGCCAAATAACTTGCGGGAAGAACTTACTAGGTAAGTGCCAATAGATGTCCCTGTTTTAAGTTGCATTTCATGATTTCATGCTGTCATAAGTTGAGTTCTAAGTTGCGGTAAAAAATTTCCCGTTTTGGAGTCTCTAAAATTTGGACATCAAAAATTGAGCAGCACAATTTTGCCATTCATCAAATTTCTCTAATACTGGGACACTGTGTTTTGTATCTATGGAATCTGAAACTAGATTTGGTAGTTCATGAAATTAACCAAAATTGTCCGCCGACCTGTTTCACACCTCCCCATAGTGTATGGCATCGAGGTGAATGATTGTTGTTGATAGTAATTCTTGAATTTGGTACAAATTCTGGTCTTGAGGAAAACAATCAATATTTCACTATCCTAATCCAGTGAAGTATTACTATATAGAGTTTATAGAGTCTTTACAGCCCTCAACTCTGTATACCCATACACAAAATGCTAAAACACTTACGTTATCGCAAGCACTTTCCCTAGTAGCAAAATGTGAATGGTAATTAGGTTCATTTTTGCTGACGGTTTAAGTTCCACAAAAACACCAGCACTTTGTGGCCAGTCTGTTTACTTCAGAGTACACACATGCATTTACCAGTGTTTTAATCAATTTATTGTAATAAATGTTTTACTTATATAGCCATTCAGGTAGTGAAGAAACAAACTAGCTGCAGGTGAAATTTACCCCTTCGTGGACAGCATGTCTGTCTGGCTAAATGGCTAGTGTTTTTGTCGCTGTTCGCCACACACTTGGTGTAAGATAATAAGAATGGTCTTATGGTCACCGTACTGACACAGTGTTGAAAATAAGAGTCACTAGTTCAGAAGGTTAAGAGCTAATTTGCTACTGTATGACTTAGTGCAATGTGTCATGTATAGAAAATAAGCCTGTCTCTTAATATTTTTGCTTGAGTGTAAGTGTACTTCTCTTCCAACCTTCCTCTGGCAGTCACTCAGGCCCGCCTCTGCTTGATACTGTTCATCGCTCACGTTCCCGTCCCTCTCCTAGATCTTGTTCATCACTCACGCCCGGGTCTTATCTTTGTACTCTGTCTCCACCTTGAAATTCATTTCGTCATTTTCTATTCTCCTTTTGTGCAAACTCAAAATAAGTGTCTTACTCTATGCTTGGGTACATAATGGCTTATGCGTATAACTGTCTAATCCTAGTTTGCACTTGATGACCCCAGCCGTAAGGCAAAAATCTCTAGTCTGAACTGGAAATCTTGAGTCCTTACTCAAGTTTGTAGCAGGAATATCAAGATTATCAAGTGCAAACTTTGTCTAAAAATTTACGCACGTAAACCATAATGTACTCGAGCACAGACTAATAGCCACTTGGGTCCGTACAAAAGTAGAACAGAAAATCCTGAAAATTATTTCGAGTTTGATTTATTTAGAGTACAAAGATTAGATTCTGGCTCCAGGATCCCATCTCCTAGATCCCCTCTCCTAGATCCTGTTCATCATTCAGGCGTATCTCCTAGGTCCCATTCGTTACTCAGGTCCACATCCCAGATTCAGACTCCTTATTCTCAAATAATCGTACGAGTGTTGTGTAATACGCATCGGGCTCTTCATGGTGGCAATGTGCACATGTAGTTAATGTGTGCGGTATGGAGGACCTTAAAGTGAAAACATTCTAATCTATACAAAATTATTATGGTAAAAATTGTTCAGTTTGGGACCGTGGCAATATAGCAAACAGGTGAAATTTCATTTTGTAAAATTTCATTTTGTGAAATTTCATTTTGTGAAATTTCGCAACAAAAGTTACTTGTCAGGAAAATTTACTTTACTTTTAACATCATTTGTGTTGCTTAAAATTTACTTTACTTTTAGCATCGTTTGTGTTGCGTAGCGATCACCAAACAACATTTGGTAAAATTTTGAGCATTCATAGTAATGTTGTAAGCCTCTGAAAAATAGATAAGTGGCAATTTTAGCAATTATTTTCGTCCCAAATTGCAGATTTTTTACTGTAGATATCTTCAAGACATTTGATGACGGGTGTTCCTCTAGGATTAACCACGCATTTCGAAAACAACGCAAACGTGATTCATATTGACAGATGTCTCCCTGTACACCAGCAGTTAAACTATCCTGTTGGGAGTATTGATTGACTTCTTGCGCACAGCAGTTTTACTTCAGGTCACTTGTGATCTGGAAAAGTCAGGTAGATCAGTCAGATGCGTAACGTCATCTCCTTAATGCGTTGGTAGGTCCACAGTCAAGCTGTAGACACAAGTTCTGCTGAAGACTAATTGTTGATATGTTATCATTAAAGTCATTTATCCTGGATAGGTTAAGTAACAAGTTGATCTTGTGTCTAGATTTTAATTTTATCCGAGTTAAAAATTGGTAATACGTTTTTTTGCGAGGTAATAACTCTTTTTTTATTTGAGCTGGTCTATTGCGGCTCAGTATTTTGGGTTTGGTTTCCATAACAACCACCTTTAAATTAGCTGTTATAACTTGTTTTCAAAACTTTCCACTTTTGCACGACAGGCTATCAAAAAATAGGACATTAATGATTTTATGAAAAAATGAAAAGCTGCGTTAACCGAAAACGAAACAGTAATTCAGAAAATTGTTGTATCATTTTTTAGGTTTCTTCATGAACATTTGTATCGAATGAAATTTAGTCATGTTCTTGATACTGTGGCTTAGCTGCGGATGTACCTTTCTTTTTCGCTAAAATTCACTTAAAAGACGTAGCCACATTATCCAATTAATAGCGGATTGGTACAAAGTCAAAAATTAAGTTCTGCAAGGAAATGTGCACTTTTTCTGAGTTAAAAAGTCTAAAGTTTTGCATATATTTGGCTAAGTGCGTAGACAAGTCAATAAGACCCTACGCAACCTTACAAGGACAAAACAAAGTGTTCCACGTCAAAACATGAACCAAAATAACAATTTTCACAGATGGGACTGGTTGAAACTATAAGTAGGTGCTCCATTTGTTCATCTGTGCCATTGTTTTAAGTCATTAATTAATCTTTGACTCACATTCTGTAAATATGGATTTTTCATTTCTTTTTGAGATCACAAGCTCGACAGTTTGATGAACACAAATGTAGGCGCGTGTGTACCTCACACCCAGCTTTTCATTCCTAACGGCAACACCAAGGCATATTAAACACCATTGTGAAACTCCTGCTCATCTGTTTTGGGGGATTCACAAGATGGGTAGATTTATTCCTATTCTACTGTTGGTTTACCCTTCCTCTGTACAGCCTCATGTGATGTGTGTGAGGTGTCACAGTCATCATATCCCTTGGTTGTGATTAAATTTCAACTGTTTGTTTACACCATGTTCTCCAGGCCATTTTCTACCAACTTATCTCCATATGAAGTTAGTTGAACGTTTTAGACCAGCTCATGTAGTTAGTATACACTGTCAGAAGATGTCCTAGGTTGATGTGTGGGGCGTTAGAGTTATCGCAAGATGGCGCTCCGAAACCATTAAAATTCAGACGCAATTATTTTAAAAGTCAAATATTGTTTGTATTGTTCAATAGTAAATGAAATAAAATGGTTATAATGGTAGGCACTTAAAGTATTTTTGAATCATACCACAACACATGCTGTTATTGGTAGCAACACCTGTTGATAAGTCTGATGACATGGAAGTTAGTGTTCATACCACATCACAGTGTCAACGCGCCGCTTTTAAATCCACCTGATTACTGCTAAATTAACTTGCGCTGTTAACTTCGATCCAGGACCGAAGGTAATCATTCATATCGACCAACACTCCTCAAAACATTGGCACGTCCGTGTTAGTATGAAGAGTCCTCCAGAAAACACCTGTTGAATTATGTTTGATGTCGTTTAATTAGAAGATGCCACCTGAAAGATCTGATTGCAGGACAGCCGTCTCATAGGCGGGAACAAAATTGATTATCGTTTCATAATGACATTATGTTTTCAAATTTATTTTACTGAATCTATTGGCAACAGCTGCAGTTTGGGAGGGTAGTGGGGCACATGCGGTTGAGTTTGAACTGACAGGACTCGTAGAAAAATGACGTTGTTATGATGTGGGGAACCCACTAACATATGAATGTGAGTCAAGTGAGATGATGAGGCCATTGAACTGGTTTTTAAGATCACTAGGGCATGGCTGGGGCAAGGCATGATGACCTTCTGATCTTAGTCCCTGGTCAGGCTTATTTGGGGATTCCTTGTGGTATTTGGTTGATAAAATAACAGTTTAAATCTTTAGGTGCTTAAGTAAACATTGTGCTGTATGAATTCTTGATATAAGCTTCCAGGAAATGTTTGTGGTTGTTTTGACCTCAATCTACCTGGTGTTGAGAAGACTGGATAAGACAATTATTGACTTTGTGAAACCAAAAATTAGCATGTCGGAGATGTCACCTAGGTTCACTAACTAACCTCGCCCTGAATACAAATTGGCCCGTTTTAACTAATTTGAAAATTGGTTTCATAGTTGACGTGTCATCTAAGGTATCTGTTGTCGGGGATATATTTCTAAACTACTAAAAATATTTCATTTTTACTAATTTACAATCACTGTGCCAGCCACGACATCCCTGATCATTTTGTCACCACACACTACCGTAATTCTTGGCATACTTCACACAAAAATAATTGCCAAAATTGTAATTTTCCATTTTTCAAATGCCGATTACTTTGCTCCAAATAGTGCAAATTTCACCAATGTGAAGGAAATTGACAAAATAGAATTTCTTCTGTCAGCTATATTGTGCACTAAATATGGAAGACTTACTGTACTACTGGCTATCGAAATGTTTGAAACACAGACAACAAATCTCAATGAGTACTCTAAAACCTTAGATCCAAAGTCAGAGTGGCTTTGAATTGGAAAGCTGGGATAGATAAATTAGATTATAATTAAGTTTTAATGTTTTTACTTTTGGCTTAGCCATTCACTGCAAAATATGCTTATCAGCTTGTTAGGTACTTGGTAGTTCTTGACCTACTTAATTCTTAATTCCAGGAGAGATAACCACAGTTTAATGACATCATCAAACAACAAGACATTTGTTTTACCAAATACTAAAAATGTCAAGTTTTTATTATTTCTTTTTTCTGAAGATATTTCTGTTGATAGTTCACCTGTCAAATTGTAATTGATGCAGTCGTCTCTAGACTGTTGACCATCGTTTTTAATTAACTTAAATCAAAACAATTCTGACTGGGGGATACATGTTTAAATGTCAGACAAAGTATGTTCTTGGGTCAGGGTATGTATTTCAACTAACCTTTCACTGGCCATTGGTACCAGTTTTTTCGCCTGAAGGCTTGACTACTTAAAACCTGTTGAATTCTGGCCTTACCATATGGTGTTAGAATCTTAAAATGTGCTAACACAATCTTTTAAAAAATAACATTGTACCGTGTTTTTGTGGTTGCACCATATTTCCAAGGTTCTCACAAAATTTTAATTGCACTGTGAACTGCAGTTTAGAAAACAACTTAGTTGTGAAATAATTTAAGTGGGATTTTCTGCATATTTTCATTTAAATGCCATTGCTTGCTAAAAATATTCCAAATTTTTAGTAACCCTTGCTTTTTTGCCATGATTCTTTAATTGTATTCTGTCTATTGTCACCGCGAGGGTGTGGTCACATGACACGTATCTTAACTGATAATTTATTTTTAGCTCAGTGATGATTCATCATAATTGTTTACGTCTGCTTCTACACAGGTGGCCTAATGCAATGTATTATTGCAACAAAAACACACTCAATGTTTTTCTCTACTGTCAACCTACTGCATATTGTAGATAAATGTTGCATCCAAACTCAAGCTACCATCGGTGATGAAATGTAGAGTCCTATGAATCCATCTTCACCGGATGCCGCTCACAATGCGCTAATGTTATATGAAGAGTCGGATCAGTATATTTTTGTCCAAATGTTGGCGTCTTGTTCATGCTGGAGTCTTGCTTATATTTCAGGTACCAGTTTTTCCTGCAACTGAAGCAAGACATTCTAAGTGGACAGTTGGAACCTCCTTATGAGATCAGTGTAGAGTTGGCAGCACTGGCCTTGCAATGTAAGTGTTGTGTGAATTCTCCAGTTGGAATGTAAGTGTTGTTTGATTTCTGGCCTTGCAATGTAAGTGTTGTGTGAATTCTCCAGTTGGAATGTAAGTGTTGTTTGATTTCTGGCCTTGCAATGTAAGTGTTGTTTGATTTCTGGCCTTGCAATGTAAGTGTTGTGTGAATTCTCGCCTTGCAATGGAAGTGTTGTGTGCAAGCACATTTTTTCAATCAATTCTGCTGCACACTGACTGAAGAAAGCATTTCATTTATCAAAATTTGACTTGTTGTACAATTCAACCCATTCTTGTAACATGTTCCAAGGAGTGCTTTTCTTCATTAAGAAAATCTAATCATGATAGTTCTGCTAATACATGTCTATCTATGACGTCCGTATAGTTTGGAGAATGAAGATTTTTTTGACACAATTCCTTGGTTTCATTTTATTTTGCGACTCAGAACTAGATTCGTTCAATGAATCACATTACAATTGACCGTTGTTGTTTCCAGCTGAACTTGGTGACTATGAGGACGACACCCACACGCCAGCGTTCATTTCGGAGTTTCGTTTTGTGCCAGAGAAAGATCAAACTGAGGAGATGGAGCTGACCATCTTGGAGCAATACAAAAAGTGCTCGTAAGTTTGGGTCGTCATTTGGGCTGTCTCCACGCACACAGTGGTTATGTTGCCTTATTGCAACAGTATGGAAATTGGTTTGGGAATCATTTGGGGCAGTCTCGTCATAGAGGATGGTCAAGTTGTCTTATAATCTGCATGGAAATTGACCCCGAGTGTGTGGGGCAGTAAATGATGCAAAGTCTCAATGTGTTGTGTGCTGTTTTTGTCATAGAAGAGACAGAATTCGTAACACTATGGAATGATAGTGAATTTCTTGTCATCACAACTTTCTGGNACAATTCAACCCATTCTTGTAACATGTTCCAAGGAGTGCTTTTCTTCATTAAGAAAATGTAATCATGATAGTTCTGCTAATACATGTCTATCTATGATGTCCGTATAGTTTGGAGAATGAAGATTTTTTTGACACTATTCCTTGGTTTCATTTTATTTTGCGACTCAGAACTAGATTCGTTCAATGAATCATATTACAATTGACCGTTGTTGTTTGCAGCTGAACTTGGTGACTATGAGGACGACACCCACACGCCAGCGTTCATTTCGGAGTTTCGTTTTGTGCCAGAGAAAGATCAAACTGAGGAGATGGAGCTGACCATCTTGGAGCAATACAAAAAGTGCTCGTAAGTTTGGGTCGTCATTTGGG
Organism: Phoronis australis; assembly: GCA_002633005.1. Taxonomy (NCBI): domain Eukaryota; kingdom Metazoa; phylum Phoronida; family Phoronidae; genus Phoronis; species Phoronis australis. The sequence goes on from NMRA01000577.1 coordinate 114,984, forward strand.
CTGTCTCCACGCACACAGTGGTTATGTTGCCTTATTGCAACAGTATGGAAATTGGTTTGGGAATCATTTGGGGCAGTCTCGTCATAGAGGATGGTCAAGTTGTCTTATAATCTGCATGGAAATTGACCCCGAGTGTGTGGGGCAGTAAATGATGCAAAGTCTCAATGTGTTGTGTGCTGTTTTTGTAATAGAAGAGACAGAATTCGTAACACTATGGAATGATAGTGAATTTCTTGTCATCACAACTTTCTGGACTCCCTTCTGAGTCGTTGACTCTGGTCATAGTGATGAACAGAGGAGATTTAAGAAAAATAGTCTAGGATTGTCTAAGAATTTTGCCGAAAACTGAAGACATACTAATTTGTCATGTTTTTTAAATTGTACACTAGCTAGTGATAAGAGGCGGGGCCTAATCTCTGTACTGGAACCTCTACAGTAGTCTTAGCTGCATTGTTCATTTTGAGTAATCTGGTGTACTTGAATCATACAATGTGATTGGTTAAGTTCCAAGACCGAGATTTGACTCTGAGCTCTGATTGGTCAAAAACTGGGGAGAAGGAAACTGCGAATGATGAGATGGGGGAAGACGAGCTGAGAATGTGCAGACATCTTGGACCTCATCCACCTTACTCATGAATGTTTCTCAAGAGGGCAGCAGTACTCATACTGCAGCATGGTAACTGGGAGAGACATTTGTTGTGATGTCGTATGTTTACATTACTGAATTTGGTCTGCGTGAAGTATCCACCTGATGGTCCATGTTATTTATTCCCATTTCTCTTGCAGTGGTAAGACTCCAGCCCAAGCTGAGTTGGAGTATCTCAATAAAGCCAAGTGGCTGGAGATGTACGGCGTTGACATGCACATCGTCATGGTAACGTATTGCCTAGGTTACCACAGTTTCATTGTTATCACATACCAAATAGAAGTTCAAAAGTTCTTGTTAGTCCCACGCAGCTGATTGAACGATGAGCTCAACACCTGTCGGTTAACTTAAGAATCATTAACAGGTGTCAATTTGATATTGTTTATCAGATTCACATTTTCAATGTTGTTTGAGTTCCTTTGTGTTTCGTTGTTCAATTGATACCTTGAAACAGTATAGAGATTGCAATACAAAAGGGATGGCTATCAAGCTATACAGTGTTAATGAGTTCCCTGAAACTTTATCTGTGCTAAATGCTAGAGTGATGAGTGAAACATTGCATATAGTGAATGATGGAGTACACACTACATACAGTGGTTGTCTATTGTGCACTGGTTGTATTAGCATTTTCAAAATGCTAGCTAATACTCAACGGGGATTTCACTTCAGGGCAAAGACATGCAGGAGTACTCCCTGGGTCTCACCCCGACGGGTATCCTGGTGTTTGAAGGGGCGACCAAGATTGGACTGTTCTTTTGGCCCAAGATGACGAGATTAGACTTCAAAAAGAAACTTCTTACTCTTGTGGTCGTTGAAGATGACGACGAAGTAAGTGGTTCAAGACTAATATAAATATGTGTATTGATATGTGTTAACATGATTTGAATTGATAGTGATATGTATAGATATATACATTGATCTATATTAATATTGGTGTGTGTAAACGTGATTTGATATTGATATCTGTTAATACATGTTGATATTGTATAAATAAATGGTGATATATATTGATATATGCGTTAATACATATTAATATTGATATTTGTTGACATGAATAGATGTTAATGTCTGTCGATAATTTTTGGATATGAGGATTGTAAATATTCCTGGCAATTACAATGTATACAAAATGGAGCCAGGATGGCACAACAAGAGAGGGGTGATGACTACTGCCCTGGGGTCTGTTTTAGGAAGATTGACTTTAGACTTGAGACAGAAATTAGGTCTTACGCGCCACATAACTTTGATATTTCTGAAAAATAATTTAAACAAAGTTTAGCAAAAGAATGTAGTATATGAGAATATACCAATAATTGTTCATCACTGAGAAATTTTGAACAAATAATTATATGATTAAACATTTATTTGACATTTGTGAAGTGGGGGTGTAAGGACAAATTTTGGTCTTAAGTCTTCTGTCAGTTTTCATGAAACAGATCCCTGAACACTGTAGTGATGTTGCTATTGCTGAGCCACACATGTGTTGTAGGGTAAAGAGCAGGAACATACGTTTGTGTTTCGTCTGCCGAATGAGAAGGCGTGTAAACACCTATGGAAGTGTGCCGTGGAGCACCACGCCTTCTTCAGGCTGAAGGGTCCTGTCAAAGGTCAGAGTACGAGGCAGAACTTCTTTAGGATGGGGTCGCGCTTTCGATACAGGTACAATTGTCATCTTGAGTGGACGCAATGCGCTATTAGTCGTATACATGGCGGTGCTTTCCTGTAATAGCATTGTTCGACACACACATAGTTTAGCATTTCACCTCACCTCAGGACATCAAGTAGAGTCATTAAGTTACGATGCTGCCACACAAGTGGTGTTCAGCCAAAACAAAGGAACATTATCTGTGAAGAGCATTATTGACCAGTTTCACAGTTACTACTTTTTCTACAGTTACCGACTTTCACCAAGGTTACTATACTGGTTTTATACGCCAAAAATGTGATAATGACTGAGGTAGAGCTCGGGTCATTATCACATTTTTGTCCGAGTGTGAAAGTCTACATTGTTTTATTACGGTATATGATTATGTCCACTAAGTAATTCATTGGTGGAGTATGTTTGAGCTTTCAATCATAGGTTGGCCACTTATTCGGTTTGCATATTTACCTTGGTTACGATTATTTAAAACCAAATGTGACATCAGAATCCGGATGACGTAAACAGGCTTAAAAAGCTGTGCTGGTAGCGTAGTAGTAAAGTAGTAGCTTGTAAACAATCAATTAAGTTTTTAATTAAAAAATGGCGTTACCATAGTAATGGTCCATATGAAGGTATGAGTGTTCACTATGGAGAATACAAGTTTATAACTTGATAGTTAGTCCTGAATGGAAGGGTCTGGATTTACTTGATCGTGTAGATGCCATTGACAAAAAGATTCAGCTGGTCACTGCAGTGTCACATGACTGATTGATCTTCCAAGTCCTTTCCACCAATACTTATTACAATAGGGTAACGTGAAACTTAAACAGATTACTCTCCTGGTTTACAAGTATTATTTCAGAGACGGAACAATTTATTTATTGATTTATTATTAATGTAATATTTACAATGAGGGTAGCCTCGTCAGTTCACACTACTTTTCATGGGGGCCCTCAGTAAAATCGTACAGACAGTAAGAAAAATTTCACTGTTCTTGAGGTTTTTTATGGGTCATAATCCTTATTACTTTACACTGTCTGTTTACATGTCTGTCTGCTTGTTTGTCTGTCTGCCTTTACTCACTCCAGCTGTGTTCTCTCACCCCAACAGTGGTAGGACAGAGTTCCAGACTGCTGTCAGTAGTTCAGCTCGCCGCAGTGTTCGCTTTGAACGGCGACCTAGTCAGAGGTACTCACGCAGGTCAACATTTGAACAGAAAGAACGTATGAAGGCAGAGAAGAAGAGACGAGCGGAAGAGAAGGAGAAAGAAACAACAGAGGGAGCTAAGGAGAGCGAGACGTGAGTGACCATTTGCACTGAGAATACGCTCATGCCAAAATTAAATACTGACCACAGAGATAAACTTGACGGTAATTGTTGGAAATTTTATTGATAGCAGATGTAATTTTGAAGAAATTGTTTGAGTGGGGGACCAGCATTGATAAAAACAGATTAGGACAACATAATTGAGAGTTTCATGTGCTCCTAAAGTTATCTTTGTCACTTGTGTTGATCTAATGTGTTCATTCTTGCGCAGGTCACCAGCCAGGGTAAAGGAGCCTGGCTCCCCTGTGTCTACTTCAAGTGTGGATGGTGCTGCCAAACCTGTTGTCAAGGAAACGCTGATTGACAATGTGACCACGCCAGAGGAACCATTACCTGCTTCAGGTAAGTAGCAGATGAAACTGTGGCCACACAAACGTGATATCTACTTGAATTGGAGGTGTCCAAGCTGCGCTTCCAACATAATTAGTGAGCAATCCCCCCCTCCCCATAGACAGCAGCTCAATATATTGGTACTGTCAGAATCTTTTGGTGGGTCTATGAATGTTTGTTTAGTTTCAACGTTTGAGTGCTTGGACAAACTTGGTTTCTGTAGAATAACTGGAAGAATTAGTGACGGATGTCTGTTAAACTTGTGAACTCCATGCATTTAATTGTAACCTGTTTCAATTTAACCTGAGGAAAAGAAACACAGTGACATTGTCTTGCATGAGCCTGTAAGGAAAGTCACATTTGACTTCAGAATATGGCTTACAACAGCTTCAAGTGACCGACTCCATTGAATTACAGAGTGAAAATGTACCGCAAAAAAATCTGACTTCATTAAGAAGTTGTTGAATTCAAAGAAATTGCCGCTGTTCCTGATTGACAATGCTGTGGAGTCAGCCTTGTTTTCTTGTGGCTGTAATACATAGGCGGATTTAGGGGGTGGGGGCCCAGGGGGCCCGGCCCCCCCTTGGCTGCCGCAAAAAAATAAAACAGTAAGAGGGTAGGGAAATGGCGAGTTTATTAATTAACCCCGGTAGTTAAAATTATACGGATGAAAAAAGATTTAAATGTGTGCAGTTTTAGTGTTCGTAACGGAACTATGGCTAAGTATAGAATCTCCCGCGATATCCTAGGCGGCCGGCAGCGGCGCTGTGCACTACGACTCCGTTTCCGTCGTCTGCTCCACTGTGCAATGAAGAAAATTTACTTCATTTTTTAAAGAAAATGGAACCTGAGTGACGATGAAAAAACAGAAGCTGCTGGTAAGATGTGAATTTTAATCGAAGCCTTAGTGAATCACTCAGAAACTCGCAATACTCTCTATGTCAAACCTTATCTTAAGACGGTTTCCAAAGCAATCCCGTCATTATTGCCAACACGAAAAATGGATTTGGTCTTTTGGGCATTTGAAGACTATTTCAAATACGACAAATTTGTTAAGAATTGATGGCACAAAATATAAAACGTGTAATAAGCATTACAAAAAGAAGTAGGTTTTGCGCGCAAACGCTGTGGACCATAAACAAGTAGGTCTTTTAGCATGGGATTAGAATGTAAGTCGTGGTGGTGTAGTGGTAACGCACGCGCGCTCTAACTGCCAGGTCGTGAGCTCGAGTCTTTGGTACTACTAGTTTTTTCCTGTTTGACACGTTCTTGTTTTTTTGCCTTTTTTTCTTGAATAATACTTCTGGAATCAAAGAAAATGCTTGATCAGAGGTAAAAACAGAAAAATTTCCTGGGCGGGAGGGGGGCAAACCCCCCATTCGGTGCTATGCGCATCTACAATTGTTCAGTTTGCGCAAATGTTTGCTGCCGGACAAAATGTTGGGCCCCCCCTTGTGATATCCTAGATCCGCCACAGTAATATCTGTAGTGATCCACGATTAAAACAAACCAGATTAATTGGCTGAACGGTGTTATAGTCGTGATGTTATATTCAAGGCTGTCGCCACAATAGCCCAAAGTCACACCAACCAATAATTCACCAAGTGTAAAAAGAGTTTTTTATGTCAGTTAAAAAGCAACCTGCTGTCTAGGAAGGTCAGAGTTACACTTCTCCGTTCTCTAAACACCTCTTTTCAAAGATAAGTTCATAATGTTAGCTCATGGTGATAATCTGTGACTGCAAATGTATCTCGCCGTTTTAGCGTCTAACATTCAAATCTCCGGTGATTAACGGTAACTAATGTGGTGGTACTTCCTCAATCACTATCTGCAAACTTTCGTCATAGCTATACTTTTGCTCACGCTCACTGACTTCGGACGAGGCATAGCCAGCAATAACGGATAGCTTGGTAATGCGGACAGACAAGATTCTCGCTTACGGGTTTCCATTGAAAGTGTGTTTGATATATCCTTGTGTATAGTGTAGTCAACTCCTTCTCTATATTGGCCGACAGTCTTGCCTGGCACTTGGTCACGGTTTAATTCCACCAGTGCGTGGATATTGAATCTTTCAGTCCATGGTCAAGGCCGTGGTAGCTGGCTTCAAGAGTCAATTCTGGCATCGTGCTGCCTTTGTTTTTCCCTGCGTAACATATTTCAAAAGTATAGACTGACTAATTGCCTCATTATAGCCTCGTCTGCCCTAGAGCGATTGGATAACTTGATCAAGACACCCAACAAGGATCGACCGGTCAGTGCCTCGTCGTCCAGGTCTGACCACTCTGCCGGACCTTCTCAATCTGCCGCAGCATCACCCCAAGTCAGTCTTTTAGGTAAGTTGGACATGAAGCAGTTAGTTTAAAGTCATGTATGACAACAGTAAGGCCTTGGCTCTTTTGATTGGTTGCTTGTATCCCCTCTAGCTGTGAGTTGTTGTTTTTAGGTACTGATCCAGTTTGATCCAGTTTGTTTCATGTGCTTGTTTCTGCTAATTTGAGAGACTTTTGTGAATTCAGAGAAAACTTGTTGTTTTTACTTTGAATGTGATTATTTTAGATGCGTCTGAGGCAGCGCAGGCCAGACTCAAAGGCCTTGACAGTCCTGGTCCTGTGGTCAATAAGCCGTCCCAGCCGAAAGACAAGAACATATTTAAGAATAACCAAGTGAAGTTCGCCGGTGGCGCCGCCAGCATTCCTCCAGACCAGATGAAGTGTAACATTCTTAAGGCCAAGGCTGAAGAGGAAATGAAGAAAGGTTGGTAGTTGGTGCTGGGATATTGTGTTGATGTAGTATCATGGTCAAGGTCAAAGGTGAAGAGAAAATGAAGATAAGTTGGGGTCATGTTGGTGATGATACGGCATTTTGTGTTGAGAAAATGCCTGTAATCTATCTCTTGTCAAAAATCTGGTTCTGGTCTGAAGTCTTAGCACTTGGTAAGTGTAACCTGTACAAGGACAAAGTAGAAGTGACAGGACACAAGGGGTGTGTATCTGTTCTACACAGATTGTTGCATGAGATCCTGTTTGTATCCTTTATCATTAGACTTTACTTGACACATGGACACCTTTGTACCAGTGTTCTATTGTGTACACTGTCATTCAATTTAGTTTTTTGGCCTGTATGCCACAATCACAGGTTGAAATTTCACCTGATACAGGGAATAATTTTACCATCACAGCAACTAATTTTACTCTGTGGTATAACTTTTTGTTTGTTGGAGCGGCCGTCTCACTACCATCCTGTCGTACTTATATACACTCACATAGTCATTGCGTTGGTGCATATTGCTATCACCTCAGCCTGGGTGCTATATTGTCTAGTAAATCCTTTGCAGGATCTTAATGCCATTTGGCAGGTGTGTAACCTATAAATGTGGTGATGAATGAGGGTGATTTTCAGACTGCTTCTCCATAACTACCATTAATTGCCTTGCTGGAACTACATTCAGTTTTGACAGATAGGTTTCTACGAAGGTGAAGACAGCACCTGGCCATTTTTTGCCAGACTCCAGCATGTTTTTAGCTTCCTAGTGGAAATTTTAGTATTTTTGATGTTTGTTTTTTCCATTTGCTGTCTGTCGAGTGCTTTGAAGGATTGTTGCGAAATTTGACTAATGCGATGCATATGCAGGGCAGCACTTATTCTTTGATTTTTTATTTTTGTTCCAGCTAATAAAACTCATCAGATATAGTCTTGGGATTCACAGTTTCATAGAATAGTGTTATTGTTATTCCGTTTGTCTCCACATTCTCTTGTATTTGTGTCACTGTCATTTGCTTTACCTGTGTACCAGTCTGGTGTTCTAAATTTGCGGTATGCTTACCGAATGCTGGTCATTTCCAGCCATCCTCTTGACATAGTTTTTCAGGGGTTTTGAGAGTGAGGAATGCTCTTTTGTTATCATCGTGTTCAAACTATAGTCATGGTGATTGGCACAACTCAACACCAAATAAATTACACACCATCTATCCTTTCAGTTTGTACTATTTTTTGTCAGCAAATTTATTTTATCTTGTTTCCAACAATTACTGTTTATGTGTTTTATTGTCTGTTTTAGACTGCAATCTCACACAAGCTACCCACAAAGGTACAGCTGTGCATATCTATTAACATTTTCTGAACAAACAACTGCACTATCTCCTGCCTTCTTTTTGTAATCTGCCAATCATTTACCCAGACTTTGTGTCAGTCATAGCTGTGTGGGCGTGATTAAGAGCTGACTGACCAATGCGTGCTTGTGAAAGGTGGTCCAACATGAAGTACTGATTTGAATTTTCATTTCTCTCCTCCCTCTGTGGTTCAGCCGAGCCACACTTTACATTTCTCAATTGTTGTAAAAATTGCTTAACAAACCTTAAATGAGAGCTGCATACTGACCTCAAATGGCTCATTTACTACGTTTGACGGACAAATCACAATTGAGAATTTCTTATGTAAACCCAGATGCTTCATACCATTTTGTTGTATGATGTCATGCTTTAGATCATAGAAACCTCTGTGGTGTTATTCAGTTCACATTCTTCAGTTAACCCTCTTAGTCTTTCCATGGTGAAGGCTTTTTACTAAACATCCTGTATTATTGCTGGATTGAAAACAAACCACGTCTGGGGTTGCTACTTATAATTTGGTGCATGAGGGGATGTGGGCCTTGCCATCAAATGTTGAATTCAAGAACCAAGGACATGATTCCAAACAGAACACCATATTCTGCGACTGAACGACGTGTTCTTTTAAGCATTTCGTGTTGTGCTCTTGTCAAAATTGCCAGGAATCGTTAAACATTCGCTCACATCTTTGCATATCATAGGCAATCACCAAGGTGTGTAGCGTTTGAAATTGTAATGACATTGTGTGGTCCCTAACACAGTTGCTGAGTGACTGTTTAAGTGTTAATCAGGAGGTAGACATATTGTGGTTTCACCAGTTAGTAGTTGTCAGCTAGGACTAGCCTAGTGTTTGTCCTAATGGTGCTCTGATACTTCAGACAATTTGGTCACGTATAACACTGCACTGTTTACAGGCTCGTCTCGCTTTCACTTGACTGGTTGGTCGCTTAGTAAATGTATTCAAGTTATCGCGATCACTGTAACACGCTTGGTTTAACTATAATTGTCTGCCTTTATACACATTTATGTGTGTATCATCACAAGTCGTTTTGCCTCGTAAATACATTTTTTGTTAAAGTAATATTGGCGCTACTTCAACGGGCCAACAATGGCCAACTCCTCTGTATAACAATTGAAAACAGGAAATGATAATATGCTTAATTTTTTGTGACCGTTGAAAAATTAGATCAAAATATTCAACACTCGCCACTGTGTGAAGCATGATAATAGCCATACTTCTTAAACAGGGCTAACGCACTGTAAGTCGTCAAAAATATCAATACCATACCATACCATACCATACCGTACCAAATGTGGAAAATTTGAAAGATGAATTTGATGGTCACAATTCAGTTTGAAATGTAATCCAGGGACATGATGTTTTGTTCTTCATTACTGCTTGTATTGGTTGTACAAATTTACCTTCTTTCCCGTTTCAGCGCCACCTAGTGACCATGAGAGCAGTGACGAATCCTCAAGGTATAGTAAAGTATTTGTGTAGCAGTCTGACCTGTTCTCAGCTGGCATGGATGTTGCGAGTTCCCTCTTTGCCATGCTTTTCCACGTGTAGTCAGTCTTGGCAGATATTTTAGTGCTGCTTTTTGTTTGAAACCATCGCTCAGATATGCAAAATATCGAACATTTTGATGGTTGTACAGTTTAGTTGCTTGAATTGTTTTTCTTTTTGATTTTGTTACTGAAAGACTGTCAATAGAAAAAACACCTCTCATGCTTCCTAGTTAGATAACAGGTATTACTTTAGATGTTGTTTCAGTAGTACTGCTTGCAGATGACCTGCATTTTACGTAGTCAGACTCCAACGTGGCAGTGAGCAGTGGTTCTCTATGTTCCCTTTATGACACTCAAAAAGCTTTCTTGCCAATGCAATTTTCAAATGCCCTTGCAACTGAGGTTTAAACTGAACAATTTACAGCTTGCCAGCTCACCACATTTTGTGACCTCCCCAAGATAACACTTAGTTCATGTTTCAAGCCAAAGCTAATTACCCACTATCTCTTAACACAGTGGCTTCACAAATGTGGGTGGTCAAGTGCCAGGTTTGCTGAGACAGATCTAAAGTACACCCCATTTAAAACCATTTCATTATTTATGGTTCTGCAGAGTTAATGTCTCACAGTGTTGGAACTCTGGTGTTTTTGTTAACTCTTATTTGTTGTTGGACTTATCTCAAAAGAATGACTACCACTGTCACACTTGATCCCTTGTTGGTGGTTGTTTGTTGACCTCTGACCTGCATCCTATCACAGCCTGACAATTTTAGGCTTGATTTTTTACCTTTTCCCAACCGTGTCCAATCGCAACCTGATATTTTGAGGTTTGACCTTTGAGCTGCTCCCAACCACGCCTGCGTTCCGTAGAGGCAAGAATCTCGCGAGTAAAGCTAGAGCTGCCCCATGCTTTCTGCGCAACTCGTGCCCATATCTCGCGAAGTCTTGCGTGATCTTGCACTTCCACGAGATCCTTGCGTCTACGGAAGGCTGCCCGTGTCCAATCACTGCCTGGCATTTGAGGTAATGACTGAGGCAGGTGCATGTTGCTTTACTACGCAGCGGTGAAGACGATGCATTCCAGGATAATATTGAGTACAAGCCTGTTTACAAGTTCAACAACCAGAAAAGGTTAGATGCTTTCCTTTCTCCTTCCTCTCAGTGTAAATCTGGTTCCGAGATTTCTGTTCTTGCGGTGAGTTGCTAGAAAGACGTGCTTATAAAAACTGCACCTCTCGCAAGTTTTCGTGGTACCAGCTTCATATTGTGGGAATAGCATGCTTTCTGCTCTCACCGCTTTGCTTGCATACTGTGAACTTCGCTTGTCCATGCGTGCAATGTTTGAAGTATATTTTTATTACACGTTTCATTTCTTATGGTTCGTTGTTGAGTTGAGTACATAGTCGTAGAATCATTGACTGCATGACAGTTCTTTTTGTGTTTGCCGAGTCTTTGTGAACTGAAGATGAAATGTTGTAAACTTCTCTGCCTTAACGTGTACTGAACTGTGGAACTATTTTCAATGAATCCGAGTTTACCTGTGAAAACCTATGTTTTTTTACAAAAGTTTATTTATTATTTCCTTTTTTATCATTTTGGTTTGTGTTCCTGTTGCTTTAATGTGCTCCTATTGTTTTGTATCGTTTTGATATGTGTACCTCTTGTTATGTATGGTTTTAATATGTGTTCCTTTTCTTATGCATTTCATTGTGCGCTTCTCATTTAGACCAGTTTCCTATTCTGAGGACACAGTTCACTTGCTGAAACCCGGGGCCATGCAAAATGGGTGAGTGGTTTGAACACACCGCTGATTGTGATAAGTCGCCATACTAACTGTTGGAGAATGAAATGGGCGAAATTTGCGAAACTTGTTACATAAGATTTGTTGTCCTCAGATTTTGTGATGAGCAACGTGGCAGTTTCTGGCAAACTGATTCACTTGCACACTTATGGATTGGGTCGCACGCTCGTTTGTCTTGTTAAATCGGAGACTGCTCCTCTAGAAGTCCTTTGTTATTGGTAGTTTTCTTATTAATAGTCTGGCTCTTTATAGTGTTTCAGTTATTGTTTTAAGTGGCTGCTGTGGATTTTGTGGTAAAAGGGACTTAATCAGCAAGAAAAATATGTAATGCAACCGCATATTGCCTTCATCACTTTCTGGACATCTGGTACCCGCTGGTATATCTCCTAGACCCCTTGCAGGGTCGCATTGAAATTTGGCACAAACTGATGTGTTTCTATGAAGCTGACAACAGATAACGAATTTCGAACCGATTGTAAAGGACACAATAGCGCCTCCAATGTATTGTGTGCCACCTAATGGCTGTTTTTATTATTTTCAAGTGTTTTGTCATCCTCTGCATCTGCCAGTCCGTTCATAGGATCTTGAAAATTGGCAGACGTGTTCGCACTGACAGAGCACAACTGACATTGATTTTCGGTCAGGTTCAACTACTCTGGTGTCCCTTGTGGCATTTTTTGCATGTGTGAATCAAGGATCTTTGTGAAATTTGACAAGTTCATGACTATCAACATGACAACAGATGGACTACCACTCTACTCGCTAGTGGAATGGGATTTCTTTTCCATTTTCCACTGTACCTTTTGTGTTCTTTAATGGATTATCATGAAATGTGGCAAGTAGTTTTTTGTTTGGACACAACAAAAATACAATGAATTTTGTTGTTTTATATCTCTGGTCACAGCTAGTAGCATCAAGAAGTCCATCCCAGCCAACAACCATCACAAGAATGTCCCTTGAATGCTGGTGTACTGATGCGAATGGTTGAAAAGTGTTGAGATGCAGTGTAGTGATTGAGATTCATCTGTCATTTCGAAATTTTATTCTCAGCATAAGTAGTAGTCTTTGATTGAGATTTTGCTATCATTCTAAATAATGTTTGTTCGCAGTGTTAAGAGTACTCTGTGGTTGAGATTTTATTTAGAATGTTATTGTTATTCTCAGTATCATTATGTTTTACAGGCTCTTTGATTTTTTCTATTATTTGAAATTCTCAGCATTATACATACATACTCCTTGATTAAGAATCTGTTATTTCAAAATATTAATTTTCAGTCTTCTACATTTTGTTCTTTTCCAGAGGAGACATGCCACAACGTTCTGCCAGTGTTGGGTGTCCCCCAAGCGAGGCTGCCAGCCATACGACTTTACAGGTAACTTATTTCTCGTGGTCCTGTTGGTCTTGACCACTTTCAAATCAATTTGTATTTCTGTTGACTTGGCACTCTGCCCAAATTCTGCTGTCATTCTCCACAATATTACCAGTTAACTTTCTTCACCATACCTCATGGTTGTAAAGCTCTACTAAGATCAGTTGAAATGGAAACCATTTGGCTATTACACGGACGTTGTGTGGATTTTGCTGCTGCTGCTGCTGCAGTGAAGATTATTTTTAGGGAATATATCCACTGCAGAGGTCTGTATGGGTGTTGTTTTGGAAATGTTGTGACTGTTAGATGTTGACTGTAGATGTTGACAGTTTTTGTTGTCGTTTTCCTCCAGCAGGTGGCAGAGCCTGCCAAAGAGAAGAATAGCCCTGTTAAAATACAGGTCAAGAAGAAACGCGCTGAGCGTAACTACTCTGGCGAGCGAGCGCCACTACTCCGCGAGTCCAGCAGTGATCTGGCCTTGCCCAGCACTCCGTCCACGCCCCTGTCTAATGCTGACTCCTCTGAGAGCAGTGTGGTGGCACCACTAGCTACCGAGGAGCTCTTCATTGACTTCTCGGAGCCATCTCCACCGTCAGAACCCGTCCTCAAATCAAATAATCCGTTCTTTGCCAACAGTCCGTCCGTGCTCCCCAGCCCCATTAATCCCTTCCTTTCTCCCCCTGTCAGTTCTCCTGCCTTCCACACCAGTTCACCTCTGCCTACACCAGCTCCTTCTACTGGCACTCAGTTGCCGGCTAAGTCCCCATCTGCCTCAGTCAAGGCCAAATCGGCCACACTTCCCGTCAACACCAAAGTCAACTGTGCTGTTAAGACCAACGATTCATCAATGAAACCTGCCTCAAATTCCACCTCTGATCTGAACTGCATTACAAGTGATCTGGACGCCATGATATCTGACCTCGATGCCATAACCTTTGACCTTGACTTTTCCACCAACTCGACAAAGTCAGGCTCTAAATCAAAAGTTGCCAAGTCTCCCACCACTAGCCCTCCACTAAAATCCGTCCCTGGTGTGGTGTCCCCACGTTTGGTGAGCCGTCCTAACCTGCCAGTGAGGAAGATAAGTGACCCCGGTGTCACGGCGAGCTCTGATGAAGATGTGATTATCGTGAGTTGTCTCCCTCGCTGCATCGTACCAATGCATGGAGAATGTTGATTCTATTCTTAGCGTGCTCATTTTGTGCATGCCGCGAGCCAACTTGAGATTTTAAGCTCATGCTGACCACTTCTCTGTCACTGTTGATTTCAGGTCCACACTGCTTGCAAGTTTCCCATATTGACTGTCTGTACTAATTTTGCCACCAAAGTCCATGCATGACACAACCATATCGAACCCTTTGAATGTTCACAGAGTTAGCATTTTTGAATAGTGTTAGTCTTCAAAAAGTTTAAAGCTGCAATCCTCACTGTTTAGCTGGCTCAAGTACAAAAATCAAATTGCTCTTTTGCCCTCATGAATTCGGTCTCGTAATATTCCTTACTGTGATTGGATTCTATTCCCGTTATCAAGACGAACATCGAAACCATCAGTGACTCAAAAACAAAACACTTCAGATTTCATTGGGAAAACACTTTAGAATTTCTTAGGAAAGTGACGCGTATCCGAAATAGAATCCTTTCACAGTAAGAAATATTACCAGACCAGTATTATGAGAGTAAAAGACCTAATTCGATTTTCGTTTTTTGACCAGCTTAAAACAGCAAACTGCGGCTTTAAAAACTCATCACTTACTGGCTGCATGCAACTTTATATTTCTCTCAATTAATCATGAAGTGATTTACACAAAACTAGACAAACTACTTAGTGCAGCACAGATAGCATGTGGACCATTCCACAGTGAAGTCCAAGAGACCATCACAATCAACATTGTCACTGTAGCAGACCATGTCTCAGACAGCTCTTGTGCTTTGTTGCTGCGTATTAACTGGTCATTTGACATTAAAACGTTTGATTTGAAGCAAATCGCCATCACTTGCACATCCTATTGTGAATATGTGCACTGATAAATGGTTGAATCCAAGGGAGTATGGAAGTCTGAATGGAAAATTGTATATATATCCGAGTTACAGGTTCTAGCGCACGTTGCATGATAGCTGCGCGTAGATCTCTATGAGGAATGACTCCTAGTAACTCCTGGTCATGCCAAGTTTGTGCCAGTTTACTACGCAGCTGTCTTTGATGAGATTATTTGTGTTTTGTTCCTTGGCCTACTAATCAAAAGTTGAGTGTTTTGTTTTGTTTTCAGAGTTGTTTCCCTTTGCAGCAGCCTTGTTGCATTGGCTGGTACAGCATGTTCACTAATTTTGTAGTTGTATTATGTCGTGCATCTTACTAGCAACTGCAGTGTTCTCCACAACCTGTCTTGACTCGTCACAGCATCAAGTTTGAATTTTGCCATGACGAGTTTGAAAACTTGAGCATCGTGTTTGAAGAATTGGGAGATTAGTCATTTCTAAGCAAATTATGACATTTAGGATTTCTGTTACCTTTTTGAAGCATTTACTCCAAGACTTAGCGCACAAACTCCCTACAGTATGGAGGTGGATTTTTGAATGTGCACATGAATTTCGTCATCCAGACAAGTTTGAATTTTTTGTTGTTGAGAACAATAAAATGTATGCTTTCCTCTGACGAGCCAGAAATGCATCGTGGAATTTTTGCGTTTTTGTCGTGCAACTGACTCTCAAAGGTGGATATTTTCTTCCCAATTGCTGCCTGAAGTACAAATTATGAAAACCTGGTTTCTTGGCTACACAAAACTCGTCACAATTTTTTTACACGATGAGAGAAATTTCCATTCTCTAAAAAGTCACTCGGGGCATCAGCTTCTAAAAAGAGTGTTCTCAGAAACTTTCATCAATTTCAACACAGTTGGCCTGCCCTTTGAAAACTGTGGCAGTCACTGGTGACCTTTCAATGTTATTTTTCAGTCACTGGTGACCTTTCAATGTTATTTTTGTCCTGACAGTTCATTTCGTACTTTTGGTGTTTCGGCCGTGATTTGGAAGGAATTCCTTAATAATGTGTTTTGATTAATGACATCGTTTTATAGTGGCATAGAATCATTGTTTGCTAATATTCATATCTATAATAATGATGTCTCCTTTATTTCTTAATTTTTTTGGTAATCAAGCTTAATGTGACTTGCTCATTTGTTGATTTATGATTGATAAATATTTTTTCTCTCTGTTGTCTCTCATATATTTAACGTATTAAATTTAAATTATTATTTTTCTGCACGATACCGTCACGCTTATTTGCCCCTAACACCCCGTATAGTACTCACAGAGGTGACATTTCTTTTCCTATTTCAGGAAACGTCATTTAGTGGTGGTAAAGCCGTCACACGCAAGGTGTCCATGAAGTCAAACGGAAAAAATTCCAACGAAAACTTGCCAGTTGTTTCCTCCTTACACAAATCGCCCGTGAATGTTGTCAAGACGACACCCAATGAAAATGGCGATCTTTCCCCATGGCACGTCGATTCAGGTGTCACGGACAGAAAGGTGGTGCGTAAAACAACATTGATGACTGAGCTGTGAAGCACGCAGCTCGTGGCTGTAACATGACGGTGATGAGGTTCACTGTGGAGACTCTGCATGTTATGGTTGTCATGGTAATGTCGGCCGATTTCACAGTGAACTTGCACACAATGTGCATTCAAATGTCATAGGTCAGACTACATCTCAACTGTAACTTGATGGATAGGAGGGGTTACTAGTGGAAACATGTAGTCCACCTATGATTATTACTACTGTGGTAGGGACTAAACAGATCATTTTAGCTTCACTTTTTATTTCATTTTAGTCACTAAATGCGTTGCGAGTTATTTATGTTCTGCTTTTTATCATGCTGAATACGTCGTTTCCTGTAAACAGTGTGCAGCCAGAGGTGTTACTGATTGTCATGTTTCTGTTGAGATTTGGTAGGTTCACTGAGTAAAACGTCGGTGGAATGGATTTTAATTGTAGATTCGTAATACATATCAAACTATTTTTGTGGTTTCCCTATTTGGAATACCGCCACGTCGTCCACGCATGGTGAACCATCCATTCATTTATTAAAGTTTCGTGTATCTATTATTGTGATCCAACATGTGAACTTTTACATGAATTTGATGGAAGCAGGCTTCATTCAATTATGTCTAAACATTAACATTTCAAATGGTTGGTTGTCATGTAATAGGGAATCCAATTGCATGTGTCATATAAGAGATCATTTATTGATTAGTCTATGTTTGTAGTTTGTCGTGTTTGCTCGTAGTTGAAGAACAACGATAACATTCAACAAATCATGTACCATTTAGAATATAAACTGATAACTATGAGAGTCCGAGTTAATCTTGTTATGATGCACTGTGTGGCCAATCAGAAATGCTGTTACGTCCATTGTTCTGATAAAGCTTGTGATTGGTCTGATTCTCTGTGATGACTCGTGTGATTGGTTGGATTACGTGTCGTGAAAATATTGACTTAACCTAAAATTTCTTCATTTTATGTTTTTTACACAGATTTTAATATCAATTTTTGTCATATCAGCTACTGTAAGTTACTGTAGTGAAAACCTTGCTTGAAATGGTTAAGCTTGAAACTTGCTTGAAATGGTTAAGCTTGTGCGCTCATTTCTTAATGCTTGAGTGAAAAACTTACTTTTTTAAACGATTAAGCTTGAAGACAGATTTATTGTTTCTCAAACTTGTCGAGGGGCCATCTCATTGGTCAAGACATTTGTCTAAACCAAATTAAGTTCTGGAATGCCTTTTGCCAAAGCTGGTGTTTTTAACCAGCGTGAGGTGAATCACGTTAGTTTATTATTTTACAGTCGATGCAAAATATCTATGATAAAGAGAATTAGGAAATGCTCAAGCGCCTGAGTAGATGTTAAATAGGATCCCGTCTTCAGCACCAGCCTTAGTATGTGGATGTTTATTTATAAGCTTGTGAAGTAATTTACAGCGAAAGTGTCAATTCAACTGTAGAAGTATTTTTGGATTTTGTGGATAAAGAAACTTAAAGACTTTGCTTTTGAAGGGTTCATACTAAGGTACGTTTCAGAAATATATTCTTATACTGTTGAAAACTCTTTTTATTTATCTCCATGACATCAAGTAGCAGCATATGTTGATAAAAAACCGACGGATTTAAACCGGCTTGACATGTTTCGGTATTTATTAGACACCATTCTCAGAAGCAAAAACAGTGGCCACCTTGCTAGGCCAAACAACAAGTAATTATACACAGACACAGTCAGTTACAGGGGAGTATTTAATACCACAAAAGGTACTCTTAAAGTAAATTGGTTACCTTGTATACCAAAGTCACCCCTCAAATATTAATTTTCGAAACTGTGAAACATCGTCCCTCAATAATAATTGGAATAGTGCCGAGGTGTTAGTTGCTACATATGCATTTTCACAAATGTCATACCTTGCACAGGTATGAAGTTTCACAGTTAACTTCTAAATGCTTCTAGAACTTAGTTGCTGCTACTGAGCTGTCAAAATTTTTCATGGGATGTTAGTCTTTATTTTTGACATTTCTGGGCTAAACGCTGTTGAAAGAAAATTCTAGAATATCTTCTGCAATGAAGAGACAGAATTTATTAATTTCTTATTAAAACAGTAATGCCTGGAAACTAAGGTTATTTAACAAATCATGACTTTTCCAAAAAAAATTCAGGGCCACTAACATTGTTTTTGCGACAGTAATTCAAAAATACTTGGCTTTTGTGAGTTGTAAATTCTTTTAAAAGATTTTTAAACGTGTACCCTAAGTAGTAAAAAAGAAAAATATAAAAGTTGGTAGTCACCTGAAATTTGATTCGATTGATGACTTAATGTACTGTAACAATTAAGAGATGTTTCCACGACGATTGACTGAAAAATGAACTTGTCACGTTCTACAATTTACAAACTCCTTAATCAGAGAAACATGAAAGACTTGTAATTAAAACACTGTGTTCGAAACTACGCCAATGATCATAGTATTTCATGGGTAGTTCCGTGGAATACAATACATGCGTGTATCTAAATTTTCTGTCTCCCCTGAACAGGAATAAGAAAATGTTTGACCAGATTGCAGTAGTATGGACTTCGTGGATGCAAATCACAATGTTGCAGACATGAAGCAAGGACAACTTTTTGTTAAGTTAAACAGTCGCTTATGCTCGTTTGAGACTCTGATGTTTGAGCCTACAGATTGCAATATCCTTTTTAAGTTGACGGTCTCGGCAACATACCTTGCTATAAAACACGGCTCATGTTGACACATTTCGCATGACGAAGTCCCCCCTAGTAGACGACTTTCAAAAAATACAATCCTAAGAAATATTTTTCTTCCGTTTCTTTTTGAGTCTTCCATGTTTAGATTGCCATTCCCTTTGCTTGCGTTTAGCAGAGTCTTTTCCTAGTATCTCAGGGCACTGACGCCGTTTGTGATCCGATGATCCACACGCGTAACAACCTACAATATAAAAGATTCACATGAAATAATTAAGCCAGTAGTGTAGTTCTTCACCAAAATCTGCTTGAATGAACATTTGTAGTCAAAACTACCTCAATATTTTAAAAGCCCCAACCCCAATGCACCCGCTTAGTTTGTAGATTTTTAGTGTCGAAACAATTTTTAATTGGATGACCTACCACTTACAAAGCCACATTTTGCTTGGCTTGCAAAACAAACAAAAATTGGGCCTTTCACTCTCATAAAATTGGTCTCTTATTATTCTTTACCATAATAGGATCCTGTTTCCGTTACTAACAAGAACATCAAACCAGCAGCAACTAGATAAAATACTTCATATTTTTTGGGGGGCTGGCCAACCCTAAAATGGCACATCTATGCATTGCCTGTGTTTCTGACAAATTTGACAAGTAAAGCTCGGATAAGTGTGGTGATGTTTCTAAACCCCAACGCACTTTGGTTAAGAATTCAACATTGACATTTGAATACGGGTGAAGTGCAGATCAATAACTGGCCTCTAATAGTACTTTATTCATATAAGAAGAGATCTCTGGACAAGGAAGGACTTCTGAAGACCACTCACATGACTTGGTATTTATCGGTATTCATTTAGCACTAAGTGACTACGATAATTACCACTGTTGGCAGGCAGTTTTCCACACTTGTGATCTTGTTTCACACACTGCTGACAGGTGGCGCAGTGAACCCTCGATGGTTTCACACACCTCTTGCACTCGTCACAGTGGCGATATGTCTGACCATCCTTCAATACATAAATGAACACTACATTCACAATCAAACAGCTGTTTGCCTGATTAATGCACAGGGCCTAACAATCGAATATCGGATATTAAACCCTACATGAGAATGATGAGCCGGTTTAAACTGGTTCTTTGCCTCCGGCGCAGGCTATGTCTTTTAGCCCACATTGACCATGGACATTTCCTTTATCTAGACCCCAATTGGTATTTGGAGGAATTATCCCACTAGGGCTAGTGCCCCTCAGGTGGCAATTCCTACAAAACCCACGAGGGGGTCTAGATATTGGAAATAACTGCAAAGGACATGCAGTAGAGCGATTAATTCAAACAAAAATGAACATACTAAACATGGTATATAATTGTTGTGGACAGGAGCATCTGCACAGTTAACAGAAAGTCCAAGGCTTGAACCCCTGTTGGGACAGAGATCTTATCAGACTTAGCTGTAAGTCACGTGATGTTACTTAAATGGAACATTGGTTTTGCTTGATGTCAGTCATCTCTACGCAATGCAGTGAACTAAACCACAAGTGTAGAACATCCTAGCATGCTCATCATTTTTCCCACTAAATCACCTCCCATGGGAAATAACTGTATGCCATATTAGCCAATACTTATTTACTGTCCAGGATTGTACAGTCGAATTGTGTTGCAACAAATAGTGTTTTTAACATTCGCTCCCTCGTAACATTTCATTCCTGAAGTTCCTTTTCTCTCATACAAAATACACGATTCGTTTTTAACAAAAACTGATGTAACGTTCACAAAGTTACAACGTACCAATTTCGATGTCTCATTGGTTAACTTCACAGCGAACCAGTGCATGTGAGTCTAAAACTGATCACGTGCGGATTCCTCGATTTCATATTTGTGCTGCAGGCGGTCGGACTGCCTTACATACAAAAATGGTGAGTAAAAGGTTCTATGAATTTTACTTTCTCCAAAAAGTTGATTCGATTACAGTGAACCTTGGTTACAACGAACTTCTTCGGTAGGTCCCAGGAGGATTGTTGTAACCAGGTTTGACTCTGTTGGGAATAAATACTTACTATTATTATTACTTTATGAATAACTGAATTGGACTTACCTTAGAGGGACATGTTCCACATTTAAGACAGTGGATGTTTTCAGCAGCTGAGAACCTTTGGCAGACGTTACAGAACCTGAATTAGAAAGAAAATAATTCTTTGTGTACTCAAAATAAGTATTTCTGAAGCCTTTAGATACAAAATACAGGATGTCCCAAAAGTGGGCAATAGTCTGATATAATGTGTCCACATTTTGAGAACCAATTGATGCCTGTTATTCAGTGGAGAAAAATGGTTCTCAAAATGTGGGCATGTCACATCAGACTATTACCCAAAATTGTATTCACACTACATATGACAGTAACAGCGTTGTTTATCGACATGGAAATTGTTTAGCGACTTGGAAACAAGAGTGTTGGTTTATATTCACAGAGATTATGAAAACAGAAATTAACCCTTTCACTTGGAAGAAGATTAATCTCATTGCAGCACATTGCATGAATGGATAAGTGTGTGTTTATAAGTAGCATTTGCGCGATATATTTTCTCTTTCCAAAACTTTTACCATTCTCGTGCATACAGATCACATGCACCCACTTTCACAGCAAATATAAAAAATAATTGCAGGCGGTCTGGAACACCTTGTGCCAGACGTGCGCAGGCCGTGCATGTGGGCTCACGGCACTGATCACCTGGAAATATTTTTGTGCTTTATTAATATATACTTAAAACCGAGCTGAGGATCTAGAAACCTGACTCAAGGGTCTAGCAGTGTGACCTGGTGGGACTCGAACCCACGACCTCGAGTAAAGAAGGCGGGCAACATCACACTAGGCCACACTGTCTCCTTACTTTCACAGCAAGGTGTAACTATACATTATGGTTGGGTGCAGAGTCTGATCCACGGGAACTGACTTTGAATTCCCATCATTCTAGTGACGTGCGAGTACATTTNAAGATTAATCTCACTGTGACATATTGCATGAACGGATAAGTGTGTGTTTATAAGTAGCATTTGTCAAATACATTTTCTCTTTCCAAAACTTTTACCATTCTCGTGCATACAGACCACATGGCTCATGCACCCACTTTCACAGCAAATATAAAAAATAATTGCAGGCGGTCTGGAACACCTTGTACCAGACGTGCGCAGGCCGTGCATGAGGGCTCACGGCACTGATCACCTGGAAATATTTTTGTGCTTTATTAATGTATACTTAAAACCGAGCTGAGGATCTAGAAACCTGACTCAAGGGTCTAGCAGTGTGACCTGGTGGGACTCGAACCCACGACCTCGAGTAAAGAAGGCGGGCAACATCACACTAGGCCACACTGTCTCCTTACTTTCACAGCAAGGTGTAACTATACATTATGGTTGGGTGCAGAGTCTGATCCACGGGAACTGACTTTGAATTCCCATCATTCTAGTGACGTGCGAGTACATTTCTGGGACACAGTGAATACGTGCGTACTGATAAACAATTACCAAAATTTTTTATTTGTAAAAAAGGTTTTTGAAAATATATTCAGCATGTTGGAAACAAATACTAAATTAAAGTCTTGTGGCATAACTAGTTGAATTGTTACCAACAGCCAACTTCAGAAGCTAATGATCACTTACCCCCGATCACAGCGCCACCTCTGGACGAGATTATTGATTAGTCTGGTTATCAGTGAGAGACCTTGAACAAAACGATCTTAAACTACTAACTTGTATCCGTCTTCTTTAGGCAGCTTCACTTGTGCGGGCGGGAGGTTGGTGAAGATTCTTACAGGGGAGCCCCTTTTTTGTGCAGCTTGTTTGTGCTTGTACAGAGGATGGTTATCATACTCCACCTGTAGGAGCAGATAGACATTATGTTAGAACAGTTTCACAACTCCACCTACAGGACTGCATAGGATTTACTTCAGAATATAGTTTAAACAACCACTCCATGTTCATGTTATCCAAAAAAGGATATGTTCACACCAAGAACCAAGTTCTTAGAATACAAATCAAAAGATGTTCACATAAGGCTATACATGTTGGCCAAAACCATTCTACACAAATCAATACAACAGGTAAATCTTCAACCAGTGTAGAAATGTAGATCACAAACATTTTTTACGCCACCTGTTGGCCACATCACATGACCCCGTTGGGGCAGAAATCTTTTCAGACTTATATTCATTAGGGCATGTGATGTGGCCAACAGGTGGCGAGCAGACCAAACTTAAAATCTACACAGTATTTTTAAAAATCCAGAGTGAGAGACAACATATGAATCCACTATCAACACAGACATGGATACTGCTACTCCACCCATCACTAAGCAACACAACAACAAGGTTATGACCAGAGTATTCAAGATGACAAGCTGGTATTAGTGTGACAATTTCGTAGTGACTAAATTGAATCTTTTAACATTAAGCAAATCTTACGATAACAGGATTAGTAAGCTAGTGGACGAGAAAGTGTGCACTGCTTACCACAGAGTATCCAGTGAATTCCTTGGCACAACAAAGGCTTGATGGTGCCGTCACAGATTGAAGTGAGCTAGTCGCCATTCATAGGCTTGGCCGAATGTGTATTGATTGAGATAATGGCGGTCATAAACCAACGCGCCTGTTTAGCGTACTAGTTTCAATGTCAAAAAATGAACAATAAGTAAGGCAAACGATCAACATGACTGTTTTCAAAATTGAAAAGTAAATCCCAGTCGTCTTTGAATTTTTAAAATCGATGCATTTTCAGAGAAATTAGCGAACAGGATTTTTTCAGGTGCGCCGCTAAGCTACACGCATTAATTTGGAAATCGATTAGGATGGCTTTAGTGCAATGTGGCTTAGGCTCGCTCAGGCATTGGGAACAAAACTCTAAATGGTAGCGTAGGAGTTGCCTCATGAATACCATATACAAGTTTGTTACATGTGTTAAATCTCACCTTATAGTCCACCATGACTAATTCAGGCATGCATGCAGTGATTCGAGGCTCCATGAAATACGGAAAGATCCACAAGATGGGAAGGTACTCTTCAGCTCTGTCTGAAAACACAACCATGGTCAGAGACCTGCAGTTGTGCCTGTAGCATGCAGCTATAAACCCACCTTACGTCAAAAAATTACTTTTGACTTGGCACAATTAACAGTTAAGAACTTGTCTTAACTTCATCCTTCTTCAAATTAGATGCAATTTTCGGACTTGTAAAGAAATGGCGTCTAAAATTACAGGAATGCTTTCATTGAAAACAAATGCCCATCCCCTAAATATGAATTATGAGTGAAACTTTTTTGAAAACTACTTTTAGTTATGCTTTCAGTGATCTTAAGCACACGCCAATTGATTCAGACATTTCTAGTGGAGATCCATCATAACTTGAAGTCCGTAACTGCAGAACAAATGGCACTAGTCTGATATAACGTGCCCGCATTTTGAGAACCAGTTGATGCCCGTCATTCGGTGGAGAAAACTTGTTCTCAAAATGCGGGCAATTTATATCAGACTATTACCAAACAAACAGGCAAGAAACGACAGCCCTTGTAAACGCAGTGTTTTCACTGCACAGCCAACAGGGAATTACCACAGTCCAACATTTTCCAGTCATCCACAATGTTCCTAACATTGGCTGCCAAAGCATCCACTAATCCACCAAATGGAGGGTCGATGACTATCACCATCTTGTCTCTCTTCAGGAA
Organism: Phoronis australis; assembly: GCA_002633005.1. Classification (NCBI taxonomy): domain Eukaryota; kingdom Metazoa; phylum Phoronida; family Phoronidae; genus Phoronis; species Phoronis australis. Next base: position 139,661 of record NMRA01000577.1, read on the forward strand.
CTCCATGTATTCAGCCTTGCTCTTGTCACCAGTAAAGAAGTGATGGTTGAACATGTTGTATTGACACATCTCTTGATCATTGTAAAACTGCATCTGAAAGAGAAGAGCAATTTTCTACATGAATTGATGGCAACACCCTGGCCTCTGGTTAGCATAAAGCAGGACTAGAATTCTTACAAATATGAATCTAAATGTTGAGATAAAAAACAATCCAAGCTACCTACTTATTACATGTTTTATTCAATAATAAGTACTTTAATCAGTTTACTACATTTACAGGGGTACCAACCCAACAGGCACATCATCTGTCACCTTCATGTCAAAAATTCGTAAACGGGGTGGATTCCTTTTCCCGTTTTCTGTAACCCAATTCCTATTAACAACTTTCTTCTGATTTTTAGAAGAGAAACAAATTACTTAAAAGCCGTAAGACTGGAAAGCTTGAACATAATGATCCTTTTTCCCGTTTTCTGTATTCTAATTCCTCAGTATACTCATTCCAAAATTTCCCCTCAACATCTAAACATGACTTTCATAGCATATAATATCCCACAATGCAAACTCAAGTAAGTGCAGTTTTCATTAGTCCGTTCTTCACAAAGTAACTGCAAATTACCTATCATGAACAGGAAATTTCATATGCAAATTGCATTATACACTGGTACTTAGGATACGTCTTATTGGTGTGATCTTGCATTCTCGACTATTTCCGTCACTTTCTGGTATTTTCTGTCTCGATCTTCGCCAATCTGGCGCTTTGAAACACAGAGAATTTTAAAGATATTGGTAACTTTCTTCTAATTTTAGAAGAGAAATAAAAGCTTAAAAGTCGTAAGATTGGAAAACCTGAGTGTTATTGTTGTGACTTTTAGGCTGCCTCTAAAAGTATAAAGAACCCGTACCAGTTGGCAACCCTGCATTTAAGTCACGTCATGCGTATTGAATCAAAAACAACAATCTTTAGATGTCTTAAGTGCCTTACATATCTGTGGTCAATATCCAGTAACAGACTGTCCAACGGACACTTGGTGGTCAGTTTCCCCATCTGCACTGTCTCGTGTAATCTGTAAATACAAACGACCAAACAGAAGGTGATCCATCAGTGACAGTAATGCTTGTATTCACAATCTAAGTGACTTTGGAAAACTGGTGTAGGGGGCACCGCCAAGGTCTGACAGCACCACACACCTTCGAGTGGTTGATTAACATAATAGTCCCTCGATAGAATGATGGGATATTACTCTGGTTGCCACCTGGATGCGAAATTCCTTTTTAAGTTTAATTTTTGCCATTTTCACACTGGAACCATGCGTGTCTGGGTCACAACACATCAGTAGATTCATCTTGGGCATTACAATGTTGAGAGTACAACAGCATGTCTTACCTTGGACACCCCACACAGAGTACATTCTGGCCGCCCACGCTCTGTATTGTATCCACAATGAATGTGGAGGCTTTCTCCGCAAACAGGTATTGCTGAAACGCAATGAGAAGAGCAATGTTACGTGTTGACATGTTCTTTAATAATATAACTACTGGAACTGGGTTTAAGATTATAACAAGGAGTACGAGAATTCAGAATGCACAAGAATCGACCAAGACACAGATGCACATGCCAGGTTACACCTAGGAGCTGTTTCATGACAATTGAGTTACGACTTAAGGCAGAATTTGGCCTTGCCCTCCCACTTCCCAACTGTTGAATAAAGGTTTATTCAAGTAATTAAGAGTGCATCACAGTCTACACATAATTTATAGAAATTATCTCAACAACTAGCAGTTGTTTGCCTGTTTTCTGAGACTTTGCACTTAGCTCAAGTGAGATTTAATGATTTTTCAGAAATGGTTGTGTGGAGCGCAAGACAAAATTTGTGACTTAACTCGTGTAATTTTTCATGAATCGCACCTCAGAATGTGTAAAGCAGCTTATTTATATAAACATTGTCATAGAGACAGCATGACTGGTCTAGAAGTCCATTACCATGGGACTTCCTTTGATACAAACGTTTACACAGCTCAATGGTTTCGAAGCTATGTAACATTGAGAATTGTACAAGTACAACAAACCTGAAATGATTCATAACAAAAAAAATCAATTAAGAATTTCATGGATACTTTTCAACAGTTTCATATTATTAATTAAACTTTCCATCATAACTTCAATGTCACTGGACCCATTTACTTTGAAAAATTATAGTTATAGCACTCACAGCGTTTGTCTTACTGTTCTCTAGCGGTTTCAACAGACAACTAGGAGATCTCAGTTGTGCAGCGGTAACTTGATCAACCAACAGGTGGCCCTGGTGAGTTGTCCATTCATCAGGTAACAATAATTGATCACATGTCTGACAGAACTTTCTCTCACTTTCTGGTAACTTCTTGAACTGTTTTAGTCTGCAACAATTAAATATGTAATCTACACAAGGCAAAAATTAACTTCCCAGGAAAAAATCATTATTAGAGATGTACAAATGGTAATTATCTCAAAAATTAGGGGTCAACTTTGTGGTTATATGAAAATGCTTAGTATTTCGTAAATGTGTGGTGTCTAGAATTGAAAAACACATGTTTTTTAAATTCAAAAGTAAAATCTCATCCATGACATAATGTGGCCAACAAAAGATATTTTATTTCACCTCTTGTGCATGAAACAAATTCAGCACCAGATAAATGCTTTTTCATTCTCAAGTTTTCTACCACAGTCACCAGGCAAGATGTAGAAAAACTGAGGACATTCCCAGCAAAGTTAGAAATTCTTGAAAAGTGAAAAGTGAAAAAATACATCATTTAGCCCATTTAGCTGTCAATGTTGAATTCTCAACCAAAACACTCTAAGTAGGGTTAAAAATATCACGAGGCTCATCCAATCTTGAATTGCTGCTGAATTACCCAGCAAAACAAGTCACAGGCGATGTGTGCGTGCGCCATCTTCAAATTCGGAATTTTAGGGATGGTCAATCCCAGTAAACTTTGAAGCATTTTCTCGAGCCCTGTTGGTAACGATAAAGAATATTACGAGACCGCTTCAATGACAATAAACCAGGCGAAATACACCTTTAAGCCCATTCTAAGCATTTTGTGACTTTGCTAATATACTTCACAATACACACAATCATTCACAGAAAGATGTCAGGATTGTAAGTTACAGCCTTGTGAGGACCACACACCTTACCTATGACAGAGGTGTTTGTGCGAGTGGACTGGACGTTGCAACTTGTTGCTTTCTTCTCTGGCCTTCTGACGAGCAACTGACACCTTTTCGTTCTCCCACTGGAAGAAGTTGCAGTGTTTACGATCACGGCACGCCGAGCAAGCAAAGAAACGAGCTGAGCTCTGTTTCTCAGCAAAGAACTTTTCAAACAGAAGAGTTGGACCTGGGAACACCAAGATGAACCGCTACAATAACGACACTGTCGTATGCAGTGATGATGTGCATCGTTGGCTGAATAAATACAATGAAAATACAATGAGCATCCTTACATTAAAACGTAGTCTTCCAGGACAAAACAGAGTGGAAAAACAATACTGCTGGCAATACATCCAATAGAGACAAAAGCTTACAGGAAACACTGAACTGTGAATTATGCATGTATATTTGTTGAGTCAGGTTTCTAGCTCCTCAGCTCCGTTTTAACTATTAATAAAGCATAAAAATGATTCCAAGTGATCAGTGCAATGGGCCCAAATGCACAGCCTGCGCACGTCTGGTAGGTGTATCAGGCCACCTGCAATTATTTTTATTTATGTATTTATGTCTCAAATTTTGATTCCAGTACTTTCCCAGTCACAACTGAAATGAAGGACGTCTTATCAATTTCCACAACCAGTAATAATAATACCTGACAGGTATTACAGGTACTATTATATATTACATAACTAGTGACACAATAAATTGCCTTACTAGAATCAAATGACAAGTATCAGAAAAACGGAACACATATATGAACACAGAAGCTGCATTAAATCCTTACCATGAGGGCAGTGAGGGGATGGTTTTGTTGAAATCAAGATGACTTCCACTCCTAAACGATCCCTACATTCCCCAGCCATGATCCTCACTTTACCATACAGCACCTATCAGTTCACTGAAAACAACTTCAAAATTTCTTTCATGTTTCATTGTTAAGATACTACATTCAACTTAATTGACCTATCGTAAGCTCCGCCCCTAGCAAAATGCCGACAAACAATAAGATTTACCCGGCAACGTGTTGTTTGTCGGGTAAAATGGTGGCTTGGAAACGAAGGCGTTTCTAGAATGCTGCATTCTGATTGGTCAGTTGAGCCATCACTCAAAATCCTGGTGATAGGTCAGTAGGGAGGTGGCTGAAGACTTCTTCCCAAGGACTTATACTACGAGTTGAAACTTTGATAACAACCAGGAAGGGAAAGGGAGAAAATTTGGAATCTGAAATAATAACTAATGAAATCTTTTTTGTACGTTTTCAAACAAAAGNCTTTAAGCCCATTCTAAGCATTTTGTGACTTTGCTAATATACTTCACAATACACACAATCATTTATAGAAAGATGTCAGGATTGTAAGTTACAGCCTTGTGAGGACCACACACCTTACCTATGACGGAGGTGTTTGTGTGAGTGGACTGGATGTTGCAACTTGTTGCTTTCTTCTCTGGCCTTCTGACGAGCAACTGACACCTTTTCGTTCTCCCACTGAAAGAAGTTGCAGTGTTTACGATCACGGCACGCCGAGCAAGCGAAGAAACGCGCCGAGCTCTGCTTCTCAGCAAAGAACTTTTCAAACAGAAGAGTTGGACCTGGGAATAGCAAGATGGACTGCTACAATAACGACACTCTGTCGTATGCAGTGATGATGTGCATCGTTGGCTGAATAAATACAATGAAAATACAATGAGTATCCTTACATTAAAACGTAGTCTTCCAGGACAAAACAGAGTGGAAAAACAATACTGCTGGCAATACATCCAATAGAGACAAAAGCTTACAGGAAACACTGAACTGTGAATTATACATGTATATTTGTTGAGTCAGGTTTCTAGCTCCTCGGCTCCGTTTTAACTATTAATAAAGCATAAAAATGATTCTAAGTGACCAGTGCAATGGGCCCAAATGCACAGCCTGCGCACGCCTGGTAGGTGTATCAGACCGCCTGCAATTATTTTTATTTATGTCTCAAATTTTGATTCCAGTACTTTCCCAGTCACAACTGAAACGAAGGACATCTATCAATTTCCACAACCAGTAATAATAATACCTGACAGGTATTACAGGTACTATTATATATTACATAACTACTGACACGATAAATTGCCTTACTAGAATCAAATGACAAGTATCAGAAAAACGGAACACATATATGAACACAGAAGCTGCATTAAATCCTTACCATGAGGGCAGTGAGGGGATGGTTTTGTTGAATTCAAGATGACTTCCACTCCTAAACGATCCCTACATTCCCCAGCCATGATCCTCACTTTACCATACAGCACCAATCAGTTCACTGAAAACAACTTCAAAATTTCTTTCATGTTTCATTGTTAAGATACTACATTCAACTTAATTGACCTATCGTAAGCTCCGCCCCTAGCAAAATGCCGACAAACAATAAGATTTACCCGGCAACGTGTTGTTTGTCGGGTAAAATGGCGGCTTGGAAACGAAGGCGTTTCTAGAATGCTGCATTCTGATTGGTCAGTTGAGCCATCACTCAAAATCCTGGTGATAGGTCAGTAGGGAGGCAGTTGAAGACTTCTTCCCAATGACTTGCACTACGAGTTGAAACTTTGATAACAACCAGGGAGGGAAAGGGAGAAAATTTGGAATCTGAGATAATAACTATTTATACTTTTTCAAACAAAAGACGAAGAACCAGATTAGGAATAGATAGGTTAAATTTCACGAAGATTCATTAGAGAACTTGGAGGCAGATGTGCTGTGCGTGAACTTGCAATGTTGCTCAATGTCAAGATTGTATACATGTGAACTTGGAATACACCATGAAACTAGGAAAGCTCACTCAAATAATCAAGTTCACAAAAATTTGCACTGCACTAAAACAAATTACATGTTAATAAACAAAAATTTTAACCAACCTCTTTTCAATTATTGGTGATGTTATTCACCAAACAAAAATTTAATTACCATTCACACATTCCTCCGCTTCTGAGACACAAGTTCTGGTAAAGGAAAAAATTGGTGATCGTGAAACCAATAACTGCAAAAACTCTTTACAATGACCAAAAAATTACACCCGATTGCCTTAATGAATATTCAAGTCCAAGTTCATGCATAAAAGATCTTGATTCCAACTGTTTATGTACAGCAGATGCAATGACAAATTTCCACAAGGGGGTGCCACAGTAGTCAAACCAGTCCAAGAATCAACATGCACCAGTCGTGCTTTCAATTAAAACCCAAATGCCAAATTTCATGAAGAACCTTCAAAGCAATAGACTGATATTGAGGCAGACATAGATAAAAACCCCACTAGTCAGAACTGTCCACAAATCAATGACAGCTGAATTATCTTGAACAGGATCACATATGTCAAAGTTCATTTAAACTTTATTAATAGACACTGAGGCAAATGCAAGGAAAATGAAATTGACACCAGCGGATGCCACAGTAGATTCTGAAAATTAATTTTGTTTATGGTTTTCTGAGTTGAGATATAAGCCACTTTCATGTTGATAATATGACGTCATATCCTCTGGCCTAAACAGTGTAAAAATGGCCAGAAGCCGGTTTGGGAAACTGAACGAAGGACTGTTCGAGCACAAGGTTGATTGCAGGAGTATTTGATAATTTATTCAAGACATCAACGACCTCCTAAAGGTCACAGGTGTCCCTCTATGCCCTTTATGCACATAAGTTACTTATAGCAGCACGACTGTTGCATAAATTAGTGCGAGGCTTTATGCATTCAAAAACTTCAAGCAGGCATGCTGAGAATCAATTATTTCCACTGAATAACGGGCGTTATCCAGTGGAAGTAACTGGTTCTCGAAACCCTTTTAAATCAGGGACCCACCTATCCGACTATTACCCAATAACGGAAGACGAAGAACAAAAGCTAGACAACCAACACAGTTATCAGACTGGTTCCGAAATGAAAATCAGCCCAGAGCAGAGGGCAAGTGAACATGGGCGCCGCCATCTTTCTGCAATGTTGCCCTCTAGTGGTAATCTCAGTAAATGATCTGCTGTGCGTGAACTTGGAATCCTTCTTGATCTCAAGATCGCATATGCGTGAACTTGGAATTGAATATTCATTTGGGCAATCAGGGGAATTTTTTTTGTTCAGTATAAAGAATTTTTGCAATTATCGGCTTTATGATCACCCATTTTCTCCTTTAGCGTAACTTGTGTCAAAGAATAGGACTGAAGAATGTGAATGGTTAAATCAAGTATAATCGGATCGCCAATAGTTGAAAAAGGATTGGTTCAAATTTACGTTATTTTATTAACATGTAATTTGATTTAGTGTAGTACAATTTTTTATCAACATGAACGTGAGTATTAGAGTGAACTTGTCAAGTTTCATCCTCAGTGTATTCCAACTAAGTTCACGCATACTACGCTATAGCTATCTTGAGCTCAAAGCAAGATTCCAAGTTCACGCACCGCAGATCGACTTCGTGATGTGTTGAAACAGATACTTTGCCACAGCCAAGTTAGAGATACTAAAGATGCTAAAACCGTGAACAAGTAAATTAACTAATTGCCTGGTCTTCCGGTTCACAATGAGAACCAGTCGCAGAAGTAGATGGAGTCTCGGAAAACTTCCTTAATTTTTCCGGGAGTATTTTATGTAAATACGTATGCTAAAGAATTTAATCGGTATGGACTGGAGGGGCCCCGAGGGATTTTGGCAAAGCTAGACTAGTTCCCATCTCTGATACATTCTGGCTAATGATTGTCATCGATAACTAAGCAAAGTCCTATTGCGTCCTCGAGAACACTGAAACCGGTTTTACGACGATGAAAAAAATGCCCGCACAATGAAACATTGTCCAAACTTTCAGACACGAATTCTTTTTACAGCTATTAAAAAACTGACGCGTCGATCTGGCTTAGACAAAGATACTGTATACCAATGTGTAACTATGATACCTGTCAGTTGACTTAGGCATTAATTTAAATGATGTCCAAGACTTGATAGCAGTACCGATAACTGAATAGGCCGGCCGACCCAGTGGGCATATTTTCGGCATGTTTTTGCGGGAAATCTGATCGATTAACGAGATATTGGATACTTTCCCTGGTAACTAACCTTATGTAGCCGGGACGGTGACACAGGCTCACTTCCGAAAATACGATACCCCCCCCTCCCTCTTTTCTGAAAATACGCCCGGATGCCATATTCGGTTTCATTTTACTGAAAAGTAGTTTTCCTCAGGCTCACGGCCTTATTTTCGGAAAACCCATTCGCGCCGGCCGGGTCATACGAGTCTGTTGGCCGGGATTACGGGGTGGACATGGGCCGGGCCAGAGGCCAGCCTCCCGACGCAGTCGGGGACCAAAAATAAAATGGCGTCAGCTTGCAATTTTTAGGGCTTGCAGAGACAAGTGGCCTCGGTCCACCTGGACGCGGATTGCATGGTAGTAGAGTATGGGTGTGTTGCCTAATCTGTGAAAGTTCAGTTGTTTATATTGGAACACTGCTGGCGACCGCGGAGTGGCAAGCAATTCCACCAAGAAAATGTATGCGTAAGCCCTAAAAACGGCATCCCGATTAGTTTTACATGCCATAGGCGGATTTAGGGGGGCCCAGGCCCCCCCCCNTTTTTGTTTTTTTTTTTAGTCCACGGGTAGAAGGTTCACATGCCCGGCCGGGCATCTTTCAATTCGGAAACTGTGCTACATATACAATCACGCCTTGTCCACTTTCCCAAGACAACATGTTGGGGCCCCTTATGGTATTCTAGATCCGCCACTGCATGTAACATGACTTTGGAATGGTACATTTAATTGAATTGAAAGAGAGAACGTGTTTTGCTATGCGCGCCTGTTCATTTGCGAGTCGCCTGCATTAGGCAGCGTTGTAGGGTTTAGCTGGTAAAAAGCCAAATATCGAATTAGGCCCGCTACTCTAATAAAATCGATCTCATAATATTCCGTACTGTGACAGAATTCTATTCCCGTTATGAAAATAACATCGAAATCATGAGCGAATGAAGCCATCCAACCCTAAAATTGCGAATTCGAAAATGGTGCATGACGTATTGGCATGTGACTTAAATTGGTATCGGAAATAAAATGCTATCACAGCAAGGAATATTATGAAGCCGATTTTATGGGTGTAAAAGATTTTCGTTTTTAGCCGGCCAAAATGGGTGTAACGCAGTTTTAATTAATTACTCACCGGACAGAATACTTTACCAGTAGGACTTTAAGCAACAGCAACAAATTGGCCGGGCGATTATTTTGTAAAAGTTACAGGATCGAGTCGACGTTTTCGAACACAGACTAAACGGAGATCTTACGCCAAAAGTTATGACTTGTCACAAGTCTCCATTTACTTGCTGTGTACAGGAGGTAGCAAAGTTACCGACATACAATGAATACGGCCCCTCTTTATGTTGCAAAACTGTATATGCTGTCACATATATTGTAGATAAATATTCAACACAAGTATGTTGTCAGTCATAATTGCTCGTCGAGACAAGAAGCAATCGCTTGCGGTGCTATTATTCCAGTTTACTTCCAAATTTGTGCGGCAATTTTCAATAAATTGCCCATTTGTAGAAATTAAGTCAGACTTTGTAAATTCATCCAAGGCAAGTTCACGGGTGGCGCACCATAGGGGGCTGGGGCTATAGCCCCACTTTTTGCAGTACTGCGTCGCCCATGGTCTATGGGCGGTGCATCACAGGGGTGCTAGGGGGCTATAGCCCTCCATTTTTTCAGTGCTGCACCACCCATGAGTTGTCGCGATTTGACAAAGTGTGTGCAGCAACAACTTCCAAAATGTCGTCGCGATTTAGCCAGAAATGAAACGTGTTCTAATCGAAGAGAAATTGATATTGTGTCACGGTTTTGTGCGTCGAAACTTCGTCAAATTTCTATTTTCTGTGGTATATTTTAGAACTACTGACTCCCGGCTATTGTTCTACTTAGTAAACTCCCTTGAGGACGTAATTAGCAGGCTGGATGCTGGTTGAAATATTAAACTATTCAATATATGGGTGGTGTTGTGGTCGTTAATTAAACTACGTTAAATTAAGTTTTAACACGCTTCAAACAGTTTTAGTATCTGGACGACTTGACGACAGAGTGAGCCTAGTTATTTCTGATTCCAGCGCGATGTCAAATGAACTAAGCACAAAATCTAACAGGCTTCTGTTGACGACTGTCTCTTTCAAAAACGTAAGAAATCGCGCTTTCGAAATCGGAATAGACGTTAAACAATTGCCCACGCTGGATACTCTTCGGGCCGTGAAACGCGATCGATCACCTAGCGGTTTTCGCCTTGACCAGAGCGTCTTCATGCTTATTTTAATAGCCGCGTCAACTCCCTTTATATTTCCAAAAGTAACGTCAGTAGACCCAGCAACAACAATTCTGACGTTGATCCGGCCCATCCTTTCCCCCTTCTTCGCCAGTAAACGGTGCATCATCTCAATGGACGCCATGCATCCAAAGGTTTCGAATTGTGACTTCTGTCGAAACGTTAGCGAAATTCCAAAGATCTGGAATATTTCGATGACGGAGTTTGAGGAAAATTTTGCGAACACTGGACGCCCTGTTGTCGTTGTCGATGGGCAAAAAGATTGGCAATTGAAAAAGTCTACTGACTATGACACAATTAAGGAGATAATCTTGTCCGCAATCAACATGTCCAGGAAAGCTGTGAAAGAGAGATGCACTTTATCTCTCATTAATACTGGTTTTCAAACTCCAGAACAAATGTTTGAACATAGTGAGGATGAACTTGAAACCAAGGACATTCAGTGGTTTACGGCGTGGTAAGTCTTCCAATTTGTTCGTGTTCTTTCTGTCGTTTAAAGTTGTACTAAACATGAAGTTAGACATAGGGCTCCTTCTCTCCGAAGACGACCAAAAATGAGAAGAAACTCTTTTGAGTGGCAAGAGCTTTGGAAAGCTAAGGAAAGCTTACAAGCTGATTTTTTGTACTAGAATGAATGACCTGTCGTTTTATTTCGGTTATTGGCTGTCACAGTTTTTGACCCAGGTTTTTAAGAAGGGGGCCCTCGGCGTCAAGGCAGGAATGTGGATGGTTTGTACGGAGCCTTTAGCAGTACTTTACAATAGTTTACTCACTGGAGTTTACTGTATAGTTCAGCTAGTTTAACAGATAATACGATCGGTAAGCAGCCTGTTTCATTGAACGCTCGCAAGGACGTGTTAACTTACACTTTGACTTTAAACCGTCACAGTTTCACTACAGACAAAAGTTGTTTAACCTTAATTTTGAACTCTCACTTAATAATCCTCAGAAACGTCATCATGAGATTTCAATGAAAGGAGACCCACGTTGTTATAAGAGATGGTGCACTCAAAGAAATTGTGAAAGTTGAATGTTAGGAATGACTTGAACTTTCCATGACAACGGAGATATTAGAAAATGTTTTAGTGTAACTTACATACTACAGTTTTTGTATCCATTGTAGGGGCGAATGTGATTTGAAGATGCAATCCATCTTACAGGAGAAGTACTCGGTACCGTACTTCCTGAATAACAGAAAGCAGACGAATCGATATTGGATCGCTATGAGCAGACATTTCACCATGTCCAATCATGTAAGAAAACTACGTTTTCACAGTCCCGAACTGGCAACTATGAAAACTCCTTCCATCAATTTACTAATGAGTAGAGAATCCGACTGGTCATCAGTCTTACCAGTTTTGTTGGTTCACCGCTGGAAATTTTACATTAGTAAAATTATATCCCAAATTCTTTATATTTTGAAAGTGTTGAAGTATTCATTTCGTGTTGAAAGAGCGAAACGTGACTGGCTCAACTGAAATTCGTTTCATAAAGTTTTGAGCTAAAATGAAGCGCAACGAACTTCTTCAGTCTGTCGGTAATTATAGTGCCGCGTTTTAATCTCTCACATTAGGCGCTTTTTCCACTTTTAAATCTGACGACTTTGCTGTCACAGAAAGATTTCTACCAAGGTGTTTTTCATTTAACCCTAAACAGATTGATCCCAATCAATATTTATGGCAAGCTCAGCTTCGTGGAAAGAAGAGATGGACCTTACAACCGCCGCCGGAGTGCTACTTTCAATGCAAATCATATCTGTTGGAAACAGTGGTCGAACCAGGAGAAGTCCGTGAGTACGATGAAATTAAACCCTTCCTCAACGGATGGTTCTCAAAATGCGGGCACGTTATGTCAGACCATTACTCACTAGCCGGTGTTATCGCAGTACATCGAGCACCAGCTAGCGCGCATGAGTGTTGTTCGTATTGGAGGTTTCTGGCAATGACGTAGACGAATGGCAAGCAATACAATTGGTTATTTGTGTCTTCAGTGGGGACAGAGTGATACGTTTAACATATTGCTTGAACTAAATTTATTTGTATAATCTTTCAAGGTAAGATTTAAAGTGGGAATCGTGAGATACACTGAAGGTTTTTCTTGGAAAGGCTGCTCTGCTTGTGAACACCAAGACCATATTGAAATTAAGATTTGATGATTAAGCTCGCATTTGAAATGCACTGCCACTGACTTTTTTCCTTTTTCATTCCAGTGTTTCTGCAGACGTCGATATGGTTTCACGAAACGGAAACCGTTGGTGGCGAGTTCAGTGCTGTTCTCACGTCAGTTTACTCTCCCAATTAGTTCTTTTATGACAACTTTTAAGAACACAAGAAAACAAATAACAAGAGTTTTAGCGAACGGTGTTATATTTGCAACATTATATACTACGTAATAAAACATATTCTGTTGAAAACAGGAAGATGACGGGCAGGATTTCCACTTCCGCACACCTCTTTTCTTTGCAAAAATGTTTTTCTTATGCACTGATTCATTGCCGCTAGCACCCATTTCACTGTGATTCAAACCTACTTTCAGACTGGATCCCAAAAATTTTACAGTTCGCAGGGCGTAACTGGTTCTCTAAAAGGTGGAAAAGTGTAGGGCTGCGAGAGGATGGATTAGTTTTAAAACAGAATGAAATGTATTCACCACTCAAGAACGCGGTGCACGGGAGTGGAAGGAAAGTGTCAGTGACGTAAATCCCGGGGGTATTATCCTGTCTCTGTCAGTATACAGGAAAGCGCCTATGGCAGTGGCGCTCGTAATTTCTTTCGAAATTTACTTCAGATGGACATTGATGCGTGACTTTGGCATTGTAACTCATGCGTGTATGTTGACAATTGTCCTTATAGTCACTTCGTGTTCTTGAAACAACTTGTGTACAATAAGAAGAGTAAACTGTTTTATCCCATATGCGTTGAATCTGTCGAGGGAAATGCGGCCATGTAATAATGTCCTATATTCACCTTCCGCACTACTTCAACAGTGACCTCTGACATTGAAGGTTCAAAAGGTAGGTCAATGTCGACTCGACGTCGTTAGCCGGTTAGATCATCAAACTTTCGGAAAATAGCTTAAAGTAATACAATTGTAGCTATAACTACCACTCAACATGCAATCAGATCCAAATCGTAACATCTGGAACAGGTAATTATATGACAGTTATGTTTCAGTTTTCAATTTCTACATATTATATCCTCTGCAACTCAGGCGCCGATTCCTCGCAAATATCAAACGTTGTTGTTATTTAATATTTTCAGGAGATGTTACAAGTTCAATGCAAAGTTAATGTTGTTTTCATCTTTGTTATCTCTTTTCAAATAACAAATCGTTACATTTAGAAGTGTTTCTTTTACTAGAGAAAACTTGCAACCTAACGCGCAAGTACATATATATAGGATGTGAACCGTCACGTGAGAGTCAGAGTGAAGCATTAAAAAAATTTTCGGAAAAAATGAAAGAAACTTAGAAATTCGACGCGTATGGGATTCGGTCTAGGTCGATACGCCGAATAATGTCTCGTGGGATATTACTTCATGTACGCCACTCTCGGTACGTTTTGTGTATGTATTCTTTATTATCAACAATATTAATCACTGAAATTACAAGTCAAAATACTGTATTTTTATGGAACATTTAAAAAAAATGACAATATAGTGACGTATGACCCACGTGTCGCGCGTTGTAAAAGTAGAGTTGAAGCCTCCGGACGTAATCACCATCCACGTCGAGTGAGAGCTCCTCTGCAACACAAAATGCCTATAGGCAGGCTCTCGTTGTTCGTAGACGAGATAGAAGGTCTGAGTGACATCAACGATGTCACCCCATCCGCTACAATGCAAGATCAGATAACGATAGAGACAACGAACGAAGAAAACAACACCACGAGGTAAACATCTTTCTGTTTATCATTGAAAGCTGCCATGGCCAGGCCTTCCGTCAGAAAGCTAACTTTGGTCATCAAACCTTTTTAACTGGTCGCAATTTGTTACGCAACGTTCTCAGTCTGAAGCACAGGCATTCTTGACAGCTGCTTGATACGATACTATTACAGTGTAACGTCGAGCGGTTGATAAAAGTGCCTGTGGTGTGAAGTTATTTCTTGGTTTGGAAGAATCAGCAGAACGTTTTACTGTTGCCGTGTTGGACGAGAGACTATGCTCGGTCCATGACTTTACCCGCCGTGTCAAACCAAAGTATCCAGCCGGGGAACCAAGCTAAAATAATGTCAGTCTTCCCAAGCTCAGTAATCAGGGCTGAGTTGCATAAAACTTCCAAAGTTATCCGCTGGATAAGTTTGATTGTTGCATGACGTTAGGTGCATTGTTCAACAATAACACCGTGACACGTGATAATGCGACGTCATTGTTGCTATACGGCGTATAACTTTTATGCAACTGGGCCCAGATGACTAAAAACAATTTGAGGTCAAATTTATGACGATAAGTAGTATAAATTTAAGTTGATTTTTTACGAAAAGCATTTTTAGCAGCTTTATTGACACAGCATTCGTATCACACAGTGTCGTTTGCTTCCGAATTATTACTATTATTTTTACAAATCTTTTACTCTTGAAAGGTAGTACATTATCGGTGAGAAAAAGTGAGCTCCAGCTAACAACTTCAAGAGAAGTCCTCCTGTCCAACACTAATCCCAAAAGTGCTTCTCTTTCAACCATTATGATGTCTACCACGGACAATATACCTGTACACAATTTAAATAATACAGGTCAAACGTCCATCTTACTTATTCATGGGCGGCGCAGCACTGAAATAAGTCGAGGGGGCTATAATCCCCCAACCCCCTATGGTGCGCCGCCCATGCCATTCCCTTGAAGTTACAATGGACCAGGGCCTCCTGTCAAAAACAACTTTTGATTTAGGCCACTTGCTGTTGCAAAATCGTGTTCCGTGCCTTGAGCACTAGTGATTTCTAGACTTCTGGAGAATTAAAAAGCTATTGCAATTCAGTCCAGACCCAAGGAATTGCGTGTCACGACGGGATAGTTTTAGTCACCAAGACAGTATGGCTGTTAACTGAAGGGACATTGCATTTTGACGTGTACCTGTACAGTCTCTTCTCTATCTCTGTCGCCTGTTTTGAGTCTGTGAACTGTTTCCTTGACAATGGTTTAGAGTAACAAACCGAAACGTTGGATAGGTATGTCGTTATTTACTTAGTATACGCGCTAATTACATTTTTGTAAGAAAATTATCATAAATTCAGAGCTTTACTTTTCTTAATATCAAAACGTTTTATTCACGACCTGAGACTTCTTTGCTGTTACTCGGTGAGCAGGCCATTAAAAGTTCGTATTTTCCTGTTCCACCGTATCCTAACATTCGGTCTCTTTCTTCAAGAGCCAGCCTTATATAATTGTATCAGAGAAGTGACGTGTGACAAGCAAGGAAATGAAATAGGTGCATTCAACGCGGAGCGTATTTTCCTGGCTGCGTCTTCTTAAAGGCTGTTATGACTGTTATTTATCCGAATTGTACATGCGGTTCTTAATTCAACGAATAATACTACATTTTCTTACACAATATCGTTTTACGTTCAAAAACGCATTTTTCAGATTACTGTTGAATGGGGTAGACTTCTTGAAGTTATTATATTTGACTAGAGCTATAAAACAACACAACCCGCAGAGCTATTTCGCAAATTCATTACAAATCCTCAATTCTCACTGTTTTATGCAAGACGTTCGCTGATACTGCGCCAAGAACGGCGACTTCTGCATTGACGTCAACAAAATAAATGAATCAACACTGATCCTGTAACGGACGTCACGAAAACGCGGCCGACCTTGTGAATCACCGAATTTTAAAGGACAACACGGCTATTTTGAAATGCACCCCACAAATGAGCATACCAAGTTCTCGGGAAGAAAACCTTGCAACCCGGCTTTTGGCAATCTAGTGGCGAAAGAATCATTCTTGGTTGCTAGTTCGTTCGAAAATACGATATAACGGTTCGTGGATGCGGTATCTTCCGACGAAAAAAGCACGACATTAGGCATCAGAAGTAATGCCACGCTACCATTTTTGATTTTGATGACTTTTTCCCCTGCTTCCCTTCCTCGTTAATTGTCCCTCTCCCGAACTATTTTTGAGCGGACTCACTCGTCGATTTTCGCCACTTGTTGTATGGCAGTTGAGCTGGCTGCTAGATCAGAAGGAGCTAAATCGAAGCATTCCACACAAGTTCAACTTTTTGACACATGCAAAATTACAAAGCGTCAATCAAAACAAAAAAATGATTCCAAATACTTTTCCGGATCATTTCTGTGCCATTTGTATACGACAAACTTCTAAACTAAGACATGCATGCGCGCTGATGCCCATTCACGGAATTCCGTGTGTCGTCGTCATACGGTTCGTCGTCAAGGCCACATTTCCATATATGTGTCCCTGTGATAGAGGGCAAATCTGGCCCCTGTTTGCATATAGATTCCGGTGGTCTAATTATCCCTTAAGCTACTGTCAGAAAATGGTCACTTTGTACATTCCGGGTATCAAGCAGCGACCAAACAACACGCGCTCCATTGTACATTATACAAAATCATGAACAGTGTTTTTTGCAAGTGTGTGATTCGATGTCACGTGAAATTGATTTAGCTTGAGCGTTCTGTAGTAAGCTGGAAAGAGTTGAAGCCGCTGGACGTGTATTCCATCTACGCACAGCGAGAGCTCCTCTCGCCACCAGACCTCGCTTATCGTCCATAATTCTCAAAACTCCCAAAAATCAGTGAATGACAGTTATTAGTAGTCATCAAATTATGTACTCGGATGAACTTGACGTCATGGACGATGGAATAAGCCGACCGCCATCTACAGTACCGCCGGACGCAATGACTTCAGACACAAACCAACCTGCAGAAAGTGAAAATCAACAATTTAAAGCAGTAGGTTCGTTTGAAGCCGAGGTTATGAATGACCAAGCAACACAGAAACCATCGGGGTCAAACGCTACCGAAAAGTAAGGCATTGCACATTTTTGTCTAAGATAATTTGCTGGTCAGTAAGGTTAGGCAGTTTCGCTACTTGCGCACCTTCAAGAACTACTTTGACCGTAGCGAATGTTTAAAGAAGAAAAACGGACTAAACGTGAAAATTTCTTCACGCCCGGCTGGTCATGAAATCATAGGTTATAGACAACATGTACTATAGTCTATGATAAAATCAATACTAACTTTATAATCAAAGAGTTAAAAGCAGTATAAGTAAAGCAGAGCAAAGTGACTTAGTTTATAAAATATTTCATGGAAGTGTGGTGAGGGAAAGAAACTCTTCAACGAATTGTCTTGAATTAGAATTGAACGAAATGAAACTTAATGTCATTAAAAATTATGCTCTTTTTAAAATTTCAATATTGCTGCTAAAAATCGTTCTTCTTATGCTAAATTTGTAAAACATAACCTTGTTGCAAAGTTGCATAAGCTTTTCACCGGTATGGATAAAAATGGCCAACTACAAATAAAATTTGACACAAGGTTGATGTCAGTGAAAAACGATCTAATAAATGTCATTTTCGCGCATAATTCTCCGCTTTTTATACCAAAGAAAAGACTATCGTTGTTTTGGAAACAGTAGGCCTACGCTAGTGACACGCCCACGCGCCATTTCCTTTTTTTCTCTCGGGAAATGATAGCAGCTTCTTAATAGCAAAAAACTGTTCTGAAATTCGGTTTGCTGGCATTAAAACACTGATTGATTTAAATTTGGAACGTTCTTAAAGTATTTTACGAGCGTAATTTACGGCGACATTTCCCCCATTTAATTTACGAGCGTAATTTTACTGCAGCACTTTTGCAATTTAATTTACGCTCGTAATTACGAGCGTAGTTTTACGGCGAAACTTTTCCCCGTTTAATTTACGAGCGTAATTGTACGGCGACACTCCTGCAATTTAATTTACGCTCGTAATTACGAGCGTAATTTTACGGCGACACTTTCCCCTCAACGGCCCACCATATAATATCCCACGAGACATTATTCCGCGTATCGACCGAGACGCTTCGAATTCCTAAGTTTCTTTCATTTTTTCGGCAGATTTTTTAAATACTTCACACAGACTGTTCACGTGGCGGATCACATCCTATATGTATGTACTTGCGCGTTAGGTTGCAATTTTTCTCGAGTAAAGGAAACTGCTTTAAATGCGACGATTTATTACTTGAAAAGAGATAACAAATATGAAAACAACGTTAACTTTGCACTGAACTTGTAACATCTCCTGAAAATAGTTAAATAGTTGATATTGTAGTCACCTTGGAATCGCCGCCTGATCGAGTTGCAGACGACAAACTGAGACAGAACTGTCATGTAATTAACAGTCCAGTTCCAGATGTTACGATTGAGACCTGATTGCATGTTTTAACACTTCAAAAGTGTTACTCACACTGTTGCAACTGCATAAATTATTTTCCGAAAGTTTAATGATCTAACCGGCTAACGACGTCGAGTCGACTTTGCCCTACCTTTTGAACTTTCCATGTCACTGTTGAAGTAGTGAGGGAGATGAATTTCGGAAAACATTATTACATGGCAGTATTTCCCTCGAGAGATTCAACACGTATGGCATAATTTAGTATACTCAAGTAAGAGTGTGGTTTTTAATGACACAAATTTTGTGTAGGATTTTATTTGGTCAGTTTTACCCATATAAGCGCGACAGCTAACGGACTAGTCGATTCACGTGACTTTCCAAACAAAGAAATCAATACAATTAAGGAACTTGACTATATTTCCTGCTTGCACGAAGCCGACTGCGCTTTGGATTCTGCACCGAGGCTAGGGTTTCATTTGGCATATGCGAAAACGGAAGATGAAGTCGTATTTGCGATTGCCCATTGAAAGACAAATTCTCAGAACAGTCGATGTTTTTATAATCCAGGTATGTATCATACACTGAGAAAGCAGGGAGTTCCAAATTTGTTCAAAACCTTTGCTCCACACTGAAACCTCGGGCAAAGCCAGCACAACACTAGACCCTAACTTGGACATACATTCTTTATGACAATGTCTACATCGAACACGCAACAAACTAAGCATACACGCAAATAATCAGATGAAACCCTTCTCAATCAGTCCGTAGATGTGTTTTACAATGTACCTAAACTGGTTTGTACCACGCCTTATAACCACACTAGGTTCTTCCGAGCGACTAAAACACGGCCCATGCACATACTGGGTTCGATACTAGCGAACCACGTAGGGCTAAAGCGTAACATACACAAGAACGTTTAAAATAAAACTAATGGTTGACAAACGAAAAATTCACGTACAGAAACCTCTAAAAATGGCTGCAAATGCCACTTTGCTTGAAATCACGAATCTTGCGAGACTTCATAATTACGTTGGTGGGGAATGTGAAAGGGAGTATTGAAACAAGCGGCTGAATAACCGACTATGATAGAAAAAAGTTGACTTAATACTACAACTCGCAGATCTTCGTGAGGTGAAGACAAAAATGGTCATCCTTTATAAGATGCCTATGGAAGACATACTGGTGTGGCTAATGACTTCTTGCCGGCCTTTTTCCCGGCTATTAACGAATCCACTCTTCACTGAGGTTTGAGTGTCAATACTTGTTCACATTGTTCATTTACATGACAACATTCTGACAAGTATTATTTTATGTTCCTGCGTTTGAGTGTTTGAATAGTGTTTTCTTGTGTTGTTATCAATAGGACTGTCGGGATAGTCCATCCGAAACATCATCATCAACATTGTAATATTTCCGATAGCGGATTCACCATCCTAGTCGGTATATTAATTGCAAACCGCCAGCGGTGCCTCACCGGCAGCATCCACTCCTCTAGTGCCACAGCTACGCTCTCTATTGTCTTTCAGACAACCGACTGGCAAAGGTCGTTATGTACATCCGTATCACTGCAAGAGATGTGGCTGCTTCTGTCGGAAAGGAACGGAAGAGAAGTGTTGCAGCGAGTGCCCGGTAAACAACAAAGGGAAGGTTAAGGGAGGGAGGAGCAAGGGAAGGAAACGAAGTAAGAGCTCCAAGAGAAGCAAGACTCGGAGCAAGAGTACTAAAAGTAAGAGTCCAAAACGAGGCAGGACCAAAAGAAGAAGCTCGAGCAAGTCGAAGCGAAGCACGTGAGTGGCACTTAAATTAGTTATCGATTTTACGCAGTTGACAAGCAAACATCTGTTAAGAATGCCGGGTCCATTTGTCTTCCTCCCACTCCACTTCTTGGGCAAATTTCACTGAGGGTTAACGTCCGCGTCTGTGAAAGAAATACTTTTAAGACACGTTTTGATGAGAAGCTTAGCTTGTGACAGGTTCATTTTTTGACTCCCGCCTTCATTAAAATAATATCTAAATTATGTAATATGAAAAATACTTTAAAAACCTAGAGTTCCGTTACAACAAACAAAAAAAATTAACGACCTTGAAGACGGTGATAAACTTAACCACAGTTGTAGTACACGTCAGAAGCAATAACTGTGCCGATTCTCAAAAATTGCGGCCTCTGTGAACATTTGAATCTGAATTCGAAAACAAAATGGCCGCCACATCCGCCACCTTGAATCTGATTATGACCAAAACAATAGGGTTTTACTACTTTTGAGACTAGACCTACAGGTTGTGTGTGAATTTAATGGAAATCGGAGGAAATTGCGACCAGTATAGTGCGAACAAACAAAAAAACAAGTAAAAACAAACTTGATGGCAAAGCAACATACTTGGCGAAATTAAAAGCATTTTTAATATTTGAAAAACACATAATTTGACCATAAAAGGTCAAACTTTTATTACGAAAACCTTCGGTTTGTCGAAACTTGCATGTCATGTCCACGGTTGGTAACACTACAAAACATTCGTTTGGTTAAATAAACCACTCAAAATAACAGAAACAATTTCGCCACAAGGGCAGTTTCAAGTGCATTATATGGAAATGTTAAATTGTCATGGGTAAAATGTTTCACAAATTACGAGGCAAGTGGAGAACATATCCGAGGATTCTTTTCATTCGTATTGACTGTGACCTCATTTTTTCATCGATTTTTCAACTTAAAACCTTAAAATGCAAAATTAAGCCTTTTTATAAGGTTGTTCTGGAAATGTTTGACCTTCTTATTCTCAAAATACCTCGTCAAGATCTCACTGTTAAACAAGTGAGAGAACAAGATCTGTAATTTAACTGTTAATGGTAATTCATAACTTTACCAATACAATGCAATCTTTCGTGTGGCTTTTTAGATAGCCAGAACAAAATTGAATTTTTTAAAATAAAATCTGAAAATATCATATTACGACTTGAAGGATGCTTACATCATGTGTTTTTCTTCGGTTACGAGGACTTTGAAGAAAGTTTTGGGTAGCTAGGGCTGACAGAAGGCTTGTCAGTGTGTGAATCAGTCCTTCCTTTTCCCCTTTCCCATATCCCTCTTTTACAATAATTCCATGTATGCCCAATCACTGTCAATTATTTGTTCTGTATGATGTATTGATATTTATGTTATAAAGATGTGTAGCTGGGCCTCCCAACCCCAGCCACATTCACTAATATGATTTCTGGGTAAATAGATGTATTAACTGTAAAAATGTAATGGTTCCAAGAATGAATATAAAGTAAGATCTTATGTTATTACCAAGTTTTCTTCTCAGTTCGTCAGCAAAGAAAAGAAAGTTCCGGAGCAAACGCATTGGGTCACGGAGGAAGGGTTACAACCCGTATCGTTGTCGGAGATGTGGCTGTTTCTGTCGCAAAGGTCGTGAAAATAAATGTTGTCCCGAGTGTCCTATAAACAACAGAGGTCACCGCTCCAGAAAATCCAAGCGATCATCTCGGGGCCGAAGCACTTCATCGAAGCCCATTCGACCTACTCGTTCAGGTTCTGCGAAGCGGAAACGTCGATCACGCAAGACCAAGCAGGCTCGCAGTAGATCAAAGATCAGCAGTCAAGAAGTGCGATCGGCTTCCAGACGACGATCCAGAAGGTCATCGCGACGCAAGAATCGCTCTAGAAAAGCTAAGCGATCATCTCGGGGCCGCAGCACGTCATCGAAGCCCACTCGGACTGCTCGTTCAGGCTCTGCGAAGCGGAGACGGCGATCACGCAAGACCAAGCAGGCTCGCAGTAGATCAAAGATCAGCAGTCAAGAAGTGCGATCGGGTTCCAGACGACGAACCAAAAGGTCAAGAAGCCGTTCCAGTAAATTGTCGGGTACATCCAGAAGTACACTTACGAAGCGGTCGAATGCTCGGAATGCGTCAAAGTCAAAGAAAAGGAGACCGAAAAAGACTAAAAGGACGATAAGAAGCAAGGCTTCGTCTAGACCGCGACGACGAAATGCTAAGGCAGGACGAGTAAAGCGCGCAAGGAAACAAAGGAAGTCTGGCAAAGGCACGAAGAGAGCTCGTCGGTCTAGCGCAAATCGACAGAAGGGGGAGGAGTTTTATTACACGGTAGCACTTAATGTGCCCGGGAAGATTAACATGAACACCACACTAAAGCAAGTGAAGTGTAGTAACGAGAAGTAGTAACAACAAGTGAGTAAAAATTAAGCAGAATAAAATAAATCGAGTGAACAGTTCGTGTGTGTTTACTACAAAAGTGCTGTAATTGGTTCTGACTTGTGTGGTGTTTTTTTTTTAATTTAATGGGGTGATGGGGTATTTTTCCACTGGTCTACATTTACAAATAGAAGTCGCCTGGTGCCAACTGAAATGGGAGGCATGCTCTTTTTTCAGCGCCATCTGGTTCCAACTGAAATGGGTCGGTATCCTCGTTTCTCAGTTTCATCTGATGCCAACTGAAATGAGTATGTTGCGATCCTCTTTTTTACTCAGTGTCACCTGATGCCGGTGGCTATGAGGCTCAGGTTTCAAAATGAGTCAGGCGGACCTGCGGTACTTTCCGTAGACTCAAGAAGTTCTCCAAAAAGCAAGATCAGTCGAGATCAGGCAAAATTAATATGCGAGTGACAGGCGAGTGTTTCGCGAGTGCGCTCGAGACCTCACTACCGTAAGCTAGCAAAATGTCGGCCAGTGAATTAGTGCATGATTTGTCAGTGAGGTTGGAATGTTGAATTATAGGATTGAATTGATGAAATGTGGAACAGAATTAACTATTTCTGTACCATGAGATTTCTTGCTACAGGTACATGGCTAAATGCGTTGGGTCTACGGAACGCCGCCCAGAAACAATGCCTTTCTGACGTCATATAATTTTTTACTTCCCGTTGTAATTAGTAAAGGACTGCAATCCGTAGACGAAAGAATCTTGCGTTCTCGCGTCTGTGGAACGCGTTCCAGGTCGAGATCCGGGTCCATGGCCAGAGGGATCTGATGGCACTGGAGGACACGGGACGTACGTCGCAGCCCTCCATTGCGGCAATTCAACCGTGCCTGAGCTGGGGAGACAGCCTGGTTGCATGTCCGAATAGGAGCTCAACTATGTTCCCTAAATTTCCTGTGCATTCGTGGACCTTGTTTACTCACTAATCTTCTGTTTTTCTAACAATTTATGTTTATTATAAGTTTCTCTTTCACTCATGACATTTTCTAATAATTTTCTTGAAAAGTGAGCTGTTGTTTTAATGGAATGAAATGAAGACTGAGTCCTTAAATTGGGGCAGTTGCATGAAATGGTCACTAATAATTTCAGGGATTTAACGTAGAGTTTGACTTCATCGTGTATCCAAGCTAAAACTTAATCTTGTAATGAATACAAAATAACGGAAAAATGCGCACAACATTAAGGACACATATTTGAGTCCCTATTGGGATTGTTGCATGAGGCAGACCCAAGTTAGGACTAAATTATGTTTCTTAACTTTTCACCGCATTCATGGACTTGAGAAAACATTGACCGACTTTCCTCTGATGTTTTCATTTTCATTGCTAAGTCAATGTTTGGCTTTGATGCAGACTGAGAGAAGACTCTAAGTTGAATTCTCAATATTGTTGAGAATTCATATAAGTACGGATATTTTCCAGCAATGCACCCCCCCCCCCAATATATTTTAATACGGACATTTTCAAGCAATGTCTCTAATTTAATTAAGAGCTATGTCACTATTCATTTTTATTGAAATAATGGCTCAATTTTGAGTTCTTTCAATATGTCATTAATCGAAAAAGACCACATAAAAAGATAAAATGTGAGAAAAAACATGTTTTTGTGAGTAAACAAAGTTCAGACACAAACACGCAGAAGACTTAGGTAAATTTGTTGAGTCCCCATTTGGCCGACTGTTCCATGTAGCCGTGGACTGAACCCCAAACTTGGCCACTCTGAAGGCGCAAGTAATTTCGAATAATTCGCGTTACATACAATATTGCGGAAGATAGACACTTGAGATTTATTTGAAGCTTACTGGTCGGACCTTTAATTTTTTTTAGAAAATTAAAACGCGGAAAATACCAGCAGAGCATTCACCAATTCAATCGTATATGCTTGTGTATAAATAATTATCNGGCTCAATTTTGAGTTATTTCAATATGTCATTAATCGAAAAAGACCACATAAAAAGATAAAATGTGAGAAAAAACATGTTTTGTGAGTAAACAAAGTTCAGACACAAACACGCAGAAGACTTAGGTAAATTTGTTGAGTCCCCATTTGGCCGACTGTTCCATGTAGCCGTGGACTGAACCCCAAACTTGGCCACTCTGAAGGCGCAAGTAATTTCGAATAATTCGCGTTACATACAATATTGCGGAAGATAGACACTTGAGATTTATTTGAAGCTTACTGGTCGGACCTTTAATTTTTTTTAGAAAATTAAAACGCGGAAAATACCAGCAGAGCATTCACCAATTCAATCGTATATGCTTGTGTATAAATAATTATCGTTATAAAGGTCGGTCATGCTCGTGTAAAAAAAGAGTATAAGAAGGTATTAAATATTATATTTCACAGTGAGACATTATGAAGCTACAGAGACATTGCAAATTCTATCGTGATCATCTTATTTGTCGCCACAAGTGACTGTTTCCTCACTTGTTAGTAAAATGAAAAAACAAATTAAATAACAAGAATGACACTTCCCAGTAAGATCTAAAATTACATGTATGCTGTGACCTGAACATGTGTCATGAGCTTGCGTGAGTGTCACAAACTAATTTCAAAAATGACAAATAACGTCTGGAGCACCACAAAAGAACGTGACTATGCCGTTGGTTTCACATAACTTGCTTTTACTTTGAAGTCAGCCTTTTGTTTTGTGAGCATCACGTTAAGAGCATTGTTCAAAAACTAACTGGTAATGGTCGAATGTAACGTGCCGGGATTTTGAGAACCAGTTTTCTCCCCTGAATAACGGGCATCAAACTGGTTCTCAAAATACGGGCACGTTTTATCCGACTATTGCCAGTTAACCTTTTTACAGATAATTCTACGCGTGATAAATCATGTTAATATGTACACTACTCAAATCCCCGTATAGTTCGTCATTTCAGATACGCGTAGGAATGGCCGTTCTAAGGTTCGTTGCAATGGTAAGATTCCGTTGACCTATTGACGGTTCCTCTATCACGTGTACAGAACGACTCGACAGAACGCCTTACGTGGGGCGGGTGAATCGTCATATCTGTCACGTGTACTAATGGGAACCGCAAAAGTTCAAGTAACGTTACCATATGCTTCGAGCTTGCCGTATTCCTCCAAAAAGTGTTATGTGGCAGTCTTCGTCAAAACAATGTATCAATATTTTTGATAACTACATTAGAATTGAAAAGGTGCTTTGTCTGTGATTGTATAAAACAAATCCTTAAAATTTATAAAAACCAGTTAACATTCACAAGCCCGTGTACCTGAGAATCAGTAATTTTGGTCCACGATTATTAAACACGCAATAAATACTTGAAACTGGAACATCTATATGTCTACAGGTACCAAAAACATCTACGGTATGTCGTTATTATACTTGGAGGTACTCTCAATTCCGTTGAGGCGCATTCTGTCGGATTCATCGTACCGACAGTTATGTCATAATTTTGCACTATTTGTGAAACTTAAATCCAGATATGGAAACAGCTAGAGTTTATTCCGAGAACGGTTTTTTTCATTTTTGTTAAATTTAAGGCGATGAAACAGAGGGTGTCTTGTTCGCACTTTTGTTTCATTAATTATAAAAATGCAATTAACAAATGTTATGGACGATTTATAAATAAGGGCACTAACACTTGTAGCTAATACACATTTGTGTTTTTATGATGTCTCTCTTCTACTATCGAAACTCCCGTCTGTCGCAACTCCCTCACTGACTTTGCTCCGGTAGCGACACCGGAGTTTCTGTTAGTTTACCATCGATGTCGCGACCCCTAGCGATTGCTCCCATTAAAGTGGAGCTAACGTTTCACATTGCAGTGGAGTTGCGCAACGCCTTAGTTTAACCCACCTGTTTTGAGTGGAGTCACGAAGGCTGTTTAACCAATCCGGGGATTACACTTTCCCATTGACTGAAACTCTGCAAACAGGGCAACTGCGGCGTTAATGGGAAAGAGACATTAGAAATATTTATAAACACAACATTTATGCAAAACGCACGATGTATAGTTCATGTAGATGTTACGGTGCCGCAACATAAACAATCAAATGTTTTCCGCAGGGATTCACTTCCACGTGATGATTAGGACAAACTCGACTCGAAAATTAACATCGCCATAGTATGGAAATTTACGCGAAGCGTGCCTCGCAACTGGGCAGATTTTCAGTCTAGTCTCGACTACGGTTTAGTAGTTCGGTCCCGGTGTCACTTGCAACTCCCTCCTGCTATAAAGCGACATCGCTCCGGCCTTAATCGCAGAAAATATATCCTGTATACGTTCAAAGCGCCACAATCGCAGAAATATCTAGGTCGAATGATGCATTTTAAATCACATAGTCATAACAATGGAATACGCAATAAAATTAAAGATGGTACACGTTGTTCCACAATCTCGCACAAGAATAAAAATGTTTTGAACGCTGTTTCCGATATGCGCAAAACACTACACATCAGGCGCACAGAGCGGCTTTCGAGCGAAAACGACATCGTAGAAGCCACCGTCATCCAGGAAACTGATGCTGATGTCCACGAAACCGTGCCTGGAAAGCATGCGTCTAAATTCCATACACGACCATTCGCGTCCTTTTGTGAAGAGGAGCATGCCAATGTCATAAATGTGACCCATTTTGGGACCGTCTTTGCTGTCGTTAAGAATCTTTTCCCCAATCAAGATAGCACCACCTGAAATCGACCACAATTTTTTTAACGTTTTAGGCTACTTTCCAAGTTTATAAAAATGTTTTGCGAAGCATTGACACTTACATTCTATACTTACGCTTTGTATAAAAACAAACAAAGAAATAAAAAATAGGTTCTCTTGATACCTTGTACGAGATCTATAAAATCAAGTCACTATTCAACCAACACCAAAAATGACCAAACCAAACAGAATGCAAAAATGCGGCATAGTTTTACTCAATCGTATTCATTCAAAACTTTACCTGGCCGTATGGATCTGTATACATTTCGAATTATGACGTCAACTTCTTTGTCCGACCAGTCATGAAGCACGTGACATACCAACGCGAGGTCGCACGGCGGCAAGTTTCCTTTGAAAAAGTCTCCTGTGGTTAAAATCAAAATTTTTCGTTAACATTTAGGCAAAAACCACCGATTTCACAGCTATCAAAATATCAAAAAATGAACACACAAAAGCCCTTACCCGGAACCTGGGGCCCGTTCAAAGAAATTGTTCATTTTTTACTTAAGTCTAAGATTTGCCTCAACTTCCAAACTTTGAAACTTCCACATCCGGTAAGTTAGTCAAAATTAAGGCAAAACTTAAGCCAAACTTAAGATCTCTTTCGTCAAACGGATTTCAGAAAAATTTAAAATTGGCTGAAATTTAAAATTTGCCTTAGCAAGGTTTGTTTTCTTGGAACAGGCCGCTGTACTCTAACTACAAAGGCAATTGCACTGAAAATTGTCTATGCTAAGTCAGGTTGGAGTTCGACCTCAGATGTAAGTTTTTGGTACGTGGTAAGTGTTCTTGCTGTGTGTGCTAAGGGTGTCAATGGCTTTGAAAACTGGCAAAAACGGGTATTTCCTTGACGAAGAATTTCTACTCCTACACGTGACGTCTCTGGCACTGGGTACAATACAGTTTGAGAAAGAACACACAGTGCTAAGTGATTCAAAAGATTCTAACGAGGTCGGTAAGTTACACTGTGAAAAGATAAGCGTTCTTTTATTTTTTATTTCAAAAGTCCGAAAATTTCGTTAAGTCTTTCTGGGGTGCTTCACTTGTGACTAAAAAAGGTAATTATCATTTGGTACTTCGCTTCTATGGTGTAATCCTGAATCGACTCAGAAAATTTGACTTTGCCTGCTTTCCAATCAGTCAAGTCTTGAACGTATACCTCGTCCTTTGTAATCGTAGGCTAACTGACACACTTGATATGGACTTCACATCTTTAAAGTCACGCTTTTTAAACGTTGAACCCCGCTTCGTACATCTCATTTGCCACAAATTAAGGTCACTGTGTTGGCTACTTAAATCTCCAAAATAAGACAAGGCTCTGTGCAATACATCGAATCGTGTGTAAATTTGCCATCGACCCGGCAGGGTTTACTTTTTAGTCGCTAACCGACTAGAGCGACGTCTTTCGTGAAAATGAGACGCTGTTACACATACAGTGTTTGAAACATGTTGTCCTGTCCGAAGGCAGATCGGACGTCTGTCCCACCGTTCGAAAAAATATCTCGTGAGAAAATTCGTTAGTGGTAAGATTTGATTTCTCCTCATGAGGTTTATTACCGTAAGTAGTTTAAAGTTTAGTTTCTCTGACAGAACGGGGGTTCGTAGTTAAGTTGGTGCTATGCCAATATCTCGTAAAAGTGTACACGGGAAGCCTTTGTGAACACTCGTTTAAGCAAAAAATGATCACAGCCCATTCCAGCTGACATCAATTAACTTTTTCTATATGAAAATATAGACAACGAAGAAAATACAACACCATGCACAGCATCAACTTCAAAAAGAACAAAGACCAGAACCAGTTGTGCTATTTGCTTTGGCCTGATATACTTTCTCAAAGGTGACACAAAAATTAACGTCGAGAAACGTGAAGTTGTTAAATTCGTTTGATTGGTGGAAACCAGATTCTGCATGTGGTTTAGAGACAGTAACGAGTACGGGAAGAGTTATACACACAGATGCTTGTATTCCTCACCCTCTTGGTAGGTGACGTCCAAGTGTTCTTCAACTGGTTTGAACCTGTTAGACAGCGCAACTACTGTAGGTAGGTCGAGGACTGTCACTTTGGCCTGGGGGTAAGCGCGACACAACTCGTACGCAATAGCCCCGGATCCGCCTGCAAACATTGGTAGTCGTGCAGATTTTAATTAAACCTGCATTTCGCCCTTGTTATCGTGATAAGATTCTCTTTCCGTTACCAGTAAGAACGTGGAAACCAGCATCGACTCAAGATTTTATCGGGGATAACCAACCCTAAAAATTCGAATTCCAAAATGGCGCATGTGCGCATTACCAACCTTAAAATTGCTAATGCGAAAATGCGCATTACCAGTGACTTGAGTTGGTAACGGAAATAGAAACTTATCAAGGTGAGTAATATTATAAGAACGATTTTATGAGAGAAAGGTTCCTAGTGTTTCAACAGCAAAATAGGGAGAAAGGCAGCTTTATGTGCAGTTTACTAAATAGACTACAACCTGGGGCGGCATATCTCACTGATCGTTGTTCACTAATTAGCAACACAGATTTTAGTTGAATATTATTAATTATGAAATAAAATACAACACTCTCAAAAACCGTACAGACAACGAAGCAGAAACTTACCCCCAATGTCACTGACAGTCCTAAACTGACTGAGGTCAAATTGTCGAACAACTTTCGGAGCTGAAATGCTTGCCCAAGCATTCATTGTCGATAGAAATGTCATTGTTCTCTGTTCCTGTCTGTAGAACCCAAGTTTAGCGTCGAATGCGTTGTCTGTGTTATAATTCATCACGTGTAACTGATTACAACCTAGAAAGAAAACAATCTCTCGTAGTTAGCCAGCTACGAACTACTGTGAAGCTGTGGAACCTGACTGTGTTCAAAAGTTACTGTTAAAATCCTAACTTTTGATTTGGACCTCGCACCCTGTATAACATGAACTGGAAGTGATTTCCGAGTATAGGAAAGGCCAGCGTACAGTTCAATAATGCTAATACCTCACTAGAAAAGCAAAACTTCACAAGAATCCGCGAGATATCGTCGTGTAATGAGAGCACGTGATTTTGGCAAGATTTTTTTTCTCCCTTTGAGACAACTATTGAACTCTGACCCTGGAAGCTCGTAGGAAGACTTCTCATGGCACCATAGATTATAGACAACAGATTTGCAACTCCGACATTTTCTTGCGTACTATTCTAGAGGAGGCTCTACTGAAATCGGTAATTTAGGAGTCCTAAATTACCAATTTCGGTTTCCGGTTAGTGTATTGTGACCGGACATTCTCGCATCTATTTTACTATCCAGTACAACGAAAAAAAAATATTTCGGCATTGCAACGCTGTTCAAGGTCTTCCAATAATAGAAGTTGGTATCGTGAGTACTTTTGACACCCAACCACACAACAGCCGATCATAATTAGCAGACGACGTACTTGCCGGAAGTAAAACTTATTATTTTACCAGGTGTCGCTAGTGAATAGTGACGTCACGGCTTATGCGTAAGATCACATATTTCGTCGATTGAAATTATACGGAGTTGGCGGTCCATGTACTATCGTCTATGATGGCACGCAGCCAAAGCAATTGTTTTACGACAGACCGCAAGACGAAGTAAGCTGGTGCAACAGGCGTTTCATTGAAGATGCCTGCTCAGGAACGCAACTGTTCCTTTATTGGAACAGCACCGTACCTAGGCAATGACCATCGCCTCTGTTGGCCCGAAGCAGAGCCTCTGCTTCGGGCCAACAGAGGCGATGGTCATTGCCTACACCGTACCATAACCTACATATACATATCCACATAGTTGTCAAAGGGACGTGGTCTAGTTCGCTATCGTGACCAGTGCTAAGACATAGGTCGAATTTTAATTCTTACCTGTACGAATAGCCTCAGGTAATTTGTCAAAAATAGGTATCTGTCGTTTAACTGCCATCACCATGGGCCAAAAGCTCGGTTGGCTGTTTTTGGTCAGGTAGCGTGCACTTACGGCTGTATTTGAATACAACGCTGCAAGAAAAACAGAAACCAGCATGTACTAACTAGTTCTGCTGTGATCTCGGCTGGGCTAAGCATGAAAGTTATCAGCAGAAAATAAACTGGACAAGGTCAATGTTAATGCATTAGCAAGCAAATTAATCAAGTTCCATCTAGTGAATTCCTAAAATTTTCAGCGGTTTTCATAGATGGCGCTACATGTGCTAAAGCGGCTGCAAACCCGCATTCCATCACAATTTTTTTTTTGATTAATACCACTAACCGTTAATTTCCTCAGTCAAACTAAAGATGATTTCATGGTTTCGAATTGCTCGAGGTCAGTCTCTACGAATTCGCTTGTCACGACAGCCTGTCATTTGCGGCAGACAAGGTCTAATGCAATGACGAACTGTCAGTTATTTGCAAATTCAGATATCACTCCTCATCTGAGCCAGTAAGGAACAAGTTGAGACCAATTATAGTGATAAGTGCTCTCAGTGAAATGCTCGCTTTAAAATGCGTAGTTTTCTATAGCTTTGGAAATAAAGTTCAGTTGAGAACTTGATTATAAATCGGTTAGATAGTACTTTATTGATTATACACTTTTGAGAAGTATATGTTTAAATTTGCAGTCAAGTATCCAGTAAAAGGAAGAACGTCGCTAAAATTCCAATAATTTATTGACAAAAAAAACAAATTTGGACGGTGTAAATTCAGAGACCAATTTTTTTTGAAAAAAGACTCAATGCACTCGGGGGCGCTAGTTGCAGTTGTTAGTTGCGATCTGGACAATCAAACGTTATTCGAGACATCGGCCCCGATTTGTACATCGCGAACAAAAGCGTACTGCTACGCACTTAACAAAACAAAATGTTCGAACCTGTGCCCAATTTATCTGAGGTTTTCTTCAGTAAACCGAGAGATACTAGAGTGTTAAGAAGCCTTTCAGTTGATCCGACGTGAAGCGACTTGTGAGCGGCCAACGTTTCGGCAGACACCGGTTCGCCCGTCTTTACCAAGTCGTCAAATATCATCATTTCGCAAGACTCTATCATCACCTATCATAAAATAACACTCGATTAGTAAAATGAGCAAATGTCCGTTAAGTGTTTGTAACATTTTATATCTTAAAGTTTTTGCTTTAAAATTCTCCTTGATACCTTTTCATGAATTGCTATATATCGATTTTTCAAAAAGTAAAGTAGGCCTAACTTTTCTGACCACGTATCTGGACAAACATCTCAGAGTCGCTCAAATGTTATTTACTCGAGTTTCGCAGCAATAAAATGCCGAGAATGGCGATAACGCTATTAAAAACTGGTCGGGTACTTGAGCTTGGAGAACGATGACGTAACCCTGAGACGTGTGTTATGTTTGTAAAATCTTTTGCGAGAGAACTGCGAAAAAACTGATTTATGACAACAGAGGCTCTATAAATTATCCACTTCAAAAGAAGTTAGTCCATAAATCGTGATACCTGCGCAGCTAAGGCGCCGTTCAGAATATCAAGTACTGGCTGAGCCGGCGCTACTCTCTCTGTCAAATCCATTTTTGCCAATTGAATGATTAACCTGAAAAATAATAGCAGTGTAGTTGAGTGCACGGACTGGGAAAATTCTGTATTTCAACATTATTCCATGGTAACAAGAATCATAATTATACACTTAAAACATTGCTGCCGACTATTTTGTACGCTGAGCACGCGCTTAGATGGCCTGTCGTGACCTGCCGGTCACAGAACACTACGAAATATTGCAGCCATTTAGCATCTTATCGGTCCTCTGTTCAAGTACAAGAAAGACGTGCTTTATTTCCCAAAAACTCGACGTGAACTAACAACTCAAATTCTTTTAAAGCGGCAATACACCGGCGTTCCGTCAACGAAATCAATTTTTGATTTACAGATATGAAACTTATCTTAAGTGGATCATTCACTCGGATGAGAAGTTATTTAGTTATTTTTGATCTTGCAAAGAACTGGCAGTTCATTTTTGCTCGAGACCATGTATGGCAGACAAAATGTCACTCCTTGACGAGTTAACTTGCAGAGCATGGTCGCAAGTAATAACGAACCAATACTTTTCAAATCCAAGAATTTCATCTATTTTGATTGAGGAATAATTTGAAACCAATTTCATATCGGCAGGTGGTCTAAATCAAAAAAATTTTTTTTTTGTTCCAGAAGGCGGATTTATAGCCGTTTTAAAATTAAAACAAATATCATGAAGTTTACCCAAAATGTTGAAAAAGTTAACAATTTTAAATAAATAATGTTATTACACGTTTTTATCTAAAATCACTGTTTAAATAAGTCACGTCACATATCTTGTATTGATACCAAAGTATTATATTCTAAATAACGTGTAAGCTTAAATTTCAGTAATCTTATAGCGACGATTCTTTATTAACGAAACAACAAAATATCGGTAGAGTAGTTTCAACATGAATGACGTATGTCACTGAACGGAATAATACGCCAATCTATAACAGAGGGTCAGTTGAGCAATTTCGTCAAATCACACGAAATAGCTGAAGGGAGTTTGTATGGTAGTACCAGTGAGTATACAGAGGCACGTTTTGCCTCTGGCTTTGATTTGGCTATGCAAGTAATTACAGCTTTGTTTTGTTTTGATATACTTTACTTCGCAAGTGTCGAGTTTGCTGCCCGGCTCGGTTGATCTGAACCGTGGAATGTAAATTTTAGCATAAGTTACCGACACCGTTCACTATATGTAGAGCGGCGGCAGTACGGTTGCAGCTTGAATTTTCACGAGACGTTAGAGTAAAAGTTCTCCACAACTGTAATCCGTGCTCATACACGATAGTCTTAGAACGTTTCAGAAACTCATCTGTCCTGTTTTTTCTTTCGTAAAGTTTTTAAATAAAAAGCACGCCCAGGTTCACAATATTTCGTAGACTGAACTATATCGGAGCTGGCAGGAATTTGTCCAGAATTGCCAACAAATCAGTAGTTAGAAGTTGAAACTACACTCGTTGGTGACAGGAGGCGCTCAGGTAATGTAGGCAGTTTTCACTGGATGGATCCCAGCAACGCACATGTGGCTGAAGATGGAAAAAAATGGATTGACCGAAACTTTCTACTACTATATACATTGCACTTGGAAACTGGTCGTTATGTAAACACTCCTGTAAGTGAAAGACTTTGCTTGTGTTGTGAGTCTGGTTCTATGGAGGATGAGCTATATTTTGTGTTTGATTGTTATCTTTATAACTCACGTACGGATGTCTATTCTGTTTAATAATGTTTCACCTCAAGTCCCGAATTTTGCAAATTTCAGAAGATTAGATACGTTAAAACTGCTGTTTCAGTATTTCCCTAGGCAATTCGACAAATCTATCAAATCTGCTTTTGAACTTAGAAACCGTCGCATTTATCGTATATCTGAGTTGTGTGGTTAAAGTGACTAATAAGCCCAACTGGGCTAGGTACTTATTTTTCTTACGAATGTTATACCCATAACTGTTTGAATTAATTGTACTTGTCACTATAATGAATAAATACAATACAATACAAATAAAACTCAGTCCTTATGTTTTATGACTGAGTAATGACTAAGGCTGTAATAATCCTTCGTTCGTCAAATTAACAAACTTTCGATCTAGATCCCTTTCCGTTGTAATACTAGCGTAAATTTGTTTCTTGCTCAGATGAGAAGTTGGGTTTGGAAATATCTGATAGTTCGTTATCGCGTGAAACAATGCTTGGCGCATAAAATGTCTCGCCGTGACAAGCGAACGTGCTGAGTTTGCTTTCAAGCAATAATACCCAAGCCCAGAAATCACCGATATTTTAAATCAGAAACAAGTTGAGACCAATTTCATCACTGTAAGCGGTAGAAATTAAAAGTTTTTGAATGAGGGTACACTTATTCGTTATTTGCGCACTTTGGTGGCGCTGAAAAAATGATTGCTGTGCATTGTTGTTTAGGACACAATGCCTCGTTTTGGTATTAATTTGAGCAACGCAAACGTGAAAGCGCGCGTGCTCCAAACGCAAACGCGATCCAGTCTCTGAGTAAGTTTACACTCGCGACGTGGTGTGAGCCGTTCCGACGGTACTAAGTTACGCTGGGGATAAAACTGAGCTGAGTTGAGCTGTCTCAAACATGCAATATGAACTCAAAGTTTAAATTTATCATTTTCACATTACATGAATATCTCCTAATGCATTACTAACTTTTACCAGTGCATGATTTGTCGTGTCAAATATTGTTTGAGACACCAACAGGTTTTCTTTTCAAGGAGTAAAAGGCGCTCACGGCGCCGGGAAGAACGAGTTTGTGACCTATCTTTAAAGCAAAATATTTCACATGTCATACCTAGTCAGCTCGCTAAATGTCACTAGTGTATAAAGTTATTGAGAGACGAGGACGTTTTTGCGTTCCAAACATGCAGAACCCTTGTTGTTTGGACGCAACACCTCGTTTTCAACCACAGTGACGAATTCGTGCAAGTAGTGAATATCGCTTTTAACTTTGAAAATAACTTAAATTTTAGTGAACGAATGTGTTCGTAATATTTAGCACAAAGAATGAAAAAACAACAGCAAAGAACGCTGTAAAGTGTTTACGTAGAGTGTAAAAAAGGTTTTCGAAAACGCTCTAATGTTCATTCGCTTACGTTAGTTTGCCGTAAAATACAAGTAAGAAAAAACGTGCTCCTATTTTGAAAATATTTAAAAACACTAACACAAAACTATCGTTTTGAAAGTGCTTGAAAGACGCTCAAGTACTGAAGACTTCCGTTAAATTGAAACCTTCTAATGATAGCAGAAGGCATAACTCAACATCAAATGTGAGAGTAGTTCTTGGGGAACTACGGGTAGTTCTTGGGAACTATCCATTAAAAAGCAAGCTAATAACGTCTCGGGGAATCCTATTTTATTACGTCCAATGAGAATTGAAGCAAACAGAGAGCAATGACGTTATTTTACCAACAGTAAATATTATCTTCTGCACCTTTTGAAAGATATATGAGGTTCATATTATCAAGGACTTGCATTTACGTTAGCATAGTTTATTAGTTTCATTATAATTATTGGGTTACCGGTAGTCACATCATGATTTTATTACGTTATTATGATATCGTGTATTAAATACTATACCGGAAACGCATTCACAAATCCTGACATTATTACTGTTGAAATTATCAGCATCGAAGCAGTTTTTGCTTCACGTTATCTTTTCATGTGTGCGAATGATGATGATGTTCAGTTTGGTCGATGTGTTATTTCGGACAGCAATTTTAAAAAAATTCTTGCTGGTGTAAATTTCCTTTGTTTATTAAGCGAACAATCCCTAGTCTGGCTATAGCTTGCGGTCTAAGTTATTACTGTATAATCATAAACCCCGAGGGAGACGTGCACAATCACACTTAATACATATTCATTATTTTGACGTAAAATGAGATAATTTACGTAAGTAGTGTGAATTTTTTCTACTTATGAGCTTAAGCAGATTTGAAAGAAGTTGCATTACCCTTATTCGTTATTCCGATTCTTCACAAAGATATATGAGATTTCTAGCAATTAAGTAGTCACTCTCAATACCTGAACGTGTACGGTATTTTAATTTCATTGCTATTTTTCTTTCCAGGTCCGCATTTTGATATTCCACTCAAATATGCGTAATTCCATACCCGAAATTTTTTTAAGTTCATCAATTTAGAAAAATGATGAATATTTAGTCTTTTTCGAAACAAAACAGTGAGCACTATAAGGCTATAAGAATAAAAAGTAAAAAAAAAACTCGAAATTAAAACATCGAAGTTAAAATCACTGCTTAGCGAGCCCTGAATTTCACAGCACGACGACTGGAACTTCTTTCACTGTTGAACTGTGAGACAGTGGTTATCGATCCACGCTTGTTGAATACAGATTCGACTCCTACTGAGCCCTGCGTAACGACCGTGCATGTGAAGAGAAAAATAACTTTAGTGCAACGACGTCAGGGACGGAAGCCAGAGGAAGGACTCAGTTGCCGAAAAAGGGAAATAAAGCGCCCTTTATATCTGTCCAATGTCAACCTCCCTGTGGTAGTAGTGATCTTGCTGAATGTTGTTAGTATGACGTAGTTCTAACTTTCACTTCGACGGTTTTTCAGGTCGCAATTAGTCGCGGCTTCAGTTTTGCAAAATTTGCAAAACTGAAGCCTCATTTAATGAGGTCTGCCTATCACAAATTTTGTCTACGACTTTCTGCACAGCAAAAAAATCTCGTCTCATCGTAGGAAGCTGAAGAAAATGCCTCGCAATAATGTGGGCATTTGTGATGGCTTTGAATTACATGGTGTCATTGGTAATTTCGCCGTTGTTAAAATAATACGCCTCTTCCTACGTCTGAAAACAATGTCATGTCAAATAACACAATTCCGTATGTCACAAATGCCACTAAGGTAATACGGTCGAATTTTTGTCTTAGCGAATTTGGTGTCTTAGTATAAACGAAAACACGCTGACAATTCACGAAAAAAAAATCTTCAACATAACGAAAATAATTTTACGGTTTCTTAATTGACTAAAAAACCTGCAGCTGAATAAACGCAAAGTTTGTTATCTTTCACCACGTGCTCATTGCTGACGTAATTTGATACGACTCAAGTTACGAAATAAAAATGAAACCAAAACGACAATAATCTCGCCGAAAATCCACCTTAACATGATTCCTTAACTATCCAATAGGGTGCGCGACCATTAGGTAGCTCAGGCACACTCCGGCTGAGAATGATCCTGGGCGTGGATTCACGCTCGCTACTGGAGGGTCCGACCCGTTAGATCTACAAATGAGACAAACTGAATGGCAGATGTGCGCGCGTTGATAATTTTGACAATTGGCTCTTGAATGGTTTCATTATCGGGTCGTAATATCAAACAGATGAGACACGCCGGATCTTCTTGTTTAGTAAATACGCTTATACAATCGCTCACTAATAGCGATGCGTGCTCCAATTCACGGTAAGCCGGTTTTTAGTTACTTTCAACTCAATCAAACAAAGCGTAAATTCTGTGCAAAAACGGTTCTAGGCAGTGATTTATCAAATGTGATTCGTCGCCCATGCTGATAACATTAAGCCACAGAAAACAACAGTGCTAAAGTGTAAAACTAACTTACGCCATCCTTGCAGGTTTGCCAACGGGAGAAAAAACAGCCAATAATACCTTTTGCACTCTTTTAACTCTGAGCAATTCAGCGTGCTGCCCACGAGCCAAAACAGTGATTAGTTACAGAACTCTTAAGCGGTCTCTAATGAAAAGCCAGATCACGTCTTGATACTGTTGAGCAGAGCATGTAAAATTTATATCATTCACCGCTGACGGCGCCGCTAAATCAAATCCCTCCTTTTGACCACGTGACGTTGCAAGACTGGTGTGTAATTGGCTTACGGTTATAGCTTGTGCCAGCAAAAAGTTAGGAGTATAAATTACACCCGAGGAAGGTGACGATGGGCTAATGTACAGACAAAATATCTTATAAAAACTGATCGTTAGGCAGACACCGTGTTATGATAGATTGTACACAATAGATTACCTTCACACATCTGTATGTATGTTAGTTTGTGCAAAGAAAAATTCTTTTTAACCGAATAACCTTCTAGACTAGTAGCCGTAACTAACAGGAGCAAAAACGAAAAACATTGTCAGACTAAAACAAAAAGTAAGTAAGTTAATACCAGGTTATTTAACTCGCAAGAGGCGTGTTTTCACTGTATTGCATAATACACTGACTTTTGGTACGGCAAAAAGGTACATGTATTTCTTTTAGGGACTAAAATGATGGGTAGAAAATGACAGTCGAAAACATTCGACTGAAACATGATGTCGTAAGACACTTTCATAAACGATACGAAATAAATATAAAGATTATGAATTTGAAAATTCCGTACTCACTAATAAACATATCGGCTAATTGTTGAACGAAACACTTTTTGAAGTTATGAATTGTCATGGCAATAGCGCGCTCTTTTGACGTTGTTTGCGTTCACATGGCATTTTGATTGCCAAGATAAAATCGAAATTACGGTTCATTTTTTCATTTTATTAACAGCGGTTCCAAACTTGAATAACTTGTGATCATGACTACTTACTAAGTTCTGATGTGGCTTCAAATCCCATACAAGCAATTTTACGGTAACACTTGCCAAAAATAATTATTCGCAAATTCATAAGAGTAAAACAAAAGCTCTAATACACGTCATAAGCAGGTTTATATGCCCTAAATAAGTAGATAACAAACACTTCTATTAAAGTAAAATTAATCTAGGTTTGCCTGAGAGTTTTCAACTGAATTATTCTATTTAGACAAAGTTCGACCAGTTTTGTAAGCAGCTTTTAGGATTCAAAGTATCGTACAAACTACATTCAAAATGTCTGAGTGCACGCTTGAACGTATATTCGGTCAAAAATTATTATTGCGCAACATTTAATATCATATCGTCTTGGACGACTTGACAGGTG
This sequence comes from Phoronis australis, assembly GCA_002633005.1. Taxonomy (NCBI): domain Eukaryota; kingdom Metazoa; phylum Phoronida; family Phoronidae; genus Phoronis; species Phoronis australis. The sequence goes on from NMRA01000577.1 coordinate 179,798, forward strand.
GGCATTTAAAGCATAAATTAAAAACAAGTATTTATTTGACCAGTTCATTCTAAGGTTACAACGGAAAAATAAGCTTAGAACGGAAGTGCTTAAATAATTACATTCTTCATTAGTGGTTGTGTCCCGAGATTTTGCGGCTGTTGAAAACATTTTATTTTTACAATTCCACGAGGTAACATGAACAGTTTGGTCACCACAGTTGAGCGAGGCCAATGTTGGAATCGCGATTTGACAAGATAAGTCTGGTCCCCATAAAGTAAAGAGTCGCAGTCGCGGTCTTTTCAAAGGTTGTTGCATATGTTATGGTAAGTTGCAGCGAATTGCAATAGTCACCAGGTGTCTGTACACATCAAGTTGTAACAAGTTATTATACTAGCAGATAATTAGCCTATTCTATTATACAATGGCTGCGGGGACCTGCGAATTTGCCCCTTAGAACGTTTTCCTGGACCAGCCTGTTAACTGACCGGCACACGAGTACACAGCACCGCATTGATTTACCAGTAACACGAACACCGTGATATCAAACCGCTAGTCCCCGGGGCAGTGGCTGATAAGGCCTAGCCTGCAAGGCGTGCTGACGCTATGTCGGTTCGGTTACAATGCACGCGGCGTCCAGTTACGAGACACAAATTTCCTGTGTCCTGCGGGTCCGCGTGATCGCCCTCTCCATCCCCGAATACGCTAGTCGATGTCAATTACTTCGAGCTAGTTGATGGTACCACTAAAAAGGCACGTTGGCAGAAGTTTTGTTACACTCTTAAACACAACAGGAAATCGAACCAGTGTTTTGGGGTGCATTTAAATGTACATAAATTTCTTTTTACTGTAAGTATCACTCGGTAAGCCATTCAAGAATGCAAACAGAAATTACAGGCATGAGGTTCTGCAGATGAGATGAATGGACTACGACACAAGTAACGGAAATGTTTACTTTTCCGTGCGCTTCTGGGACAGGTCTCCCAAACAGAAAAAATTCAGCAAAATGTAGTCCTTGGATCCCATATGTGTCAAAATAGAGTCAAATAAGCAATACTGCCCAAGGCTGCTCGTTTATAATACTCGCATTCTATATTATTTCACACGTTTTATTACGTAACAATGAGTCCCTTGAAATGCAAAGTTACACACTGCTTACTAGTTGAATACAAGCTTCCACAAACTAGTATCAAAAAGGATTAGTAGGGTTTTTATCTTATTTTAACTGAGCTGGTCAAGAAAACTTCAGCTTGAAATATTAGATAATCTCTTTTGTCATCCTCGCAGACCCCAATAACAGTCCATTCACTTCCACTGAGTTACATCTGAATTTGTATCTAATTTTTTGAACGGCTTATTCTAAATACCTTCTGATACGAAGAATGGGTAAGCGTTCAGCGTCGGCAGTTTTAAAAGGGGATTTGAACCAATGCAAGTTTTTCAAACTCCAACAATCCCTTTTTAGATCAACGTCTCAAGTCTTCATTTTCGACGCCCGCCGATTGCCCTGTCATTCGAAAGAATCAGAGATACAGTTCCCTCGGCTATAGACCATCAAATTCGATTTAACTCGCTCACTGAAGGGATATCAATGTTCAAAACGGCCACTAAACGTGTTGGACTTTAAAAAGGTTTGAAAACGGCTATGTAATAGAAATCAGTAGAAGTCGTCCCAAACAACTAGTATATTTGGCGCATGTACAACGCGTTAAAGACATGTTACGGGTTGTAAACAATGAAGAAATAAACGATAAAGTTTTTGCAATGCGTGAATGTTGCATTTTTACAAAGAAGTTCCACGAAGGTTGGCAATTACCTTATTATAAGAAGACTTTCAAATGAATTGGTGCAACGGTGAAGGAGAATACGAAGGTGGAGATTTACGGTAAAGGTTGAAAATAATCTTTAAAAAGCGAAAAATTGCCGCCTTTGAGTAGGCAATAAGAAAGTGAGACGTACCCCCCGGAACATAACTTTTTGAAGTGCCCAGTGTTACTGAAAGCGTAGAATTAAAAAATCGGGACACGCGTAGATTTCAACTGCCACACTTGATTTACTATAATTTTGCATCTTTTCAGAAGTAGTTGCAGCTCTGAAACAAAGTACGAGCATATATTCCGAAGATGGCACGTTTTAACTTTTCTAGTACCCCAAATATAAGCTAGGGGGCGCAGGGAACTAAGAAACGGAAAAAGTGATGTCAACCATATCGACATGGAATACAAGCTCATGGATCCATGTTTTGGGGGGGGCTGCTCCATTAATGTGCTATGTCCGGTACGGAACTCACCGTCTCAAGGTTTCTGTTCAGCTTGAAGTTGCGCCAGGGATACTAATTGTCCGCAGGAGTGTGCAGTTAAGTTTTGAACAAAATCAAGAAATTCTGTGTTTCCACTTTTCCTCGGTGTAAAGTAGAGCTGCCCTTTAATTATTCTTTTGAGGAAGTAGGCCATTTTAAGCGTATCTGTTTAAGTTACATTGAGAGCTGCAATAGGCGAGTCAAAATGACTAACTTCAAAGTAAACTGAAAACGAAATCGTTTATAAATTAAAAAATATCACCGATAAGTTCATTCCGACAACAATGTAACCGTAGAAAAAGTCTTAATTTGCCGTAATTCACAACTCAATTTTTGCGACTGTTGGAAAATAAAATCAAAACATTCAGCACTCACCATTGTGTGAAACGCGATGTCCCCATATTAACTCATCATACATTTAACAATAACGTTGAATTTGAACAGCTCCTCTAAACTGTTTAAGCTACTTCGTGTTGCAGAAATATACTTTGCCTGAAAATCACCTATTTGAATAATTAGCGTGAGCGTGAATTCCTGGGTAAATTCCTCGCATGAGTGACTGCGCAGCCGNGTTTCCACTTTTCCTCGGTGTAAAGTAGAGCTGCCCTTTTATTATTCTTTTGAGGAAGTAGGCCATTTTAAGCGTATCTGTTTAAGTTACATTGAGAGCTGCAATAGGCGAGTCAAAATGACTAACTTCAAAGTAAACTGAAAACGAAATCGTTTATAAATTAAAAAATATCACCGATAAGTTTATTCCGACAACAATGTAACCGTAGAAAAAGTCTTAATTTGCCGTAATTCACAACTCAATTTTTGCGACTGTTGGAAAATAAAATCAAAACATTCAGCACTCACCATTGTGTGAAACGCGATGTCCCCATATTAACTCATCATACATTTAACAATAACGTTGAATTTGAACAGCTCCTCTAAACTGTTTAAGCTACTTCGTGTTGCAGAAATATACTTTGCCTGAAAATCACCTATTTGAATAATTAGCGTGAGCGTGAATTCCTGGGTAAATTCCTCGCATGAGTGACTGCGCAGCCGGCTGTAGGTGGTGTTTCTAGTAATCGACCAGTTAACGAACTAGTCTTGCGAAATGGTGTTTAGTGCAAGCGCATTAATAATTTGTGTGTCATTGGGTCGGAAATCAGGTTGTATCATTCTCTAGAAAAGTACATTTCGAATGTATCCCCATAAAAGATCAGTCATGAAATTTCCGTGGTCGAGTTTTCATATTTAGTTCTCTTGCGGGCGCATGATTATAAAATGCCCTTTTGATTGGTGGATTTCTTTTTTTGGTCACCAAAAGTAAAAAAACTCCGAGTCCTTTATCCATCATACTTATGCATATAAATAGCAATTTTGCCAAGGAACCGAGAGTGACATACAAAGAATAAATGCACACAACACAGAACAGAGACCAACAACACCAAAAGAGAGATTTAAAGACATCAGCGACATCTTGCTACGAATTTTAAACTACCGCTAAATTTACAACGCAATTTCCAAGGCAGCAAATTTGAAGATCCGCCTGCTTTATGACTCTTCTATCCATGTGGTTAGCAAGCTGTGGCAGTATTTTTTTAAAAATTTTCGATATAGTCTTCGCTTTATTTCGGCATAATGTCTCTAGGACTAAAAGTCGCACTTTGCTGAATTTAGCATGTCGTCACAAAATGTCCATAGCAACACTTAAAAGACGTAAAACAAATAATCCTAATAATTAAAACATCACAAAATCAGCCCTGTCTTCTGACAAAAATCTCTATACACTATCCGTGACAAATCAGCACCCAATAGTAAAACTGCTTACCGACTCATATCACAAAGTTCTTAATTCGTTGTCAAATCCGTTGATTTTGACATCAGTGCAAAGCCAACAACAATATCCGATCAGAGACTGGTACCAACTGATCCAGTGTGCACTGGCGCTAAACCGCCTAACCTTACGCCACGCGGTTCGACTCCTCCCTAAGTCAATAACCCCCGGATTTTTGCTGAGAGAAGCTTGTGGACGAACGTTGCAAGCGTTAGTTTTATTGTTTTTACCAAATTCAAATATCGAAGAAGCTCAGGTGGTCGTAGCAGGTTTCTTGAATTATCATATCCTGTTTCTTGTTAGCTCGACGCCTGCCGTCCAGATGTTCGTCTGCTATACTTTAACTCTCCATTGCGTCCATTCATCTGCGAATGGATCCGGGCGCAACAGTCACGTGCCCCGCCGGAGCACACAGAGGCGAATTTATGGGGGAATTTATTTCGCGTTCTGCTGAAAGGAGTTTCCCGCGGCATTTCATGAACTGTAATGGCGTAGTTTACTTAGTTGCCAATTTGGCAAATATAGAGAAATGTATTCATGAGTATTGACCATTCACTCTGATGTGGCCATTCAGTGAAATTGATAACAAAGTACTGTTTAGAAATTGAATAAACCACGGCGAACACACGTAAAAAGGTTTAGATGTCCTTCTGTTCAATAGCTTCAACTAGCATTATAGCTATTAATGGTTAAATACTCATCGGGAAGCGACGAGATCTTTGGGGAATGTGGGTGTATGTATAACCTCGTTATGACTGAACCAAGGCGTCCATTGGAATAGATTAGAAAATTCGATTATTTACCGTTAGGTGTTTCAGTTCAAAGTACCTCGAAATGAGAACAGATTACGGCCAAGTCTTCGAAAGGTTATATTTGAATATGAAACTAAAATCATGTTTCTATTTCACATGCAAGTAGTGTAAAAATGCTGCGCAGTCCTAAGAAGACTGTAATATTATCCAACAGTACGCATCGGTGCCCGGTGCAAGTGTGTATCAACCAAGCATGGTACACTGGGTCGATTCAAAACATTTCCAAAATGTCATGGATAAATCAATGTCCGTTAACGACATTTCACATCACCAGTGTTCAACCGAAAGTTCCTAAGGTGCAGAACTGTGATTGGCGCTCTATCAAGGAGTTGGTGCGTTTTTGTACCTCTTCAAACTAAAATGGGCTACAAGTCAAGGTCGTCTGTGAAAAAAGCTGTTCCGTTATACAATCCAAATACAACAGAGCTAAATGAAACAGACACAATTTCAATTTTGAATGAAATATGCGATTTCCATTAAATTTCTTCCAGAAACTGATTCCAGCCGAGTGCTGTTCCGGCTCTTTTCCGGCTTGCGTAGTTTTCAAGTCGACAACAAAGAAATTTTAAAGTATTTAAATAAATTGTGGCGACTCCTATGGCCCGGCCTATAGAGCATACATGGTTACATGAACGGTTAAGAAAATGTGAGAATGTGAACGTGCAGAAAGGGGTCTCCTACGTCGTTGTATTTTACAAGTATGTTTATTTTGCAAAACGTTAAGCAGGCGGTTAGAAAGTGCGTGTTAACGTGTGGCAAATCTTGGTCAAATGTGATTTTTCATTTCACTGAAATCTTGTTGTAATTGAATTTGAGTATACTAATGTCATGTCTATTGGATTAACTGAATGTGTGTTACTGCGGAAATTTTGCTTTAAATGTAGTTGTGCAAAATAGGCCTACGGCTCCGTCCCCTGCTTTCCATTATGCGTATCAAAAGTAAATGCTTTTCAATCCACTCTGAGTTAAGCTCCGAAATGAAAAAAATGAAGTTGTATACTAGAGCCTAAAAATTCCAAAAGATCTTGGCATCCATAAAAGTTACTCTCGATACGTACTGACCGTACAATATCTGTTGAAATGCCCAAGGTTCAGTGGCGTACCTGGGAATTTTTTCCCTCGGGGCGGAAAATAATGGTATCCAGGCCCGTAGTAAGATAAAGCTTATTGAGTACAGACGTTTGCATGACGATTGTCACAAATTTCTGAGTTATATTTCCGCGATCATCACCAAATTCCTCTGACTCCCCACTGTACCTTTCTGCGCGTTGACATATTCTTGATCAACGCGTAGTTTTGCCCAGTCAACGCATAGTTTTACTTAATCAACACGTAGTTTTACTTAACCAACGCGTACTTTTAGTTCTTAAAAGATCATCCTTCTGCTTTTAATCAACGCGCACTTTTGCTTAAACGCGTAGTATCGTTTAATCAACGCGCACTATAACGTATAGCCCAATCATGCCGGTGCTCTCAAATCTCAAATTAGCGGAAGACATCCTTCATGGGTATATGGCAACTTTTAAGGAATGTTGCAGATTATGACTGCAAACTTGTCTTTGATTGGCCATAATGAATTCATAATTCAGTGCCTTGATTAAGTAAAACTACGCGTGGATTAAGCACATTTCAGCGCGCAAAAAGATACTCGTCTAAGAACCCTTTGGCACTTTATACTATATGAACTGATTTAAAGTAGGCGTCGTCGATTAAGTAAAAGTAGGCGTCGATTAAGCAAAAGTGTGCGTTGAACAAAAGCAGAACGATGGTCGTTTAAGAACTAAAAGCTCGCATAAGTATGCATTGATTAAGCAAAAGTACGCGTAGATTAAGCACATTTTTACGTGCAGAAAGGTACTCGTTTAAGAACCCTTTGGTGCTCCATAGCTTACTGAAGGCACAGAATTGTTAAATCTACGCGATGAAATGGTCATAGTACGAAGGATAAGCATCTTACGGTACACGTGCCTATAATTAGTACGCGTACTTCATTTCGGTATGCGTACTGAATTGTGTTCAGACAAAGGTTACGCGCGTATAGGATCAAGAAGGCTCCCCAGAATCTTACTAATAGTAAATGGCTCCTATCGATCAACTGGAATTCGTTGGTGCCATAACACTCTTGTAGGGTTAGGGTATGCGCACTGCTTATAGATACCTGTACTATAATATTTTAAACAGTTTTCGTCAAATGACGGTTTGTGTGCACAGAATGGCCAAATCTGCGCGTTTATTAAGCACATTTTAAATCGTAGAAAGTAAACAGCTTCAGGCCGCTTTGGCGCTTCATACAAATTTGTCTCGACTGCCAGACCAAAACAATACTAATATAGCACACCATAATTCTAAGAAGTTAGGACGAAACGGTCAACCAAATGTTCGATACCACTTCACATTCTGAACACTCGAATTATGTCTCCGAGTTGTTTCATGCCTGTGCACATGCGAACTTTAATCGGAACAGCAAATGAAGAATTTGTTCAACTGACGGTTTAACATCATGACTATCAGCCCAGAAATGGCAGGTTAGGGGTATCCTGGGACATACGACAAGAGAGTCACATGACTTGCTGTAACAATTGAAGTACGCACATGCGCAGATATGAAGCATCTCAGAGGGATAATTTTAGGCTACGTCCTTCTGGATGTCCACTATCATCAGTGTTCGCCCGAGAATACGTTTGTGCTTCAATCAGCGCAATTAAGCTAAGGAAAGTGCATATTGAGTTATTGAGTCACTTTGGATAACATGTAAGAATAAGATCAAAGAAATTATCGGTTTCATTTCTTTTTTACATGTTCCTGTATTTCCATAGATAAATGCACCACCTGCTTTGTCTCATTTTTCAATATAATTTATGCGTAGTTCTGTTCTAGTGTATGATTTCTGGACTGTTTTCACGGATTCCAAGAAATTAAAATTAACCCAAAAATTGTGTATCGGTCTACAGGGTTTGGAAGTGTCGGACGAACATTGTTATCAAAGTGTTGAAATAAACCCATGGTCAATATGTAGTACTTTTCGATATTGTCACCTCAGTTTAGCGAGATGCAAGTATTTCCCGAAGATATCAAACCGAATGTCAGTAATGTATTTGTAAGGAATGCTTAAATATCTGCACATACCAACTACAGAGAAAGCTAGCTATCTAAATTCTCAAAAAATCAATATCCAGTGAAAACTTTAATTGGCACAATGGGGTCTTTCAATGCAAGGGAATTTAGAGTTTTGCGTGTTTTTAAGGACTCACCATAACTTAAACTATCTTGCTGTGTTTGACAGACAAGACGGTTTGGTCAGTGCCATCAAAAGGCTTAGCAATTTATTAGGAATAGTGTTAAAGTCACTTAACATCAGATTACTCATCTGGCGAATATTCAAGTTTTGGTAGCGTCGCCTATTGGCTCAGTTCACGAACTACAAATAGTCAAAACTTGACCAGAAGATCACGGGAGGTCCGTCGTACGTTTCTTCAACTATTGGCAGTGCACGTCAGTGCGAGGCAAGAAAAATCCACTGACCTCTCGGCAAATCCGCTTGCAAAAAGTGTTGATTCTTTGTGTTTCTGTGTGTCTATAATCGCTATCACCCGAGGGGGGTATTAATTTGCTAACGGTTTCTCTCTACAGTACTGCTTCAGAACAATGACAAAGCATTATGCGGGTGGTGGTTCGGATTTTTAGAAGGGTGGACCTTTTACAGGCGTCAACCCTCGAGTTCTTGGTAAGGAGCTTGACGCAGGTTAATTATGGGGAAGGGAAATCTGTATCCACGGCAACGATGGCTCTCAGCTCTGTGTTCTTGAGATAAGACGGAATTTGTAATACCAGAAATGAGAATCTCGTGACGGTTGCTCGCAAACAACAGGAATCAAATTCGGACATAATGTGATCCATAAATATGGACTAACGTTCTCGCCATACCGCGAATAATACGCTTACAATCACCGCCCTTCCTTCTGAGCGGCTTTCACCAGGATCAAAGAGAGTGCGGCGTCCGTGTCGCTACGGTTGTGTTGACCGCATTGTCCTGCGCGAGCAAGACCCAATGAAGTGTAATTACACGACCATAAACTGTCGTAATCATCACTACCTGTACATAATGGCGAATTTTCGTAATGCATTAATGAATAATTTGTGTTAAAAATGAATACCACGGCGTTATTCAGCTGGATGAAACAACCAAGTAAGGATTTGGATTTTCAAAAATCGATGAACTTAAAAGAAACATTGGGTACGATTGAAGGTAAACGACCAAGCGCATCGATACAATAGGGGGATTTACAAAAACTGATCAGAGTTAACAATATATCACATTCTTTCAATCTCGTTTAACCAGAATTTTGACTAGGAAACAGCTGTATTTAACTTGTGCCCACTCTATATTTTTATGGCTGATAAAAAGCTAGAATAGTTATGTAGTTAGTGCAACCGAAATCGTCCAGAGATTCCAGATCTTCAGTTTGGCTATCCATTTTCACTTTTGTATATATTTTATGATTTGAGTTCTAATAAAGATTAAACTCGCACTAATTTTACGTGTGGTTTTGTTCGTTATGAAATGTTTAATGTAGCAGTAATCTGGAAAGTTCCGGGATGGGTTCACAATTACCTAAACTAATTGAGTTTCGCTGGCGATCAAATCTGCTACTGCTTTTGGTACTCCAAGTTTAAAAATAAAATAAAAAGATATCAACCCGTTCCTGGTAAGAAAAAAAACAACATCAGTATTAAAATGAAATAACAAAAACCGGTATGAAACATATTTAAAACCATCGTTCCTTTGGGACGTTGCCTATGGTCAAGATAAACACAAATTAAATTTTTTAGTCATTTTGTAATGTTTAAAATGTACCAAGTTAAAACTGCTTTCTACAGGCTGTAACTTTGTGCAAATGCCATAGAAAATCAATTTGGGTGAACTAACAACCATCATTTTTGAGACAGTAGTGCTAGCTATTACCTTTCGACTTCATTAGCTCAGATCTACGTCAATACAAAGGGCGTGCTGAATAGGCATCATAAAAGTTGTCTGGGGCAAAGGGAATCTGAGCGGTGACCAGTTTAAGCGAGAAGTTCTCCACATGGCGTTAGGCCTACCTCCTGCCAAACTTTCAAATCGGGCTTTTTTAACTGAGTGATTACACATCATCACCTACTCAGATGGAAATATTTAGTCAGAGAATGGCTTGACGTAATTTTTCATCTGATAGTATTTTTGTTAAAAGTTGCTTACATCGCTGGAAATGGAACAGCCCACTATTCCGCCGGTTCACTATTCCGAAGGTTCACTACTTCGAAGGTTCACCCCTCCGAAGGTTCACTTCTCCGAAAATGTCTAAAATTTCTGAATCAGGTGTAATTGCTGTACTTTTACATGCAAAAATAAGCGACACTTCGGTTATTAGATGCAACTATACCGACAAAAAATACACCCGGCTAATAAATCACTTTGTTTGGATTCCAGGCGCATGTGAAATTGCTCGCATGTCTTACGAATACGGAGAAATAAGTACGTACTTGCATTTGTGAAAGAATATGAAGTAGGAACGTTGATGAATTATCAACCACGATACATTCATCAATCTCATGTCAAGATCGCATCATCTCACAACAGCGTGACAGAAAAGTTTAGGGCCGCTGCGCTTCAACCTCACCCACCGGAACTACTCGCACGGCCGGGTCGAAACTAAATGTAGTTAGTAAGCTACCCTGCCCCTGCCAGTCTTCACGAAATCTCATTCAGTCTTATAAAATTCAAAACCACCGTTGGTCGCCGGACCCGTGTGCCATATATTGACGGTCCCTAATTGAGAATGAATCTTTAGTTAGATTCAAGCATTAAGATTGCCAGTGATTGGAACTGAGCTCTTTTGTGACCAATCTAAATCAAACTTTTCCGGACTATTCAAGACTTGCACATCCTTTAAATGGTTAATAAATGGACACCAGTACAATACCTTATTCATTTTCAGTTCTGAATCATTAGTAGAAAATCAGGGTAATGAACTGTCAGAGTTCTGGTTTTGGAATTGTGGACATTCGAAGTGGTGAACTTTCGAAGGTAGCGAACCTTCGGAGTAGTGAACCCTCGGTCATGTACATGTAACCTTGGAAATCTTTTCCATCAAAATTGTTGCTCGTATGAAATCTTTAAAGCTGTGCACCATTGACATTGAGAGGACTTTCTTCATTGACCAAGGTTTTAACGAGATCTAGACTTACCTAATAATGTGAACATCCGAGGATTTTTCAGTGCAAGAAAACGCGGTAGCAAAATGTCTGATTTTTGAGAAACGACAGAGTAGTCAGTGAACATACCGTCGGCGTGAACTGAATTTAAAAGAACGGAAACGCACACACGTGTACACGCATGCATGTCAATCCACCAATCCACAATTAAAGTGGGCACTTGATGATCAAGATATCTGACGATGACTTTAAATTCGAAATTGAAAATGCCTGCAATTAATCTAAACTATGCTAGAAAGTACACCAAAGTAGCAAATAACAAACACATTTTCTGATGTTTTGTTTCTTGGTCGATTTTACAAGGCATTCACACCGCACTACTTTTGGGGATCTCTCTCGATGCTATAAAGTTTGAGCTAGGCATAGACATTTACTTCTAGACTTCCTTGTTACCCTATGGTGTAGAGACCTAGCGCTTTCAATGCCGATGAATAACATAAAGCCCGCTCCTACGCAGTCACCACTAGGGCCGGATACGACCCGATGATTATGTGAAGCGCTTTACATCAGAAGTAAATTCAAAATTAATATTAACTTGGTTATGATTGTAGTTAGTTGAACTTGTAGTCAGAACATTTTTTTTGTCCATTTATTAAATCCTATCTTATCCTATCGGATAGGTTGGGGCTGGACCTTTTCCTCGGAGGGGGTTCGATCGAACCCCTACCCCCGAACCCCCCTGGCTACGGGCCTGGTGTTATGGGGCTAAATACCAACGCATGATATACAAGCAATTTTGGTTGATCATGATTTATGAAAATATACTTGAATTCACATGACTGGTATAGTATGATATAAATGGCGGAGAATAAAGTCATATTAATGGTTGATATAATTTTTCTTGCATGGTTTATCATCATTCACGATAATTCTTATAAATTCTTGTCGATGAGCAATGATAAATGAACAAAAGAGGCTTTCCTAAATGGTGACTATGAATGACATTCAGACTGAAAGCAATCTCATGATGATCATTTATCCTCAGCCTGGCATGAATTCGTATCAGTCAAAATGGGGGGCGTATTCAAAAAGGTTTTAGTCTGCGCTAGGCCTATCCGCTGCAGACACATTCTTCAGAACCGGCATTGAAAAATATGCACGTTTCGAATCAGATTTAAAGAAACAAAGCTTTTAATTCGAGGCTATTACATGACGCCAGCGATGAGGAACTCGTGGGCGAGCTAGCACCAGTGAGCAATGAGATTTTCACAAAACAATCGATTCAGTCAACGCTCAGTGACTTTAGTTTACCTTGTTTGCGGCCCGTAGAGAATTGAGGGAGTGCGGTTAACACAAATTTGCGTCAGTGGGTATTAGCATTGAAATACGAACTCACACGCTATTGTTGTGCTGTATTAGGCTCCAGACACGCGATGTGGCACTCAAATGTGGGGATTTGACTGTAACAAATTTCCTAAGAAATAGAGAGTATCACTTTCCTGTTGAATTCCCGACGACAGAGTGCCTTCCCTGGATTGAATTTCCCACCATGGTCTTCACCTCCCGAATTTAGATGGCCGAAACCGCAACTAGAAAAGGGTGGCATCTAAGTTATCCCAAAAAAATCTCTACGACAGATTTACTTTCCCTGCCAGTCCTCTACAAGTGACTTCTTTCCGTGTCTGCTTATTAAAGGGATTGGTAACCTCCCAGCTGCGCATCCCCACCAGAACTTCTGTCATTGTCGCCATTTCCATAGTTTGACGCCGACAACTTCACATGCACGCTGCATGTTATAAGGTCCAATAAAGACACTTGGAGAATTATTTACAAGTGCGTTAGCAACGAACTCAATGCTAATGTTGTCCTTGATGTCCTTTCATAATTCGCAGTTTCCCGGCGGCAAAGTAGACAGCTGATCCGGGTAACATCTGAAGGAGCGCACCCTATCGGTAACGAATTTATAGCGTCAATCTTAAATTTTAAGACTGTAGCATAAAACTATAGTACCGTATAGTCAATACTAAATTCGGAAGGTAGGGTAATTCAGATTTAATTTGACGGTCTCCAGTTTCAGGAATTGAAGAGGTCCTATTTTGTTTCTTTTTACAGAATATAATAACAACGAGACGGTATACTAGTGCGAGAGTTTACTGCAGTGGGAATACCCTCAAGCGTCTTACGACCGATGGCTTGTATGTTCAAATCAGTGGGCTATTTGTGAGACTGTTGATGAATATAAGAGAAACCTTTTTCATTGTTACAGAACGTGCACTGAAAGATGGGATTTTACAACGATACATAATCCAATGGCGAGAGTACTACTACACAAAAGTCGGCCAAGTCCGACGACGTCATAACCGTACAGGTAACCAAAGGTAGATTACTGTCTACCGCTTGTAGCCTATATGAGTACTTTAAGAAGCAAGGAATCAGCTACCGTGTACACTGCCATCTCGTGACAGTTGTTAATGTCAAAACGTATAGGAATCACATACAGTCTTACTGGGTTCTGCCTGGCAGTGGCCTTCCACCCCGGTTTCTTCCAAAACAATTGCGAGTCCTTTCACATCAAAACCGCTACACAGTCGGATCTACGGAGGGGGGGTTCAGGGGGTTTAACCCCCCCCCCCTCGGGCCAGGACCCAAAAATTAAAAAAACAAAACAAAAACGTCTCCAGAAAAACAAAAACTTCACCGCCAGCATGTGTAAACCCTGAGTAAACCAACTTGGAAAAAATGAGGGGGGG
>NMRA01000577.1:194241-212086 GCA_002633005.1 Phoronis australis
CCCCCCGCTCGGCGCCACGCGCCTCGGATTCGACCTTTGGTGGAATCCTAACCCCCCCTTACTGAAAACGTAGATCGCCTCTGGCTACGTATGACCACAGCAATTTTATTATGTCTCACAATTTTGGTCTTTTCGCATCCACCGATAAAGGAAGCGAGATTCCAAACAAGGCTGCAAAAACGCAACTCAAAACTGACCAATTCCTTGCCAATAAGTCCACAATATATTCTGAGAGCAGATTCCAAAAACGTGTTCCAAAAGTGCTGCCATCCAACTACATATTTTGCAATTCTGGATTGTTAAGGAGCTACTTAAAATCGCAGCAGATTTCTCAGTCGCTATGCAGAAGTGCAACAATGCTACAGGGGCCACTAATTTGAAGAAAATTGTATCTGCAGCCAAACCAGTGGATTTTTCTTATTCTCAACATGTTTACAAATACAAACAAACCCGCTTCAGAAAATCTACTGGCAATGCACATCCCAAAACTTCTAAAAAACTTGACCTACCCGAAATATTCAGTTTTAAGGCATTGCAAATTGACCGGGCCACAGTCTGGCTGGGCAGTGCGGACCATAAGTCGAAAGCCCTAGTCATAAATAGCATCTGTCACAGCGCCATCTATACGGGAGAGTGGTGCAGAGCAAGGATGATTGACACGTAAAAATCAGTGTGTGGCATCGTTTGCATGCCTTTATTTGGACGCTTTACGTAGAGACGTGATACAAAAATGAGCCGCAAAATATAGTGAATTGTTTTGTTTTATGATTCGCTACCTTAAGTGTGCCAAAAAACGCGAACTTCTGTGGAATACATCCGCGATATGTTTTAGTGTTGCGGCGGCCGCAAGACACAAGAGCATTTCTCCATAGATAGAGCAGTAATGCTGTGCGTTTCTCAACATCAACCAATCGGAATATCTGGATATTGTTTTCCGACAAATCGAAATTTCTGAATGTTATAGTTCGTTCATTCTGCTAAGTAATGAGAAACCATGTTATATACGATCCTTTCCAAAGGAGTGCAAAGCTTTGCTTTAGTGGGACACAACAATCGCCCCCCACTGAGTAACGCCTCCTCAACCAACCAGTTTCGCGCCGAGATTGACACCAATTTTACACCCCTCTATCCCCAATCGACACTCGTTCTATTTCAGTTTGCAACCTGGCCCGTCGATTCAGTTATCCCCGCGGCCCCCCTGCGACGACTTTTCTACCTCCACTCCGCCCCCTTTTGGTTGCTTCAGCAGACCCGTAGGAATGTAAACATTATTGGGGATGGGGGAGGGGACCACAGATTAATTTGACTTAACCAAACGTTCACCTTATTAGTGTCAAAATCAGATTCTTCCTTTTCGCCACCATTTCAGTCCCGCCCCTTGTCGTCGCCAATTTCTCACCCTTTCGGACTTTGCACTTTGGGGCAAATTCAGGTGGAGGCAGTCACCAGAAACTTGGATACATGTACTATAATAACATTTCACTTTTTAGACCTGAGAGCGTTACGCGGTAACACTGTTAAGGTACGACTTTTAGGGGATATCTTTTATGCATCTCAAAAAATGTCATAAGTTGCACTGGCTAAACCATTCTTTAGGGGTATAAATTTGCCGTGCGAAACGCCTACCGCGGGCTGCGAAATCCGGAGAAATACAGAAAGAAACAACATCACCTAAAAATAGAAGACGGAACATCGTGTCGGAAACTTCCGTTATAGTTCCGTCCATTTCCGAGAGTAAAATGAGGCCTAAAGTCACATTTCACTTTGTCATGGTGATGATGATACAGTGGCCGAATTTCCTCATACTTTGTCAAACTTAACCGAAATAACAAATTTCTTAGAGGGTTATTTCAAATTAGCAAATACCGCACACTTTACTGTTTGGTTTAGGATGGATACAGATTTTCCCGAATTTTATCAAAGTTCACGGAAGCATCATCAATTTCATGCAACTTCAGCTTATAATAAAACAATCGCCCATGAATCCTTAGCTACATAAACATGTAAATCAGACCACAACCCTTGCTGGAAATAGCCTTGCTATGTTACATCACCATACGGCAACACAGTATGAAAACTGATGGCACGCAAATTATGAGTTGACTGCCGATTGTTTTAAAGTTGCAAAGCATCCGTAATTCATGGCATGGAATTTTTAGGCAAATTCCGAAGGGGTGGACACAGATGTATGTACCTCACTAGCAGCCGGGAGAGCACGGGGGAGGAGGCATGCCACCGGAGGATTGGGAGCCTTCCTCTAAGATATTTTCAAAATTGATTAGTGTTAACGTGAATTCTGGTTCATTCCAGTAGCAGCCCATCGCGGTTTATCAGTAAATTTACACTTTAAAACGAAGTGTTTGTTTATTGACACTACATGCCCTTCAAGTGCCTTCTGTCGTTAGACATGTATACTGCACACGGTCGCCAAAAATCATACTCTTGGCAGTCTGATCGAAACAGCAAGTTTCGTATACAAATAACTCACTCGACCTACATTACTACCTCTGTGTAATTTACTAATTATGGTCTCCAAATTCTTCTTTCGTTAGATTCTGGTGATGTTTTTGGAACAGTCTCAAGCAGTGCTGTAGTGGGACGTTGGCGCAAGTAACCACCTTTTGGCATTTGAACGTAGCGCCTAGGCACCGTAAGTTATGTTCAGTGTTCAAGGTGATACGGTGGTTTTTGGGCGCCTACTTACCTCTGATTTTACCACTACAACAATGGTCTGAAGATCTTTGTACCCTTTCACGTTTTTCGAACAGTGTCACGTTTTTTAGTTGTTTGGACCACTTCTTGATGATGCAATGCTTCGCCTGAATATTTCGTGGTTTTTATGGCCTGTTTGATTTTGTTCTAGTTTACCTCAAAAATAGCCGACTGATCAAACTTATTCAAAATAAAAGACCTAAGCGATTGTCCTGGATATGCTGAGAAGAAATGATTGTGACGTGATTGATTCATTGTCTGTAATTGGTCATTTTGTTTGAGACAAGCAAATACCATATCACCCAGACGCACGACGTCCATTTCGAAACATTGACGTCACATAGGTTCTCCGCAGTGAATGGTTTTAGGAACAGTCTTCTCTTGCATAGGAAATTAATGTTAAATTGCTTTTTTGAAATCATAGCTGAAATTCTTTTAAACACGAAAATAAAGGAAACTTAAGATGCCATGGGTAAAAATTGTGAATTAATAGTTTGGTAAAAATCTAATGTTCACTTCATATGCTTTTTTGTGCTTACACCGTGCCAAGTATTCTAAACAAAGTCAGTCTAAATGTTTGAAGTAACAAATCTACTGTAACTAACGAGTCGATGTGCTAACAGGCAGACGATTAAGAGATCTTAATTGCAAGATTTCCGATATTTGTAATTGTTATCGCCTCGTTAAGCACACCATAAATAGCTTTTCGTGAGCCCAGTTCTACATGGAAATCTGCAGTAGGTTTTAACTGCAAACAGTACCTTCAATAAATTTTCGGTGGGGTTTGTTTATTTTTGTAAAAAACAGAAAATATAATTTTGCATGCTGAGGGTCCAAGTGAAGAGTTTTACGGTAGAGCCTCCTGGTGTTGAATAATCAAACTGCGGTGTCTTGTTTCGTGATCACATGATTGAACATCGCAGTGTAGATCTGCCTCCCGTTCAGTAACGCTAGGACTTCGCTAAAAAGAAAGACTTCGCGAGATTACGCGAGATATTGCCGTGTATTTTAAGTGAGAACACGTGACTTTAGTTAGCTCCTAGCGTAGGTCCTAGCGTTACTGAACACACGCTAGACTTGTAAAATTACGTAACATTGAAACAGTATTTTAGTATGATAAATTTGAACGATAATGCTACTTTATGTAAGCTTCGTGGGACCTTATCAACAAGTTCGCATATTTAATCAAATATCTTCAAACTACAGATTTTAACCCAGGAAAAGTACTTATTTTTTAAATTAAAAAGCTTTTTGAATTGATTTTATACTTTTCCCTAATCTGACATTACTTGGGTCACGTGACAATGTCTTTTGGCAAAATCTCAAAACCGTGTTACAGTTTACTAAGTCATCTGTTCGTTTTCACCATCACACAAAAGTGGAATATTTCAAATTCTTAAAAGCATTTTGGAAAACAATGCATAAAACATAGTATCGAAAAATTATATGAATCCAATTATTCAGCTCTGAGTTCTGAGCAAAAGCTGGACATTTTTTAGGGTCCTACATAACCGCAACAATAGAGCCAAATTGCAAGCTTCAGATACTTACCCTAAAGTCGTGTTGGTAACACAGACGAATTGTGGACTATAGTCTACAATCATTAGTTGGTAGAGACATAAACAGACTGGCCGGCGGACCCATTTGTAATCACGGGGTAAGCAACATTATTCTCAATATAAGAAGTGACTCAAGAGTCCGACATAACAGCAAAATGCTGCACAGGCAATGTCAGTTCGCAATGCTTCGGTTTCATTTTCGAACAATAAGATTTTATTCGTAAAGAATTCGTACAACTGCTAAAAATCCAACATAATATTCTGTGCACTGCAAGGACATGAAACTAGTTTTTGTTATTTGTAGGCACCACTAGTAAGCTGTGTTACGTAAATGCTTACAACTGCTGTTCGAACAACTTTGTTTCATGAGTAAACGTCTTTTATCGCTACCACTGACAAACCGGCCAGTTTTCAGAGAAACAGTCTGGCGGATTGTGCGGTAATTAGTTGCAATAGCAAGAGACTGTACAGCCTCGTCCCGAAGCCCCAAGATGGCGCTGATAGGCTTAGCCATTTGAGGTTTGGTGAAGATATATCCTTTCTGCATGCTGATTGGCTCCAGCCGTGACGTCATTAAAATCTTTTAAGGTGGCGGTTATTTGGAAAAAGTGACGAAAATGGAATGTTCCTTTGAGTATGTAATGCCAGTAGTTTTTTCCGGAAACTAAATCAGATCCACAAGAAAGGAAGATTTTTCATTATTTTCTAAGGCGTGTTGTTGGCTGACATTTGTGATTCAAAAGCAGAAGATATGGTTTTGGTTACCGTTTGAAAAAAGTTGTTTGCAAACTTTTTGGCGATTTTGTTTCATAGAAATTATCTTGTTTTTGAATTGAAATACATAATTTTTCAAATCATCAAATCCTAGATTACTTATTTTGATTTTTTGTACATTCTTCAGGAAATTTAAAACTACGTCACTAGTGATACTCCGACGATTTTCGTAAAAAGTGGTCAAAATTCCACCCAGAAGGTCTAAAGGGGCGAGGCTGGAGACTGTGGACGAAGACCGGCGACTTGAGTGATCATGTCGGGAATCCCTGTTGGGGAGACGCCTACCGGTCGGAGAAAAATCATATGCTTGGAAACAAGGAAATTTGCAGTATGATTGCATAGTATGACGTTTGTTTGCATAAATTGTTTAGTTACTTACGGAATGGTCTTATTCATTGCAATACACTTCGACACACACTGTCGATTACAGCTCCAGTGCAATGTATTTCACAGTTGCGTTTCCATCGGACAAGGCAAAAGAAACATAAGATTTCAAAGTGATGTTAACTGATGCCTGAAATTTGCAACTCAATTTCTAAGATCAAATACGTTTTAGACAGTTTGCACATCAACAAGTTCGCCAATGAACTCCGACCAGAAAATAGTGCCACTGAGGAAACTGGAAAATTTTAGATCGCCTTATTTTGTGCGCAGATAATGAGATAAAAACGTAACTCGATTGCGAAATTAACACGCAAGCTACATCAACAATCGTTTTACTGTCATAGTATTCGGCATACGTCGCTTTAAATCATAAACATTCCCCACTGCTAGATTTATAGGGATATTCAAAGTCTTGCCTGACGATAAGTTTGAAATACTTTGTTGCAACAAATGGGGATGTACAAAAGGCGGTCAATTTCACCAACAAACGTTTCCCCAGTCTTTTCGCTCACTGCAACCTAATACCAATGAATTTGCTGTTCCAGCAAGTGAACCCATAACGATTCACCTAATGTGTGAAGCTGGAATTGGACACAAATTTTCTTTAGTTGATGTAATAGGCCATGTTGTCAGTTTAAATTGTCGGCACAACCAGCGTCACAAATACTTAGGCCTACTCAGTACACCTGAATCTATTTTGCGGTGCTGCCACGGTATCAGATGAAGGACGTTTTTCTAGCAGAAAAACATACTTTCACAAGGCTCTTGAAAACATGAATCGTCAAGGATGGTTTGGTTGAAGTCATAACACTTTTTTTAATAATATACCCAATCCTTTAGGACAATCTCCCTAGTTTAGAAGTTGTCTTACATGTTTGCGAACAAGACGAGCAAAAACATTTATCGTGCCATCAGTTCTCGTGTTTAGTTTATCAACTTCCTCTTCGCAGAACAATCGCCAGTCTTACGCGATTCTCGGGTTCCCCTTGACCCTTGAGGTTCGGCTAGCTATAGACTGTTTATAAACATAATTACTCTACTTTTATCAATAGGAAACAATGGTCAAACAATTTGGAAGGGCTAAGATGAATGGGTCATTAATAGCAGTCTTTTAAGGTGAAAAACCGTAGGTTAAAGATCAAAAGGTTAGAAACCGCGCTGCCTCAACTCGCGTCCGAACGAAGTCCAAATGCAAATGAAAATCACGGAACTATGGGTAATTCAATTCCAATTATCTTTGTATTTTATTTTTATAATAAAATAAACGACATCAAGCTCATGCCCACAGGGGTACGCATTCAAAACTTTTAATTCTTTTTCAAATCAAGAACTTAACGAAGCGCAATTTTATTTCTCGTGTTTTAACCATCTACAGAACTATTATTTAGTATAAATACTGATAAAATATTTTTTGGCACAACGAAAAACCATCCAATTTCCTAATCTATCCAGCACCAGCAAACAAAACGCGATATTTTTTCAATCTTGACATTGATTGCAATTTTACGTTTGGTCACCGCCGGCCATTAGCTACGAAATCAACTTCCTTCGTTAAGACTAAAAATTAAAATGGAAATCGTGTAGATACAACTAAACACTTTAATTTCCTGCAATCAAAACATTGTTTGGACGATCGTTTAACAATGAAACTTTATAATTGTTGGTCCATTTTAAATTGCATCGAGACAATATTTCGTTTTCTGGTTTGGATAGCTCCTCACAGTCTTCAAACAATGAAATTTAAAAAAATCTTTCAAAGAATTGTGGCACAGGAATACTATGACGCGGCAGTGCAAGAATGGCCCCTTGCATTCTAGCAACGCCAAAACATAGCCAATAAATATTTTTATGGCAAGAATATCATTCGTCTGGTTGAACAAAGTAAAGGCCGGTTTGTCTACTGAGCTGAGCGCTCTAGGATTTTGACCCTGACGTACTTCGTAGAACCTAAATGTCAATGAAACACGCCTGACCTGAATAGTTTGTCTAACTACTCAATGTTGTTCGAGGAAAGACAAAGACGTTGACGTCTGATTTTTCCCTGTTTAATAAGTTCCGTTTTCGGACATTCAGTCGGTGTTATATACTGCTTTACGTTTTCACAAAATTTACGAATATTCTGTATGCCAGCACAAAGTTTGCAAGGAGGTTAAAACTTCAATTCACAACAGTTGCAGACGTTCTGTGTGCATCTAATTAAATCAAGCCATCCAGCGTATAAACGAGAGATCGAATTTAGAGATATTTCTACCAAAATGACATGAAACTCAATAACACCAAAACAATAAATAAGTTTGAAACTAAATGTGAATGAGCCAGCAAAAAATAATTTCTACTAATGTTTTGAAAAATTCCTAATCTTAAAATAATTCAGATTTCGCTGTCGGCAACGAACGCTTAAGTAACTTTCCAGTTTAATGAAATCACGATTAACCGAAAATGAACTTTGTAAGCTGTGAGTACAACGTAAAGTGGAAAAATCTGATTTCAAGTTGTTGCATCAAAAACTTGTGCGCAGGATCACGTGGCCTCGTGCCCTTCCCGTAATACTGTGCACTGGTAGCAATCAGAGACTAATTTTCTGGAAGAATTTTACTGTTTAATGCATGTGTTACTTAATCTAACCCACCTGGAAAAATGCCTAAGATATCTCGAGAATTTTGGGATAATTTTAACGAGATTGTTCAACCGAAATGAAGTTTGGTGTTCGAGTCCTATAAAACATTTAAAGTCTTATGGTCTCTTGTGACGTCCTCTGTTTTCTTAGCAGTGCATCGAACAATATTATGTAGTCCAAATATTACGTCACGTGTCCACGTCTCAAGCTTCACAAATGAATATTCTTGTTTAACGTAAATAATTGTCGTTTTCCAATGATTTTTGCTATTTTGCGACAAAATTGTGAATGCACGCTAAAGTTAGGGGCTATGTTAAATAATAGATACGTTAAGTTTCAAAGTAAAACGTTGAAGCTACAGGGTTCGGTAAATGTCAAGTGGCGCTCATATTTTTCTGTGCAGCAGTGCTAAAGCTGAGCATCGTTTCCCTGAAGCAGAAAAAAATGTTCATAGACATCTCTAATCCCATGAATTCTCCAACTTGCTACAAATATTCGTTTGTTTGTTTTTTTCTCTCCTTCTTTATGCAATCTATTAGTGGTGGCGCTTACTAAGAACTAGTTGTGATAATTGTATTTATTTGTTTATCTAATGGCCATTTATATTGGTCATGAAAAATGAAAATATCTAATCCGTACATGATAGCTACTACCGCTTAGAGTAAGCAGAAAATGTCAAAAAACACATGGCAACCATATCGGGTTCAAGTAATCTCAAATGTCCAAATGCAATTTATCACTTTTATTATCCTGGCGTGCTTCAATTTTGACTGGCCTCAATAATAACTCAGAAAAATCGCTTAAACACATTGCCGAGCATATGGTCTGTCTTCATTTTTTTATGGATTACCGTTGCAGTTCCGACTTGAAAACGAGACCTAAGTCTTTCTTTCTCCAAAACAAGGCACGTCCTGTCGGTCTGTTTACTCCATTTGTTTTCCATTGAACGTATAGAGACCCTGTATTGTGACTTCTAGCTGTGGAAGAATGCTATAAATATTTGGATACCCGTGTACATAACAAATGAAACCTACATATTCCGTCCCCACCAGCATTGGATATTAATTATTGAAAATCTTATGCAATGATAGAAACTTTTAGACTGCTTTTTTGGTATGATGGTTGAGTAAGTTTAAGATTACTACCAAAAAGCGTTGCCATAATAAACTTAATATAACCACATCTTTCACTTTTGGTTTGACATTTAGGACGTTCGTTATTTCTCGATATCGTGAAGATTATTCTCTGTGTTTTAAGCAGCTATATTTGAAATGTATTTGACTGTTCTATTTCAGTGTCAAAACTACAACTCAGCATAAATAGAAAATAATTCCTAGACTGCAAATGTCGTGTCTTTATATTTTTCTATTTTTATAACAATTACGTCTATGCTTCGTGTTCGTGATAAGAGTACCTCTTGCCTTTCCGCGACAATATTTTGACTACACGCGCGTCTATAGAATAGAAATATTGCAACGATTAAAACATTATCTAGAAGCACTTAGACTGTACTCTGAGGTAGTTAGCAAGCAGCGAACTAGTTCTTCAGACTTTCATTTAAAATGCATTACAATGGGCTGGGCTGGTGTTGAAATGGTGCTAACCTTTGGCGTCAACGGAATGATAAACCGGTCACCTATTTTCTGGGTTAAAAACGTTGCACACAGGCTTGTGAAGCTCACTATAATTTGTAAACGGACTAACAGACACCTAACGCGTTTTCTCGTGAACACACATGTACTTGGTGAAGATATTAGCGTTTAGGGGATCTCGATGTCATGCTTTCTTCGACCAGCTATCAAACTTACTAGTAAGTTTTGAAAAGTTATTTTCAGCCATGAGTTTATAAATTGTGTTCTGTCATACCGTGAGAATCGCCGTAGTTGCAGTGATGAGATATATAACTTAGCAACACACACTTTCTCAAGCAATTTGACTTTGTTGAACGGTCCAAAACGGCAAAATTATAATACACCAGTTCCTTGTGTTGGTTATTAACTATATAAAGCATTCAACCGATTATCAAATATCCTAGACAGTTGACTTTATAAAAGGCCAACTAACATGAGCCAAAGAAAATAAAACTGACGTATCAAACAACGCTCATAGAGGCTAAAGTGGTACATGACTGCACCTTCTACTAGCATATATGGCAAATCTCTCTTACCGGACACCTCTCTGTATGAAGTCAATCAGCTGTTGGAAACACATAAACACAGCCACACCAGAAACCTTGAGAAGAAGAGATCCCATCAACTTCGACATTCAGTCAAAATACAAGACCAGTTGTTCAAACATAGTGAATTTTCTGGTCTGCTTGACACGTTATATAGCCCAGGTCCGTGCGCGTGAGCGCCTACATCCGCTAACACAATCTCCTCCCAGACGACTTCGCGACTCGCGGTAAAATCACTTCCGCTTTAGAACGAGACTCCAAGCTGAAGAGAGCGAGTCTTTTTACGATATGTGACCTATTGAAAAACCTACCTTGCAACTCAGCGTCGGTTTTCCATGTGCGAGGGTACTTTTCCTCAAAGCACGCTTGATGATAGCACGAGGCTGTTTTTACCAATTCGTTCAGTGAGATGTTCTTCAATCGCGGTCCAGCAACGTTAGATGCTTTGAGGCGTCTCGTTAGAGTCGTGGCTCTTAAATTTTGTTCTAAGGTATCTTAATGGGACATATATTGTCCATGTCTGAACTCGCATTTTCAGAAGCGCTGTTTAAACTATCAAGTCACTCATCTCTGGACTTTATCAACCAATAGAAATTAATGTATTTCGTCTATTGTCCACCGGTAGCTCTGTGTGAAATTTTGGGTAAAACCACTCCGGCTATCATGAATGGCCAAGTACTGGATGTTTTACGAATTCAATTGGTCTTTTGCTTGTTTTTGTGAGCACGGTCAATGAAAAAGGTTTTGTGCACGTGTTTATTTTATCTCTGAGTGCAAGCTCGACCGGTCCTTGCTCACTGTCTAAAGCCGCCAAGGCATGAAATGTCACTTAGTGTTTAGATAATTATTCAAATGATTTAGCGGGATTTTGGTGTGACTTCATCGGTCAATTCACGACAAAAACATGGTCGACGTTAAAGTATTACAACTCAGTGCGGTAGAAACATTTAAATTTTACTTATTTTTGTCAGATAAACGAGGTTCTTGTGTCCAATACAACTTCCTAGTTCTCGGGCACATGTGCCTTGTCATTTGTCAGAAGTGAAATTGATTGCAATAATTCAACTAGACAAATCCAACGTGTTAGTATCTCGAAGTTTTCAATCTGAGCTGAAATTTGTTGAGCCTGCTCCCAAGCAATAACGAATTGTCAGTGCATCCTGAGCGGATAGATCACTACACGATGAGACTAGTTTTATAATGGCTGCTAGCCTAAAAATGGATTTTAGACTGAAAGCATGAGAGTACGCCGCTTGTATCAATATTAAACAATAAATGGTTCCAGTGTATGTAACAAGGTAGGGTTGGTGGCAACAAATAATATTTTGTTTACCGTTTTGAATTTCTTGAAATAAAAGTAAAATTGAACGAGTAGTCAGGATAACATTCTAAACCATTTTCATGTCTCTAAATAATTCTCAATAGAACTGAATGATTGACATATTTTACACAGAATTTGCATGAGTGATCGTGCGTAACCGCATTTAATAAACATAAATTATTCAAATAAGTGTTAGTGAATCAAATCAAAGTGGATATTCGTGTCTGCCTAAAACACAAGTTCAGCCAACTATCTCTCACCTATCAGCGAAGCCAAAAACATTGCAGTGATCCATATTTTACCCAAAACTATTTTTGCAAATAATTGAAGGAAGTATTCAAGCATGTGAGGTTTCACAAAAGTTCATATTTACGTTAGGCTTGTTAAACGATTTAAAACAATGCAATCGGTAGATTGAAATTGTAACAGTTATGTGACTATGGTTTTCAAAATGGTCTCTTAACCTCGGAAAGGATAGACACTGTTTACTTGTCCCATTCGAAAGACAATGGCACACGACTAAAGCGGACATAAATCCGTGTTCCGTCAAAACAAATAACTTTTGATTTAGACCAGTTGTGATTTGTTCCTGATTCAGATGAGAAGTAGTATCTAGGCGTGAGATCGTGGTCGGCCCAAGACTACCCTCCGTAACCGGCCAAGTTGTTGAGTCTAGTATCGAGTAATAAACTACCAGTTCTTTCCACGAGCCCAGAAATCACATCTATTTTGATGAGACCACAACAGCATCTTTTTAAAATTGAAAGTTGTTGTTTTTGTGACACAAGGAGGGTTTCAGAACAGCTTTACTGAAGGGTCGAATCTCACTTCCCGGTTTTCGCCGAGGTTTCCTTTTGTGTGTATATGCCGTTATAAAGAGTTTTTTGAATTATGAAAAACCTAATGAAATAATTTTACCAATAATCTGGGTCAGTAAGGCGTGGATGGTCTCCGGAGTGGAGTCGATGTGGACATTCATGACTGACCCTGGGGTTATTACGAAACGTAAGAATGATGTAAAAACAATAAACAAGAGTATTGTGTCTGCGGCAGAATTTAGCAACATGCTAAATAGGAGTTTCAGGACCCCAATCACACACACCAACTAATTTCAATACCACACGGCAAATACGGCGGCCACCTGTGGTTACTTTACTCCCCAACTGGCGTTACGTCCTGCCTATCATAACCATATTATGAATGACGGACCACGGCCAACACTCACGCATAAATAATGAGTGGACAATACTAGTGATGTTAGGATGCAAAGGAGAGTAGTTTTTCAATGGGACAGTTTAACCGGTACAAAATAAAGAAGTGCCGTAACGCCAACCACTGTACGTAAAACTCGTTAAAACGTTATAAGCTTGATGGACTAGACATTTGGTGCTATTTTCTCGCACCTGCAATATTTAGAAAAATAAACACGGGGCCACATTCCTGGTCATTGGAACGATTCCTATACACTTTGAACGGCATGGTAGTTATTCACGTTCTACCATTGTTACAAAGTTAGGCATTCACTATTCAAAGCCGGTCTGTAACACTACCATTAAGAATACTTAGGCGAAATTTTGGAAGACACTAAAGGGTATAGATTTCATTGCAATAATAATGTTAATTGTTCGTTTGTTATCATTGCCACCTTATCAAATAAACGGTCTTTTCATTTCTATCATTTCAAGTACAAGCATACCTCCTTTAGAAAAAATATACACAGTTCAACAACTCCCCGATAACTTCCCTTATGAAAATATCGTTAGCGTTCACTCAAGACGACATTCAAATTAATTTTAGTTCGTCTCCCCAGAGGCGTTTGTGTTATGAACTCGAAATGTGAATTTTTGGAATCTTAGATAGAAGATGTTAATTTGTTGGCATTATGACGGCATATTATAACGTTCAAATATGCTTCACGGCGTGAACAGGTGCACGTTGATCGGGTGTGTGTGGTCCAGTGACAGAGCCCCCAGCTAAAAAAGCAGTCCCAAATAGCATCTTAATTGTCACCGTACCAAGTCAATAAGTGGTCAGTAAAGCAAGAATTAATGGGTAGTTTTAATTGGTTTGCCATTTGTTACACAGGAGCATGACGTCATGTCATGGTGACAACAACAACAGCAACAAAATCAACAACAACACAACAATAACTCTTCACACAACTACAGGTATGACACAATTATTTTATTTAGTATTAACAACAAGTTTGGGATAATAATTATGACGGTGATAGATAGGCTGGGTTGTATTGATGCTTGCTTTCTGCCTGTGTGTATGTCGATCATGAGCGAACTGTCGCTTAATTCATCCCTTCCACTCACTCTCATATTTTGAACATTACTTTTTAATTTTAGTGCCTTTTGTTGCTTAGCTTCTGCAAGTATATTAGGCTTATGGTTAAATTGCTATTTCATTTAACTTCTACATAATAACAAATGATCTTTATCGTTTTTATTGAGAATTGAGAACGTACCTTCGTGGGCCTGTGGCGAGGTTATCTAGGAAGTTAATAGAGCTTAATGAACCAAAAGGCTCTGAGCACTGCACTTTGAAAAAGTTACCAAATCAAAACCTCGAAACTTTTATAAATGGAGCGAAACATAAACGCACGGTCACAAATTTACTCCACGATATTAAATATTCAGTTACATATCAACATACAATTCTACATTTTTATCCTTCTCAAAAATAGCCTATAAAGCTTACATGTCTTGCATTCTTTGTGAGTGAGCTCAGTAGATGGATTCGAAGTGAGACGAAATGCAAAATGCAGCTATGTCAACAGACTTCGTTATTTATGTTCTCGCCAGTTGTTACCGCTGTTTGCACCATGCCTTCAACTGACTTTTTCTTGTCGCACGCATGCTTACAATTTTAATAATGTTTGTTTCTCATAGCTCAGGGTAACCCGTGATCGGTGTTTTGGTTTCCTAAATATCTGTTGTTTTTTCTCTTCTTTGCACATTGCCTGCATTTATGGGAAGTCCGCTGTAATTACACCATTTAGTGAGAATTCAGCATTAATTTGAACTCCCGCGGTTTCATAGCTTTGCAGGAGGTCCGCTAACTTAAACAGCATACATTGAATAACGTGTAAAGAATATTCGCGATTGTCGCGAAACTGGGTTGTTGGTTTCAAAAATTCCGTTCCATTTCCTGTTATCATCAAATCAGTCACAAAGCTGTTGATAATCACACGAAAAATATTTGTTCTGCAACTTCTGAAATAAAAGCTACCTTTACTGTAGGTGTTCAAGCAATTGTCGCTGATATATTATTATTACGGACCTGCGTAAAACCGAAAAATAGTACTCAGTCGTAGTACGGCCCTATTAAATTTAGTCGTTTGGAGCCTTGAAATTAAAAGAGCATTAAATTCAATTGTATCTTTCAACAATTTCTTTACCTAATCTAACAAACTTTTCCACGCCTTAATTATGACGATATCATCGTCTAAGTAAAATAAAAAATACCATGTCATCTCATCTCTCACAAAACCTCAGGCACGGACCTATCTACTGTTTAGGTTTAGTACACGAAATGTTTACTTCATAATCTCTACCTTAATAATAAACTTTGTTTGCCCCACTGTCCATGCGTCCTTACTCATTTTAACTTCACACCGAGGTACACGAAAGCACGACTGTGGAAGATATATAACTGTCATGCACGTTTTCAGGTATTCAGCCCCATCCGCAGGTTTCAAAACACGTGCTATAGATAGTGGGCAACTAGCCGCAATTCATCCGGTGAAGTCGTTTGGCCAATGGTTAAGTGGTCAGCTAAATTAATGTTAGACCAACTGGTCAAAATGGGTGGTCTTCTTAACAATGCCCCCATATTCTCCTCGACGGAACCCCCCAACGTTTTGAGGTTATGAATTATGACCATGGTAGCATTCACAAAAAACAAGAAACATGTTGAAAGAATTTTTAATATTTAATTTTAACATGCGGTCGTGTTTGAGTAACTCGATCATTTTCGACTTAAGGTGTGAATTCAGTGCAAGTTCTCGCGTAAGAAATAATGACAAGTTATATTACAGGAAACGTTCATTGCGCCCAAATAAGAACATTTTGCGTGGACACGCCACTGCTAATTTACGAAGTAAGTGTGGAGATCTCATTAAGATACATTACGACCATTACTCAGTTCAGGGAAAGGTCTAGTAATGCGTGCCTCTGAGGTTGCAGGATGATGCAGTCTACTAGAAAATGACAACTAGTGATGATCGTTTCCTTCATCTCACTTATAAGCAAATAGTTTAGTCACACCCTCGCGAAATTTTCTCTTGCTTGATTGCTTACTTCTCTGTTTGGTTCGTTTTCAAACCTAAGAAAGTGCTGTACTTTGATATGTGCTAACAATTGATAATTAAAAGTACCGCATCGATTTTCAAAACAGCTGCACATCAGAATTAAATAATAATTGTCCTACAAAGGAAGTTATTCGTACACGAGGAGTCAGCGCGACTAGTGGGACAAATGTACGCTTCTATTAGATAACTGAAGGTCGAGTCCCTTTTGGGCACATTGATAGACCCTTGAGTCAGGCCCTAGCTCCTAAGCCCGGTTTTAACTATACATTAATAAAGCGTAAACATGGTTCCAGGTGATCAGTGCAGTGGGCCCACCTGAGCCCACCGTCTGGTAAAACGTGTACCAAACTGCTTGCAATTCTTATTTTTAAGCTATTGATGTCAGGTTTCTGGTTTAGACTCGTTGTTACCGCGACTACCAGAGTAGTTTCTGGAAAGTTGTCAATTTAAAATCAACTCGAGTAGTTTGAATATGGCACAGATTTAAAACAATTGTAGAAACAAGGGTGTAGATGTAATGTCAGCTTCAAATAATTGCGTGGGCGACGCTACCCACGCGACGGAAAGGCAGGCAATGGGCCAACACAGTCACCAGCAAAACATAGCAACATCTGATGACCCCCTGAAGCTTGATTTCAAGGCAAAATATTTTATACGTATGCAGATGAGACAATGCCCAAGTGAATAGATCAACCCAAACAGACCAGAATAGGTAAGCTAAAATGAAAGGGGTGCAATCTTGAGCACATTGAACATATGAGGACAACCTCGCTCCGGCCTGGCTTCTTATTCTGACTCTTCTGAAAGGTTTAATTTGAAAAACATCAACTCTAGAGAGTCATTGGACTTCTTTTTAACGAAACTAAGCTTATCTTTTGGTTTTTATTGTTACTTGTTTTGGAAATTTAAAATACTATTTTAAAAACAATAAAAATTGGATTTGAAAGTATAACACTCTACACTAGTTATCTTTGTAAAGTTCACTTACCGGTAAGACAATCTTTAAATAGTGGTAAAAATGAACTCGGCATTTAGTTAGAAAAACTATTTATTTACCAGTAATCTTTGCTATGTTATTTTCTACTGTTGTTATTCAATTATGATCTGATGGCATGGTCCACAGTTCTGTGGTGTGACTTTATTACGCTCAGCAAAACTTGATGCGCGCGCATCCAAGAACATAGATTTGTAGGATCAGATACCTGGCGTCCAATCCATTATTCAGAAAATGTCCAAGATGCGATTGTCTGATCGGTAAAATAGCTGTGGATTGTGAATAGATGCTACATAGCATCTGAGATAATTTGAACTTCTGACTGTTTGAAATACGTATGGGCGGCGCACCACAGGGGGTTGGGGCTATAGCTCCCCACTTATTTCAGTGTTGAGCCGCCCATGGCCATGGCAGCGTGCACCATGATTTCTGCAGAAGCGTTGTCTACTTCTAGTGGCGAAACTGACGTGGAAGTACATTGTTGTCATATTTTACATATTAATTATTGAATTCAAAAGTACTACATGACGAAAAGAATACGCCAAAGTGGAAAATTCATTTTAGCAGACTTCTTCATTTTAGTATGCTGGTAGCAATCATGAGTCCTCACAAAGTTATAGCGAATATCTGATCAAGCTTCATTGGGTAATATTTGAGATATGACGGATGGGCGAACTCGGCTCGGTCCCTCAATGCTTTTTTGGCCTAATCCTGTTGTCTGCAATGCAATTTACCCGTTTCGTTGTTTTATGAATCACTGAGGTTGTCTGACTGGAACGCACGCCACATACAATTCTTCAATATTTTTCAGTAAAAATGTAACCTTGCTTGTCGTTCAGTTACGTTTGTATTGGTTTTAATTAAAACGCAAATAATCCTCGATAGAAAACATAAGTGGCACACGTTTGGAGAACCAAAGACGTTTTCTAACTTTTCGTTAGACTCCATGATGCCTTTTACTTAACATTCTAAACTTGTATGTGCGCGTTC
>NMRA01000577.1:212700-267511 GCA_002633005.1 Phoronis australis
CCCTAGCTCCTAAGCCCGGTTTTAACTATACATTAATAAAGCGTAAACATGGTTCCAGGTGATCAGTGCAGTGGGCCCACCTGAGCCCACCGTCTGGTAAAACGTGTACCAAACTGCTTGCAATTCTTATTTTTAAGCTATTGATGTCAAGTTTCTGGTTTAGAATCGTTGTTACCGCGACTACCAGAGTAGTTTCTGGAAAGTTGTCAATTTAAAATCAACTCGAGTAGTTTGAATATGGCACAGATTTAAAACAATTGTAGAAACAAGGGTGTAGATGTAATGTCAGCTTCAAATAATTGCGTGGGCGACGCTGCCCACGCGGCGGAAAGGCAGGCAGTGGGCCAACACAGTCGCCAGCAAAACATAGCAACATCTGATGACCCTCTGAAGCTTGATTTCAAGGCAAAATATTTTATACATATGCAGATGATACAACGCCCAAGTGAATAGATCAGCCCAAACAAAATCAGAATAGGTACGCTAAAATGAAAGGGGTGCAATCTTGGACACGTTGAACATAAGAGGACAACCTCGCTCCGGCCTGGCTTCTTATTCTGACTCTTCGGAAAGGTTTAATTTGAAAAACATCAACTCTAGAGAGTCATTGGACTTCTTTTTAACGAGACTAAGCTTATCTTTTGGCTTTTGATTGTTACTTGTTTTGGAAATTTAAAATACTATTTCCAAAACAATAAAAATTGGATTTGAACGTATAACACTCTACACTAGTTATCTTGGTAAAGTTCACTTAACGGTAAGACAATCTTTAAATAGTAGTAAAAATGAACTCGGCATTTAGTTAGGAAAACTATTTATTTACCAGTAATCTTTGCTATGTTATTTTCTACTGTTGTTATACAACTATGATCTGATGGCATGGTCTACAGTTCTGTGGTGTGACTTTATTACGGTCAGCAAAACTTGATGCGCGCGCATCCAAGAGCATAGATTCGTAGGATCAGGTACTTGTCCAATCCATTGTTCAGAAAATATCCAGGGTGCGATTGTCTGATCGGTAAAATAGCTGTGGATTGTGAATAGATGCTACATAGCATCTGAGATAATCTGAACTTCTGGCTGTTTGAAATACGTGTGGGCGGCGCACCATAGGGGGTTGGGGGGGAGGGCTATAACCTCCCACTTATTTCACTGCTGCGCCACCCATAAAACATGTATTAGTTACCATGATTTCTGCAGAAGCGTTGTCTACTTCTATTGGCGAAACTGACGTGGAAGTACATTGTTGTCATATTTTACATATAAATTATTGAATTCAAAAGTACTACATGACGAAAAGAATACGCCAAAGTGGAAAATTCATTTTAGCAGACTTCTTCATTTTAGTATGCTGGTAGCAATCATGAGTCCTCACAAAGTTATAGCGAATATCTGGTCAAGCTTCATTGGGTAATATTTGAGATATGACGGATGGGCGAACTCGGCTCGGTCCCTCAATGCTTTTTTGGCCTAATCCTGTTGTCTGCAATGCAATTTACCCGTTTCGTTGTTTTATGAATCACTGAGGTTGTCTGACTGGAACGCACGCCACATACAATTCTTCAATATTTTTCAGTAAAAATGTAACCTTGCTTGTCGTTCAGTTACGTTTGTATTGGTTTTAATTAAAACGCAAATAATCCTCGATAGAAAACATAAGTGGCACACGTTTGGAGAACCAAAGACGTTTTCTAACTTTTCGTTAGACTCCATGATGCCTTTTACTTAACATTCTAAACTTGTATGTGCGCGTTCCCTTACAGTCATTCAAAAGACCCAGTGGCTACAGTTTTGACTGGGGTGCAGCCCAATCGACAATGAACCAATCTTTACTTTTTCACTCCTGAAATGTAGCCTTCTAGATTTTTTTCTGACTCACGACGGTCCAACTTGCTCAAAATATTATTGCAGTCATTGTTGCTAAACCGGCTTCAGATTGATTTTTTCACGAAATCGTGACCAGAACTTGCTTTCATCTAGGAATCCCATTTCATATTGTTCACAAAGCTGATACAGTTGCTAAGCGACATAAGCACGTGATCCTCAACAACAAGCTAACTCTAGCTGAGAGTCACAAAGACTAAGGCCGGCTCTGAATTTTTCCTGATCTGACTTCTTGTAAACGTCGTACACCTACAGCAACAAAACATGAATGTAGTTGTTAAGTTTCCATCGCTGTATCAGCCATTGATAGTTCGCATTTCGCGCACAATATGACTGTTCCCACTACCCGAAAACTCAAACTTAAAGGAAGGTGACGCGTGCATCACTTTCCGTCACAACTCAGTTCAATGTCATTTTACATTTGTGGCCATATGTCATCGGGAGTTCATAACCATTGGTGAACTGAAATTAGTTCTGGCCGAATACGTTCGAAACGTGATATCTCTGGGTGGTGCTATGAAGTTACAGAGAGCAAACACAAACTCATCTAACTACAAATCAAAAAATAAAAACAAGGCCCAATTTGGACACATGGGACACGTGCTTAGGAAATAAATTATGTATCATATCAGAAATTCATTTTGAAAAAAATATTGCAATTTGCTTGCGGAGACTGAAATAGGGTCTCAGGCTCGAGAGACATGTAGTGCTTAATTCTCGCAATATGTAACGGCCGCCAATGGCGCCCTCTGCGCGGGGCACTATACGAAAAATGAACTCTGTTTTTCTCGATAGATTTTTAGTTTGGACTTTAAGTGAAAGAAGATATTGTTTCACGTATACTGGTTGTAAATTTGTAAGAATTTAGAAAAATAAAAGAAGAAATGACACGTAAATTCACATATTGTATAATATAACAACTTTCCTCTAATTTTAGCGATGGCCATTCCCTGATTAACACATCGCTTTAAAACTCTTGCAAATATGTGTATGCTGTGAACACAATGTACTGTCTTAAAAATATCTCCTTCGAAAATTATTGTTATTACAGAAAAAGTCGTGTTTGATGCTGAATTTACCGAGACGTAATATTGTTGTACGTTATTCAAGACGTTGCTTACTCCGTATGCGGTTTCAAACGGTTACAGAAATTTTATTCTTTCACATTCAATACAGAAAAAGTAAAAAGCTGGTTCTACGAAACGCATTTGAATTTCTTCCAAGTCTTTAAAGATAACTATGTACATGTAAGCACCGAGATAAATTAATTCCAACAGTTTAAACGGAATTGTTAACATGTCGACAATTACATGGAATTTATGTGGAAAACTACTCAGATAAAACCCAATAGATCTACCTTACTGATGCCAAAATAAAGAAAATTAAACAAAAAAACATAAGACAGAGTAAAAGGTCAGGGAATTTCCGTTCTATTTTGAACTGAGAGGCCCGGTATTAATTGGGCGGAGTCCTCTGGGTTTGCAGTTACAAATTCACGCATTCGGTAAGCACTTCTATTGAAATCGCCGGATTTGGCATGTGCATTGTACTGTAACGTGCCCAAATTGACTGTTGCACGATTTTTAAACATGAAGAGGCGTATCATACAAATACAGCAGAAAAACAGGCAAAAAGGTTTTGTTTTGTTTTATAAGTGAAATTTAAGTGCATTACATTGTAAGGGGGTGGAAACGATCCCAAAGTGATCCTCTGGAGTGGAATTTGGCCACCGGGTATGGAGTATTTTCGGCGTGTGTGTGGCGTTTAGGGCGCGGCTATGGTTGTCTACTTGAGACTGGAGTGCCAAGGATTGAAGCTAGAATTGTTTCCAACCCCGATTCTCTGGCGTAGCCATCTGGATGAGGACATCTCGTGAATAAACAAGACGAAAGGCAGAGCTTTTTGCTGGATTTTGTACAAATCTCTTCTCAATTAAACCCATCGACATTATCAAGCCTGCCCAGTTTTTGTTACATTTTTAGGTATAGCACGTGACTTCAGACTGAATACAATCAGGCATACAAATTGTAACTAGCTTCATGGACTGTTCTTGCAACTTTGCAGCAAAAAAAATGAAACGCAGGTGCTTTGTCCGGGATTGCCATTGGGGGAATTTATTTAACCATGTCGTTTAGGTAAACATGGGCTTAACAAGGTGCAGCCGATGCGATATGTCACTAACATTTTTGCGTGTGTTCCCTGCATTTATGCGCTGGTTTTCATTTGTTAGTCTGTTGCAGTAGCGCTACTCACGCATGCCGTCGCAAGTCGAACCATCTTGCAAGCCTGGGGGTCGTTTTCACACCTGCCCCGAGAAATCGGGGTATTATGAGAGATTCTCACCTCTTTGAGAAGCTATAAAACTGTTGGTGCTAGTTTGGAGCTCTTCGGAGCTTCGGGATACTAGCGACGCTTGAAGTCGTAATTCGCTTACTGTCATTCCACGGCGGAACTGCCTGCCTCCCAGGCCAAGAACTGTCTATTATCTCGACACACAAGGAGTGGGTGTAGTTTCACGTGCGCTCCTGTTAAGTCTGCAAATTTTGTGTCCATTAAAAATTACCACTCGTAACCAAACAAAAAACAACGTGTACGTGAATTTTAGTTTTGGACTATTTTTTCAAGCGCGTGTTTATTGTTAACAAAATGTACTATAAAATTGCGAATATTTCGATGCTCTATTGAATAATCGTAATAGGCGAATTGAAATTACGGTGAGCACTTTCACTTTTAAGTATTTCTTAATGAGCAGTTGGGCTTTTTGTAACAATGAATAAACTAAAATTAAATAAAATCAGACAAGCGGTAATTAATTTATGGTCCAACGAATAGAATGCCGGAAGAATCTCTTGAAAACTGGTTAGCAATTATCACTGATTCACCGTCCACGTGCGTGAACAAGTGTATTCAACTTGAAGAAACCATTCACCTGAATTTATTAATATTTTTTTCAACATGAAATGTTCAAATTCGCAGCACTCACTCTCGCCGGTACTGCATAATGTATGTTGCAAACTCCTTAGTTTCAGTTACGAGGCGTGCACCAGTGCGAAAACTCGCAGTTGACTAATGTACTCTTTTGAAACACAGCTAAATATCGTTTTAGATAGGATAATCCTTGAGTAAGTTCTTTGCGGAGGCGGATATAAGAGGCGGAATGTTGCGAGGACCCCAGCCCCTCCCCGTATACAACCATGTGGTCGTTTTTAGAGTAATCGCGAACGTTTGTCTTTTAGAACTTGCGGTTAATCCCTTGTGATAACCTAGATCCGCCTGATGTTCAAGTGAATTCGTACGTCGACATTTTTCTGCCAGTCACACAAACAACGCAGGTGAACTTAAGTTGCGGGGGCGAGGTGGCCGCCCCTCTATCTCTGGGCACGACCAAAAAACGTGTCGTTTCAATGGCACCACTACATTTGCGACATCAAAGTCCAACCGATTAACAAAAGTTAACACAACCTTTCCCCAAATTTTACGCGGCGCGGATTAATAGAGAACAAGGTCTATAACTTAAGACTTTTAAGTCTTAAGTTTCTTAAAAAAGAAATTTTGTCTCCCATTTCGCAATTCTTGAATTAAGGTTCAGCCAAGTAATTATGACCCCATAACAGTCTAGACATAATTTGTAGAAATTCTCCCACTAACTAGCAATTATGAGCATATCTCAGGGACTTTCCACCTTCACTTTATTAAGACTTGGTTAGTTGCCAGAAATAGTTGCTTGGAGCGCAAAACCAAATTTTTTACTTTAGTCTTAAAGTCACCGTAAAACCGACCCCCAGACAAATCAAGCATTCGTCGGGTGAAACTCGTGCTGCGCAAAACTTTACAATTCAGATGAAACCATGAACTGTGGTATGTTGATGATGGTTAACATGTTACTATTGAGCGCAAATCTTCCTATTAGCCGCAGGTCTTATATATTTTGAGGGTTAAGGTTAGGTTAGGGTTAGACAAATGAGACAACAGAACACATGCGTTTGAGTAAGAGAAAAGTTAAAATTTCCCTGTTTGGTACAGTTCTGTGCCTTAGTCTATCTACCTTTTGAGTGTTAGAGTTATATTAGCGCTTGGTTAGGCAAATGAGACTTCAAAACACATGCATTTTAGTAGGAGAAATTTCCCTGTTTGGTACAATCCTCCGCCTTACTCAGTTTACCGCACTTTGACTTGTAATCACGTGCATGATCACCATCCTAGAACATTCAACGACAGCGCCATGCGCTTAACCCCAGGCAATACTCGCATCTGTAGCCAAGTTACCTGTCCAGCAGTAGCCTGTGCTAATCTAATGATGACTACCAACTCAATTTCAAAATTAACGATAAATGACCAGAAGGTAACAATGTTTCACTGTAAGATTTTTAGCCCAATGGTCGTGAGCGTGACGCATAGTCCAACAAGTTTCGCTACTCTCTTTTTGTGCGTCACAAGCTAACAAAGAACTCGCTCGTTACGGCAGCGCTCAAACTTAGGCCTACATTCCTGTATGGGCACACGAGAAATGGGGCACATTGCTAGAATCCCGTCCATTGAACTAGGTTACACTTAGACTTACATTGAACGTTCCATGGGTTTTAGCAACTACATTTGAAAGTAAGCTAATGCATTTTTCCAGCACTTTTATTTTACTACTTTTGCGAGTTCGCACAGAACATGCACCGTTGATTGACAACATGCGGTAGTTAGTCTCAGGCTAGCTGTTGTCACAACGTCAGATATCTTATGTTGGTGAGATATTTATAGCTTTCTAACCACGGTAAACTTCATTTCTAATTTTGGTTTATTGGCAAAGAAACATGACAGCATTGTTTGACCGAAATACCGGTCAGTAAGTTACCCAGTTTGTTTCCACACATTTTACAAAAATATCAATACCCGAGTACCAAACCTGAAATGCCCACCAAGATCACGATCACGTGATAACTTTACGAAGATATTGTCGATATTATGTACTGATAATTCCATTGTACGAAAAAATAAAACATCGTGGTAAAATTACATTAGTTTGTCAACCGTAAAAAATACAGTTATTTTTATATCTATGGCAAGAATGATATGAAACAATTGTCGGTCACATCTCCGTCAAGTCAGTTCTGGATTTTTTTTTGTATTCAAAAGATTTTAGCAAAATTAAATTCGAGTGCTTGACTTTTGGGTCGTACTCGATCACTTTTTTCGGTTAAAGTCGATAGGCCTATCACTGATCACTGAATGCAC
Organism: Phoronis australis; assembly: GCA_002633005.1. NCBI lineage: Eukaryota > Metazoa > Phoronida > Phoronidae > Phoronis > Phoronis australis. The sequence goes on from NMRA01000577.1 coordinate 219,808, forward strand.
CAATCTAATACAGGATGACCCAGAAGTAATACCTTCAAGCTTCTTCATTAATTATTTGTAAAGAAATCGTAACCAGATTTAAAAATCATAACTCCTATGAGTGGATCACGTTTCTACTAAGTTACAGACAATAATGCTGATTCATTATCGTTTTATTGCATGTCTAAAATTTGCTCCTGTTTTGACCGTTTTGCTGCTGCATCACATAAGCAAGCAGCGAGCAAAGTTTTCGGTTAATCGACACTCGACTATACGACAACACGTTGATTTTGCAGGGATTTTTCACTTCAGTACCTCAGTTCTGTTTAGACTATTTGGATAGGCATGGTCTTTAAAAAACTGGACAAATAAAAATCAAATCGGATCAAGTACAATGGCTCCACATCTGTGTCGAATTTTTTCAAAACCATGTAGCCACGCATTTTCACTTTATTCGGCTAACAGTTTGTTGAAAACTAGAACGGGAGTACGCTATGGTAGTTGAAGCTGTTCATTGGTCAACAGATGCCGCTGGTGTAAAAGGGCGTATTGCCAAATGTCCAACCTGCGTGAACTTAACGGAACATCCCGAGCATGGCATTGCCGGAATAAGAGGTCCGTTCGATGGGATTTAAAATTAGTACCTCGGCCCATTTCACGACAGCTTGAACTTCGGCGATAACGCTGTGCAAGAGCCGCTGTCAACAAGAGGCAAATCTGATCTTTTGTGTAAATAATTAGAGCAATTGACGCATTATAGAGATGTCTTAACGAGAACAAATCAGTGTCTGAAATAAATCGATATAGCGTGTACTTCGAACTCTTTGTCTTTTGAAATAGAATTTATCGTCACAAGTTAAGTTAAGACCATTTTTACCCGAAGAAATACGACAAAAATTAGCAAAAAATAGGTGCATTAGGTTTTCGTTCTCCGTTGATGAATGGCTTTTAGTTACTATAAACTGTTGTTGAGGGGCCTGAGTGGCCAGTGGCATGAAATAGTCCCCTATTAAGAACTCAACTATAGGTTCCCTAAATGTTTTGCGTATTTATGTCCTTCATAACTCACATATGTAAAGTTTTTATCAGATTTACCATGGTTACGAGGTCCTCTTTGACCACATTTTCTAATAATACAACTAAAAACTGAGCCCGTAGTTCAATAGTTCAATCAAAACAACAAGACATGCGCGCATCCAGCCTGGGGGGCTCGAATTCTTGCCGTTGTGGACCTTTTGGTAACAAAAAGGCGGGCGGACTAAAAAAAAAAAAAAAAAAAAAAAAACGGGGCACCACTGTGAATTGCGCTTTTATNACCACTGTGAATTGCGCTTTTATGCTGGTTTAGGCAACTTTTGTCTCATTTTTTAGGACTTTTTGTTTCTCAGAGACCTTTTTGCCCACTTCGCCAAATGGGGTTCTCGTTCGAGCTCCCCCTGGGTGCGTGCATGAATTAGGGACGTTGCATGAAAAGATCCCTACTTATTTTCAATAATACTGAGAATTGGACGTAGAGTACCCTCTCGATTTGTATCAAAGTCAAAAATTGGCCTAGTGATGATACGCAAACAGTAGAAGAAAGGACAAACACACAAGCCCACAAATACACAGAAGATTTAGGGAACTTGGTCGAGTCCCTATTTGCAGTGCTGTAGTGGGACGTAGGCGCACGGAGGCGCAGCCAACCACCTTTTAGCCTTTGAACGTAGCGCCTACGCACCGTAAGTTACGTTCATTGTTCAAGGTGATGCAGTGGGCTTTGGGCGCCTCCTTACCTCTGATTTTACCACTACAGCACTGCCTATTTGAGAGTGCTTCATGCAACCGGGCACTGGCTGCCAGTCGTCTTGCCGATGAAGAAACCCCGTTGGGCGTTTTGGTTTTTATCCATTGTCAAAACAGCTGGTTTGATGACACTCGCTTTACGCAGGCTACAATCAAGGTCACGTACAAGTTGTACATTTTTTTGATTTTTACATATAGACCAGGTTTTCCTATTGTGTTCTTGCAGCCAATCACCTTACGCTAATTTTTTCACTTCTGTTTTTTATCTTATAAGTTTATTGTTGTCCCTATATTGTTTTACATATATGCGCATATGCCCTCATCCAAATGGCGATGGTAGTGTGAAAGGCTAAGCCTGTCATTGGAAGGACGGTTTTACATCAGTTGATATCAGTCTTGGTACAGTACAGCGAAAATTGATGTAGCAAAAGTAAAAATGACTGACTAGACACAGGGCAACTGATACATCTATCTGCTACAGAAGATGACAGGCATGAAAAGGATGCAGAATGCCAGTAATCCCAATGTAAAGTAGATGCAAGACATGCATGACACAGACAGGCTCCAAGATTGCATATCTTGACTGCAGCAGTGCACAAATAAAAACACCAGGTGGAGCTAAACACCACTTTGTTACCATCTATACACACATACATATTTATATATACAGTGCAGTACCTTGTCTATAGTAACACCAGGCAGTTTCACATACATTCTTATACACCTCAACCAAGACGAGATATATTTATATATACCCTAATCCGTACATCAAGATGTTGCACACAATAAGAATTGTTTGAGGCAGCAATGGCCTTTAATAATAGGAATGCACAGTACTTTTCAATAACATTTTGACAAAATCTCTTTCATGGGCCAGTGGTCCTGCCCATTTTTCACCACAGGACGAAAATTCGTTGACTTTTTGATAACTACTGTAAACATATGGCATTGAAACCAAGACAAACAGTTGGTAGAAACAGCTGCCTGAATAATGTATACATGACGATCAAATCAGCAGCGACCAACTGAAAACAGTAAGATGACATCACAGTGACCTATTTTCATTAGACCAGCGGTCACTTTAGGACTTTAGACTTAAGGACAGAAATTTCGTCTCGCGATCCCACTTCACCAGTGTTGAAAGAAGGTTTAACCGAGTATTTAGGAACGCATCAGTCTAGAATAAATTTATAGAAATTCTCTCTGTAACTACCATAGCAGTTATTCGTGTATTCGCACAGAATTTGGATTTTTGCACAATTGAGATTTAGTTATTTTCCGAAATAAATTTGCAGAGCGTAAGACCAAATTTCCAATTTAAGACTTAAGACCCTATCCATGAAATAGACCCTACGACAAAGCGCCTAGGGCAAAGCGGATGTAGACACTATTAACATGATCTTGTGAGTTTAACATTTGCAAGCACTCTTCATTTTCCTGAGCTCTTCCGATTAACTACATAAATGACCAAACTTTACAATGACGAAGACAGAAATGTTGATCTTTGACCAGCTACAAGGACAGACTGGTGAAATTTAAATGAAGGGTGGAAGAAAAATCAAGTTCAACATTAGTAGCGAAACTGACATCTGGAGATTATAGTACAGTCTTCAGCTTATGATGCGGTGGGCATACTTACAACACAAGGAAATGAATAACACTTTTACCTTAACACATGAGATGAGCAGCAGCTGCCAAACTTTCATACTAAAATTACCCACTCTTCTCATGATTTCTGTTAATTTCGACAAAACGAGACACTGACAAGATAACCTCGTTTACTTAAATGACTACATGACGGGTTCTTTATCATTGTGAGACATGTCACTAACGACCCCTCTTGGCCGATTCTACATCCGCTAATTCCTACTCAGAATCCACATCACTAACTCCACCTGTTGTCGTCGGTTTGTTCACGCTCCAATTTCTCCTCGTGAAGTCGTGTCACTGTCAGCCGGATTTACTTCTTCCTACTTCGTGTCAAACGACGAGTTACTATACTGTGGACGTTCTCTGACTCGGGCTCAGCTGGACCAAGATCCTGCAAAAAGAGAATGCATGCCAAAGATATATTCAATGGAAAAATGTCACTTGACTGAAGCTTCACCCACTGCATGACCAAACTGACACAGCCCACAATTGGTCAGTTTTAAGAAAATAGGTCAAGGTTCATGACCCCCTGGTATAAATCACTTCTTTTAAAAGACACGTATAACATGGTTCAACTTACGCAGCAAATAAGAACAAGTGAAGATGGAATCAATTTGGAAAAACAATCATAGTGCAAGTTTGGGGAGTCTTCTGGGAACGTAAGCCAGCAATTCACACCTGAGAATCAGTCAACAATTGGTGTATTGTTGAGCAATGCGGGATAGTGTAGACTTGAGTCCCGATAACAAATCTGTGGTTGATTACTTGAAATGGTTCCAACAGGGACTCAGTTATGTTCCGTAAATTTTGTGCACATTTGTGGACTTGTGCAAACAGTGCCTATCTTCTATTGTGTTATTCTATCTTTATTCCTTAATATAAGTTGGAAGCAATCTTTCTGTCAAACAAGACTCACTGAACACACGGCTTGACTATTTTGATCCAGTTTGCATTGCTTATTATTTCATGCAAAACTTGCATTATAATTAGGGTTCATGATCCATAGTTTGTCCATCTACTACATAGACTTCGTACCGCCCAGTGGTCAGAACATATGACGAGGAAACACTCAAAATGTAAATAAGTCCATAGACTGAAGTTTAAATTGGTCAGTCAATCCAGAACTGTGCACTAGGGCCTGTAAACCGATAGACTCCATGAGCAAAGAAACCCGCAATATTCAAGCACCACCCAACACTGTTTTCACCAGTTACTCGCTACATTAGAGCAATTTCCATGTTAATGTCCAGTCCCCGTGGAACTCAGTGCATAAATCGCGGTGTTTAGAGGGCAGTAATGAAATGCTTAAGTTGTTTACTTGTAGAGCAAAGATCAGGGGAGCAAAACGATGTGACGCTGATGTCAAAGTCTGCTGCACGTCGATTTAACCAGAAATCAACAAGGTTCTACGATATATAATTGCCTTCCTATTCAAAAGTTGGGCAGAAACCTGCGACTTAGTTGTCCATAGTTTTTGGAGACACCACCTTGCCCACCAACACATTCAATCATTCAAACATTGTTTCATCAATTGGAAAAATACTGCCCACACCACAATAAGAGTGCATAGCAGGCTAAATGACGTACTTGTCAACTTATGACGCCTAATTAGCAATTAGCATAAATGAGCATTGAGAAAATAGAACATGCTAATGAAAGGTAAATGTTCAACGTTCTTAAAGTCTCATCACAACATCCCCATGCATTGTGCCACGGCATGCCTCACCGTTATGTAGAACCCTGCTACAAAATGGCCAAATTAGGAACATATCTCAGAAATGACTCATCAGACTCATTTGAAACTTTCAGATAATATGCTTTATACAAAGTTCTAAAAAAACTAATAGGAGTTGTTTTTAAAATGTTCCACTTTTACATGAGGGGCTATCAAAAATAGGACTTACATGAAAAATCTTCAAAGTTGCATAAAATGAAAACGAAATGATACCTTAGAAAGCTGTAACAGCGTTTTTGACGCCTCACCTTGAACATTTGTATCGAAAAAAACTTAATCATATTTTTCATACCGTCGTTTTACTATGCACGTAACCTTCTTTTTCGCTAAGTTTTACTAAAAAGACATGGTCACATGACTTGAGTTAGGCCACCAACTGTTCCAGTCTCATCTTATTCCTATCACAGATTACAGGTGATTTCCAGGCTTAGAACAACTGACAGGATGTTATCGCTTCAGACCAGACCCATTGATCTGCTCAGTAAACAAGGACACACAAGGTTCGAAATACCAAGCAATGAGTAAAAAAACTAATCCCACATCAATTTTTGCTTTTCTCTGGTGGATTTTCTTTTTTAGAAAGTGAGCAACCAAAAACACCACAACACTGACTGAATACGTTTTTTGGCCTAAGGTGCAGTTATAAGAAATTTTTTAGAACTTTGTTCCATGAGACTATACTTCGAATACAACTTACAAAAGGTGGAGGGACAGTTAGCAAGACTGGGGCGTCCTTGTTGAGGAGTCGTTTCTTTTTCCCAGTGGTAGGGGGCGCCACCTGCGCATCGCTCTTGGACGGGGACAGGGGTGAGCGGGGAGGGCTCTTGACAGAATCCATCAATTTTTTGGCTGACTTGCCGAGCGGAGAGTTATGCATCATCTCGCCCAGCTTGGACAATGTCCTCTTACTGGACCGTGCAAAGGATGTGCGAGAGAAGCTGTCATTGGACGTCTGAAAAGGAAACAGATTAGGCATAAGATAGATGTCAGCGAGGAATGGGAATGAAATGTGCAACAACTGATTGGCAATTCCGACACGAAGTTAAGCCAAGTTGAATACTGTAGCAATTCCCAAGCAAAGTTCAGGAATTTTTGGCATGGAACCTATGGTAAAATCTCCCCAGTTTAGGATAAAATACGGTGAAAAGGTGAACCTTTACATTACTCTCGCGTATTAACAAATATATTCAAAGTAACGCTTTACTATTTTCAAAACTGTACTAACAGCTGTCTTCAGACAACATTTTGAAAATGCGCAGGTGCTCCCAACAATGTTAGAAGCCTCTTAATAGAGAAAGAGTAATTCTGGTAAATATTTTGCTAATAATTGGTAAGACTTTACTACAGTTGGGTGTTGAACTTTAACATGCAATGATTATCAGATTGTCACGATGGTTACTACATAAGCAGGGTCTCGCGTGTAAATCCTTTTTACTACAGTGAGTGATTGCGTGTGTACTCAAGGGGTACTATACAACCAAATACATGACCAAAGACCAGGGAATGACCAATGACAAAAAACGTGGAAACTTTTACGGCCCAAATCATGCGCGCTACAATGGTCGATGTGAACCTTTCCCCGACGAAAATCGGGAGGACTAAAAAAAAAAACATTACCACCATCAGTAGCATGCATCTGCGTTCTTTTAGCTCGTCCGTCCACTCCCAACCCACACATTTTTGGCTGCAGAGCCGTAGTATTTGTTGCCGCGGTTTACAATAACACAAGACGCCATTGAAAATCCCGCCACGCTATCCCAGATGCCCCGGCAATGTTGACAATTTACGTTCCTCCGAAACATAAAGAGCAACTTCCGCTTTTCGAGGTGAACGTCGTCTGCAACGCGGTAAGAAAGAGATTTGCCGCGGAAATTTTATATCAAATCCGATTTTTTTTTACGCGGAAATATAATAAAATGCGCGGACAGAACATTTGAAAAAAGCGGAAATCCGTGTTTCCGCGGAAAATTCCAACTCTGAAAGACATAGTTTCATAAGTCAGATACAGTACAAGCAAATAGGCGCAGTGTGGCCTATAGGAATAAGTGTCCCCTTCCTTCACTCAATGAAGCGTAGAAATGGTTCCGGGTGATAAATGCAATGGGTCCATTTGAGTGGCCTGCGCACGTCGGGTACAGCGTGTAGTGCCTGTGATTATGTAATTATTTTTTAAAGCAAGTGCACTATTTGACAATATCAAATGAAAGTCAATCCATTTCACGACTGAGACAAAGCATTTCTAGAGGAATCGTCCAAGACAGCATCCTAATTGTCACGACAACCAAGTACTTGAAATGACTTCTCAAGGCCGATGGTAATTGCCCGGTATTCAGGACAATTCTTGCATATTTACCTCTTCATCAATTACGTCCTCGTGTACTTTCTTCTTGCGCCCTCTTGTGGATCGCTTCTGCTGAGAAGTTGGTTCCGGTTCAACATTCTGTGAAGTGAAGAAATGCAATTATTTTCATCAAGTTACATTGTCAGAACGTAGTTCCATAATGAAGGATACTACAAGTATCTAATGCAGTCAAAATGGCACCATTAAAATCCCATTTCCATTTCTGGTAATACTGATGGTATTGAAAGTATGGTTGCACAAACACTNCCCGGTATTCAGGACAATTCTTGCATGCTTACCTCTTCGTCAATTACGTCCTCGTGTACTTTCTTCTTGCGCCCTCTTGTGGATCGCTTCTGCTGAGAAGTTGGTTCCGGTTCAACATTCTGTGAAGTGGAGAAATGCAATTTTTTCCATCAAGTTACATTGTCAGAACATAGTTCCATAATGAAGGATACTACAAGTATCTAATGCAGTCAAAATGGCACCATTAAAATCCCATTTCCATTTCTGGTTACCGTAATACTGATGGTATTGAAAGTATGGTTGCACAAACACTCAAAAATAAAAGTATTGTGCTTTAAGAGGGCAGGTCCTAGCAATTTGAAATTTACTTCAGTTGTTTTTTTGACAACAGCCAGACTTACTTCATTGGTCGCCATCTCATGACTTCGCCTTTTACGTGCCCTTGATGTCCGTCTGTCACCTGACTCTTCACCTTGTTGCAGGGCCATCAGCTGGACCTGCAACTTCTGGTTGGCTTCACGAAGATCGGCCTCGTTTTCATCACGTGCCACCAGGACGCGCTCCAGCTGCTGACTGGTCTTCTTGTGATCCTGTATCTCTCGCTCCAGCTGGTGACGCAGTTCGGCCAAATCTTTTGATTCGTCAATCTCCTCACTGCAACTGCCAGCTGCAGCTCGGCCTCTGGTCTTACGAGTAGTACGCTGTTGGAGTTAACAAGCAGCGTGTCATCAAACAAGAAATCATAACCTTAGACAAACAAGAGTGTGATTTTTTCTCACTCTACCCACTCCTAATTTAGTGCTATTTAGCATATGGCATCCAAAATTGAGAGAAAAAGACTTGCATTCCCATATTCCAACAAAACCTTCAGTTGATGCACTCATACATCCACGTATCAGATGATAAACTATTGGCAGTCCTATAATACACGCATCTTTCCATGTATCAGATGCTAACCATATTGACAGTCTACAATACACGCATCTTTCCATGTAACAGATGCAAATCCTGAGCCTGCCCAGTCATGTGATACAGATACACTCACTTGACCTTTGACCCCTGCAGTTCATCCTCAAGTGAGGCCACTTTGTTCTTTAACATTTTCACCAGATACACGTACACTCACCTGATTGCCTTTTGACTCCTTTAGCAGTTGATCCTCAAGCGAGGCCACTTTGTTCTCTAACATTCTCACCAGATACACTCACCTGATTGCCTTTTGACTCCTTTAACAGTTGATCCTCAAGCGAGGCCACTTTGTTCTCTAACATTCTCACCAGATACACTCACCTGATTGCCTTTTGACTCCTTTAACAGTTGATCCTCAAGCGAGGCCACTTTGTTCTCTAACATCTTCACTAGGTCCTCATTCTCTCCGCTTTCCATTATGCTGGACTGGAAACAAAGAGCACCGGTCAAGAGAAGGCGTGGGAAGTGGTCAAAAGATATTATGGACAGTAGTCAACGAGAAACAAACTCACTGTTAGTTAGTGCAAAGTGTTTTGTTACCTTTACGTTAAATTGCAAGAAAACGACAATATAAGACACGTTTTCAAGATCGGGCAAATGTTGACAAACCTTGAGGCATGTATTGATTCGAATTACTAATCCTATAAGGATACCTGAATCATTTTCTAGCTAGTACTCAAATCTTTACCTGGTTGGGTTGGTTAGCTAAGCTGGCCTTGAGCTCCTTTATCTCCTCATCCTTTTTCTGCATCACCTTCTCCAGGCTAGACACCAGCTGATCACGGTTTTCCCGCCATTCCTGGACAAACAGAGATATGACTTACAATACGCCACTACTGTAGCAATTCTCATGCGAAGGACAACAATTTTCAAACATTTTTTTAATGTTTATTACGAAAAATACAACGTACATTAATAAGAGTTAAGTCCAAGCAATAGAAAGGATTACAATTTTCTCAAGACGTCAAAAAGCCAGTTTTGTTGCAAAAATATCTCACCTGCAGCTCTGCCGCTTTTGATTTCTCCATGGAGCTGACAGTCTGTTGAAGAGACTCTACTTTGACCTCAAAGTCTCGCAACTGTTTGGCCTTCTCCTGTAAAGGCCAAGAAAACATGTTATTTCAATAGGCAACATCCTTCTTTTGAATACATCTCCACTAAATATGTACTTCCTGCTTTTTTCGTCATGTTTTGCTTCACTTTAGAAACTACGAGTGGCACGCAGGCTGGCAGTCAGGTTGACATACACACAAGAAAACAGGGTATGGCGGACAGAGAAAGATCACAGGACAGGCGTGCAGACAAACTGGCAGAAAGCCGGGTACACAAACAGACAGACAGCCAAGAAAAGATGGTCTGGCAGGCAAAGAAAGAGATCACCAGACAGGTGTATAGACAGACAGATGTACAGACAGACAAAAACAGGGTCTGGCAGGCAGAGAAGGATCATCAGACAAATGTGCAGACAGACTGTCACTGTCAAACAGACAGGCAAACAGTGAGTTCCACACACACACACTGGCTGTCAAGTGACCAGAAATACTAACAAACCTGGGATTGAAGCGGAATGTGTTTGTGGGAACAGGTACATATTTGAAGAGCAGCAAATTTGTGATCACAGTGTAACAGTCAATGAGAAAACCAGGATTAATCACCTCTTTCTCTTTTTTCAAGTGTCGTATATCTGCCTTCTTGTCCACCACTTCTTGTTTAAGATTGTTGATCTGAGTGTTCACATCCTCACGAGACGCAACAAGTTTCTTTTTAAGTTCCTCATCCTGTGAGTTCTTTAAAGTCTCCAGCTCATGCCTGGTACCTAAGGAACAAAACAAAATGGCGTCTCACTGGAACAAAACAAAATGGCGTCTGACTAGTAAATATTTAATAACAGCAGAGGAAGCACAAACTTTCCAATCATATTGTGAATTCATTTTCATGAGTTTTTCACGGTATCATTTTCCCCGCAAGAAAGGAAAAAAGTATAGTAATTTTGTTACTGACTGCTGCCAAACGAATGCATGAACTTGTGATATGGTTCTCAAAATGACGGGTCTGTTATTTTATGAAATATTCCAAGAATTCCCTTAAGCTTTCCCTTCTTCTTATTCCGTAGGAAAAATAGCTTCATCGTTTTGACACTAGCGATTTTATTTACTAATAATGACATTGGCAGTTAAAATTATTAATAAGTATTATGAGGCAATACTAGAACCCAGGGTGTGTCTGCATCCATTCTTATATGGCACAAAGGTGTCTCCTATTCCTCTGAGCTTGGTGTTACTAGTGAATGTATGCATGCCAAGGAAATGAATAAGAACCTGGATATAATGCAAAAGCAATTTTTGGGTTTGTGCTCATATTATTAGCCAAGGTTCCAGTAAAACCTGTTCTGCAAAATACATACTGGAAAGAAGTTTCTCAAGTTCCTTCAGCTCGCTGTTGTTCTCGGAAACAATGGCGGCCAACTTCTGCTTTTCCTCCAGGAGTTTTTGATATTCATCCTGACTTCTAGACTCTGTGACAATACAAGAGTTTTGAACAAATTAGACCCCCAGAAACTTTTCACGAATCACACATATTCTTAAACCAATCAAGCGAAATGACACAATATGTTGATGAATCAACACTGACCAAAATTGTCAAAATGTATTCAGTCATATTGCATTTTCCACGATTAAAGTTTGAATTTTTTCTAATGATCATTGTCAGGCACAAGTCAATGCATCAACTTTCAAAATGATGGTTTTTACATCGTATGTAAAATTTTCCACAACTTTTCTTTTGTTTTACCTTTTTTCAGTTTCTATAACTTTTCCAAGCACGGAAAACAACAGCTGTTCTGAACTGTTAATCTAATTCTACATTGTACATATTACGAAACACCATGTGATGGCACAAGCAATAATCCTTTTGCCCAAAACATGTATAGAATTTTGATAATTTCCTGCCACTGAAGATAATCTATCATGTTTTGAAGGGGCAACTGAATGAACAAGGCTTCTGAATCCTATTTTTAGTTTCAAAATGACCGAGTCCACTATCATGCTGGGGAGAGCACATGGAGACTTGTCACATTTTACATTAATCATTTCTGTATAAAATCGTTATTTTTCATAAGTCAAAGAATCTCTCCAGGATAACTCAAATGCATTCAATAAGGACCTTTTGCAGTGCACGGCATAAGTTGTTTGACAAATTAAAGTTTCCACATCACAACGGCTCATGCCGTGTACAACAGAAATGGTGTGCAAAGAGCCGTCATGACTAATCAATCCACCCCTCTTCAATGCTGATAAATTCCCCATAATCCTGATCGTAACCAACGACTACAATAAGTCAATTCTGCCCTTGCTCAGCTTCCAATAAAACCATTTTGTCGGACTACCTTTGGTGGGGTATTGTACCGGGACTAAACTCTAGCACTGAAGCAACAAATTGCAGCACAACAATGTGGATACAAACCAGAGTGGACTCGTCTCAAATCTCCGAGACTCTTCTCTGCCTTGGACAGTTTCTCTTCCAGACGTGATTTGTCAGCCGACAACTTCTGTATATCTTCCACAGAGGTCATGGCTTCCATGTCTGTAAGAAAAGAGCAGAGAGTGTAGCTGAACAAACTTAAGGTTGAAAAAATTACTACTACGAAGTCTCACGAACTAGAGTACAAAATGACCTAACAAACAAAAGTGTTCTTTTATCTAAACAGGTGCTACCAATTAAGGGAACACGTTGTGCTGATAAGAGTAATGAAATTGCCAACTAGGCCTAGACTAGCTATGCACAGTTGTAGCATATCAATGGCTAATCTTTGCATTGAGAAATCAAAGAAATGTTTGGAGCAAAATTCTATGATCATTCAAAAGATCCAAATAATTTTGACACAGGTAGACAAATTTAAAAATTTGTCAATTTCTTGAAAATTGAAACAGGCTGCACTGAAAATGAGACTTAACTCAACAATTTTGTTCACAAATTAAAAAAGTGAAAATAATTAAATTGAACAATCTGAAGCAGTAATACTGACCAGTGGTCAGTTTCTGTATTGCCTTGTCCTTGACCTCCAACAGTTTATCCTGTTTGTCCATGCAATCCTCTTGTTCCTCTAAAGCCTTCTTCATGTCCCCCAACAACTTCTCGTTGGACTTGGAGTCTGGACAGGAAAGACAAATCCGCAGTATAACACTGGAGTAAAGCAGCTTAGGCCCAGACATGTCACCCAATTATTAACAATAATATAACACACAATCACAATAGCAAACTGTATAATGTACGACTGCTTTCACGATAGACAAACAATTTTCCTTGTTGCAAAAAGTCCAAAATTTTAGAAATTTAAACTGTATCGTTTCTAAAATTAAAAAGTTACAAATCTTCAGGAAAATCAGACCCTCAGCTGAAATTGATCAACATGAGACAAACGAAAACCCATTAGTATTCCCAACTACCCATAAATCGCTACTCGGTGATAAACACTCATCAGTCTTAGTCTACCTGAAAAAAGTCATTGGTAATGTTGCTATAACCAACACGGGCCATTAGCACTGTGGTGCTAGACACATACAGAGGTCCTACCTTTGAGGGCAAGTTCAAACGTCTTCCTCTCCATTTCCATCTCTGTCAACAACTGAGTCACCTTGTGCTCCTTACTACTCAGCTGCTCCTCTATTGACCGCAGCTCCACCTCATGGCGAGACTCCCTCTCAGACAGTTGAACTTTCACTTCTTCTAAAGTACTACGGTAGTCGTCGGCAATTTTCTGCAACAAGACGAAGCATAAGAAAGGAGTGATATGTTGACTGTTAAATTCAAGTTTCTGTGGATGTCTTTCAAGACGATAGCGCTTGCAAGCTTGACAATATGATAGGTAGAATATGGTAAATCCCAATACAGTGAATACCTCCTCCTCTCAGACTCGGTAATTTGGACATGTGAGGTGCGAACTTGGCTGTAAGGCCATCAAAACCAGGCTTGTACCTCCCTTTGCAGAAACTTATCAATTTATCATATCAGCGACACCATACAAGGCATTTCGATAAGGAATAGTGTTAGCAGGGAATACTCTGGGTAACATACAGAAAATATGTTCTTCAAATATCAACGGTTGACATAGTTTCTTCACCTTGTTAAAGGAATTGTGTATTATGAAGAAATAAAGATAGAAACTACTCTGCCGTTCAGACCAAAGTCTCCAACCAGGAAAACAATGTTTCCCATTGTTTACTCAGCCAGTCCTTTTTCTTCACTGCACACTGAGTAAGACACAATCACAAGGACCAGAAGCCTCCTACATTGCAATCACGCAGTCCTTCCCTATTTCTTCACCGATACAGACACATTCACTCAGCCATTCCCCATTTTGTTACATAACACCGAGTGAGATACATTGCACTCCAAACACTCCCAGTAGTAAGCCCACCCAGTTTTCCTCACTAAACACCAACAAGAGCAATGCAGAGCGTTGAAATGTGCCCACAATTGCACCGTATACGGTATCCTTCTAGGGTTGTTTATTGGTACCATAAAGTGGCTAGTAGAGGGCATATATGTAGTATGTTGTACTTTGCAAAATGGAAAGGCATGGTCATTGTCTCCTCAATAGGCTAGAGGCAAAATGTGAGTGATCTTCATAATACAAGCACATCCTATACATCAGTTGCTTAAAGCACCACAGAAACATAGAATTAAAAACAAATTTACCAACATACGAGATTAGCACAGCATTAGAATGCCAGAAACAAATTTCTACTTGGAACTTTAATTTCCTTCATAGTCACGAAGTAACACAAAGTATACACCTGAAGACCTATGAAAATACAGAGGTCAATGTAAAATACTAAAATTTCCACTAGAGGCATACCAGTAGTCAGAATCGTCCTAAAGTCGTCATCGTCCGTTGTCAACATCACATTAATACACTTGCTAAATTTAGTAAACATCCTGCAAACGGTTTGGGAGATACAGCCATGGGCGCAAAAAAAAACTGCCACTAGGAGGCACCACAGTAATCAAAGTCATGGGAAATTCAGCGTCAACCGTCCTCTTCATAGTAAGAACATACATGCCAATTTTCACAATCATACTTATAGCGGTTTGGTTGATGGAGTGGACGCCAAAAAACAGACTCAAAAACAGTAAAAATGGCCACTGGGTGTCGCAAACTACATCGAATCCATCCGAAAACGAGAGGTTAGCGTCATCTCACTAATAGGTGCCTACATTCCAAATTTCATGAAAATCCGTTCAGGACTTTTGAAGATACAAAGGTAAGCGTAAAAAATTAAAATTGCCAGTAGGGGGCACACCGGTAGTCAGATCCGTCCGAAAGTTTGCAAGTGCCGTTCCATTCATGAATGGAACATATGTGCCAAATTTCATGAACGTATGTCAAAGGGTTTTGGAGGTAAAGCAGCGGACGCCGGACGAACGCCGCCCGGACGGACGGACGGAGATGACGGCATAATGCGTCCACATATAAATATGTGGGCGCATAAAAAGCGCCTAACTACAACACCGAAGTCTTTCACCTTGTCCTCCATATTCCTTCACTGACCTAAGAAACAAGTAAGAAAAATTCACTTCCAGGACCAGTCTTCCACGATGTTCCCACCTTGAACCCAGCCAGCACCTAATGAATATCAAGCAAGGCACATTCACTACACATCCCACTATATACTCACAGAACACTGAGCAAGGCACATTCACTACACACCACCCTATACTCACAGAACACTGAGCAAGGCACATTAACTACACACCACCCTATATTCACAGAACACTGAGCATGGCACATTCACTACACACCACCCTATACTCACAGCACACTGAGCAAGGCACACGTACCCCCGGACCAAAGAATCTTACCTTATAGTCAGCCACTTCCTGTTGCAGTTTCTTCATGGCCATGTCACTAGTCACTGCTGCATCACTCGATGCTAGAGCCTTCTGCTGCAGCTGCTTGTACTCCTGGTTCTGCTCGTCCATCACCATGGATGCCTGATGCAACTTCTTGCGCAGGTCATCCTCTCGTTCCTGTGCCTGACAAACAGAAGTTTATGATAAACTGGTTAGCACTGAAGCTCAATAATTTTCAAAGTTCCTCCAAAAATGAAACACTGGTCTGATAGAAAATGGAAATACTAAGAAGGAATCAAAACACTTGTTTGAAATATTTTTCAAACATAGTGATTGTCTCACTCAAAAAGTGAACAAGATAGATAAGAAATTGACATTTCAATAGTTATAAACTATTTTATAATCATCTACATAAACAACAACCATGAAAGAGTCCAAATTTTGACTTTTAGACTCAAACGACACAACTTAAAAATTAAACAAGAACGCAAAGTTAAAAGAAATGGCATTACCTTATTCAGATTGTCAGTTAGAGTCTCCATCTGCTGCTGCGTCAAATTTAGCATTGATAGTTTCTCTGACAACTCGGAGAGCTTTAACTCCTTCTGTCCAACAAGTGCTTTCGTTTTCAGAAGTTCCTTCTCAAGTTCTTCAACCTTGTTTTTCGATTTATCAAGTTCTGTCTGAAGTTGAGCATTGTCAATAGAACTCTTCACCAAATCATCCTTATTACTATTGGCAGCTTCAATCTCACACTTCATACGTTTCATCTCACATTTCAACAAGTCCACCTCCGTCTCAAGCGCAGCTTTCTCAGCTTTCACAAGAGCAAAGCTCGACTGAATACTTTTGATTTCATCATGCATGCTTTTGTTTTTAACATCAAATTTTTCACCATCCTCTTTCTTTTGACAAATAGAGTCTGCTAACTGTTTCTTCAATTCCTCAATGGAGGACTCTTTATCTTTCAATTCAAGTTCAAAAGCTTCACACTTCCTCTTAACATCCACTAAGCTAGATACCTCTTTTTCTAAAGAGTCCTTCAATGCTTCCAGGCTGCTGCACTTCCCTTTCAAGTCTGATAACTCTCTCTCGTGTTCACCATTCACATCTTGGTCGTGACTGTGAGTTTCAAGCAACTCGGACTCCAGCTTCTTCAACTTCACTTTCATCTCCCGCAACTCATGATCTGTGTCAGACTTAGCAACATTCAAAGTTTCACAGATAACGGTCATCTTGTCAAGCTTTTCCTTGGCCTCCTTCAGCTCTTTCTCCAAAGCGTCCTTGACCTTGTGCAGTTCAGCGTCACCTTCTTCCATTTCACGGATACTCTGTTTCAACTCCTCCACCTGTTTCTCGAGTTCAGCAATCTTTTCTTCGTGTTCTCTCACATATCCCGCCTGTTTATTTTCCGTCTGCCTCGCAGTGGCAGCGTCCACTCTAGCACCAGACAACTCTGCTTCCATTGAAGATATCTGCTTTTGCTGTTCTTCTAAGAAAACATCTTTCATCCTCAGCTGATCTTCAAGTTGATTACATTTCTGAGTGTACCCGGCAACTTCCATCAACTTCTCAGATAGTTTTGAAGCATCACCATCCACCCTTTTCTTCAATTCTGTTAACTCTATTTCTTTTGCTTCCATTGCAGATTTTACACTTGACAACTGGTCTTCACATTCCTTCATCTCCATCACTTTACTTTTCAAAGTGTCTTCCAACCCATTACACTTCTCCACCAAGTGTTTCTTTGACTCATCAGTGTTGCTTTTTGCTAGAGACAAACTCTGCACTTGGTTGGTAGTTTCATCCAACATCTTCCGCAGATTGTCCGAGCACTCTTGCAGTTCCTCTACCTTACTCTTAAACACCTCGCAGCAATTTCCACTGGCAGCTTCTTTAAGTTGTGCCTCCAAAAGAGATTTCTGTTCTTCCGCAGATGCGAGTTCTTCCTGTAGTCGCTCGCACTCTGTCTCAACTATGGAAATCCTGTCCTTTGCTTCTTCACACAGCATCTTGTCAACACTAATTACATTTTCTAAATCTTTAATCTTCATTTTCAAATTGTCAGCCTCATTTTCAGATGCCGGTGCTTCTTGCTTCAGCACTTGACTATCAAGATACACACACCTTATCTTTGCCGTCTCAAGCTCTGACTCAAGCTGGCTTACTTGATTCTCCAAGACCCTAGCCCGCTTCTCAGATTCCTCGTGAGATAACTCGGCAGTTTTCAAAGCATGAGCCAGAGCTGTAATTTCTGCATTGCACTCTTCAACAATCACTTTGTACTTACGCTCACTGACAGTCTCCTCTTGCTGAGACTTCTTACCCTCTTCTTCTTTTAATTCCTCGGTCTGTTTCATCAACAGATCAATTTCTTCTTGTTTCTCCTCAGCACCATCTAATTTATGTTTCTTCGGCTTCAGTGTCCTCTTTTTCCGAGAATGCATCTGTCCTTTACCAGGGGTTAAAGCATCAGAATTAATTTCAAAGAGCTTATCAATACTGTCTCTCTCTCGTGAGGAACTATCACCAACATGTGCTTTATCTTTAAGCCTGTCACATTCTTGGCGACTTTCGGATAACTGTCCCTCTAGTAAACCAATTTGTTTCATCATCTCAGCCTGTCTCTCAGAGGCAGCTATGGCTTTTTGAGTTAGACTTTCTACTTCTTCCTTGAGTTTGTCGATTTCTTGCTGCAGGTCTAACACTTTAGAGGAGCCACAGCTGTCAGGGCCATGTTTACCCATGGCAACATTGCCAGTGCTATTGCTCTCTTCATACCCAAGCAGGACAACATTTTTATTAAATATGACATCCATGTCTTCATCGCTTACTTCGCAAGTGGTCTGTTGACACACATTTTCATTGGTGACAATGTCCTCTGTCTGTGCCCAGCCACTGACACGGGGTGGTTGTTTCTGAAGGTGCATCTGTTTGTCTTTCACAACAGATAAATCATGATCACGCTGCTGCAATGTGTTCTCCAGTAAAGAGATCTCAACACGTGCGGCTCGCAGCTTCTGTCTCTCCTTCTCCAAAGTTTGCTTAAGCTCTTGAATCTCACCAGCCAGCAGAATTTCAGACTCTTGTTCTATGCAGGCAAGCTCACCACCAGTCGTAGCTGAATCTGATGCCCTATTGCTTACCGACAATTTCGGTTTCAGGTTTTCGTCATTAGGATGAGATATCTTTATTTCAAGGTCTTTAATTGTTTGTGTTTTGATCTTCAAGTCATGTTGTAGCTGTTCAACATTGTTCTCAAGAGCAGACACTTCCACTTTTGCAGAGTGAAACTTCTGTTGTTCTTTGCTCAGTTCAGCCTTCACACGAGACAGGTCATTTCTCAATTCCTTCTCAACAAATTCTCGCGAAGGAGAGGTTTCGCTGCCTTGCATGTGTTCCATCTCAATTTTATATTCGTTGACCTGAAATGACATCTCATCTGCTCGATTTGCTGCAGTGTCAAGTTGAATCACTAAAGAATTCTTCTCTTCTTCAAGTTGTTTTACTCGTGACATCAACTGAGACAAGTTGTCGGCAGGCTGACGCGGTTCCACCTCGCTTTTCTTTGAGGACATAGTAGTAGACAGCTTGTCTTCAAGTTCCTTAACCTTGTCTTGCACTGTTACAATGTCACATTCAGCCTTTCTTCGAGCACATTTTTCTTCCTCCAGTCTTTCCTGAGTAGTTTTCAGCGACAACTCTTGGGCTCCAAACTTTTCTTGAGCTTCGCACAGTTCATTTTCCAACTCATGCAGAGTCTCCTCCATGCTTTTTATGGCAACCTCTGTGTCCTCTAGCTTTTTGCTTCTCAGTTCAATTTCCTTCAGACAGTTGTTACGTTCATCTTTCAGAACTTGCAACTCAGCGGCTGTTGCTTTGAGCTCACCTTCAACTTCAGTTTTGCAGGTTTCCAAAGAAACGGCTTTTGACTCAGTCTCACGGTGATCTGCTTTCTCCTTTTCAACTAACGCCTCAAGAGACTTTATGCGATCTTTTAAATCGCTATCACTCTTCTCTTCCCCTTTGTTCACAATTTGTTCTTCAGCTAGTTTTTGAGCAGACTCAAGTTTGGTCCTCAGGTCTTTCATTGTTTCCTCAAAAGCTTCCACTTTCTCGTGAAGAGCAACGTTTTCTTGGAGCTTGGCATCAAGACACTCTGCAAAAAGACAAGCAGTCGTCATTTTTTTTTAAATTGATGCAGCATTCAACTAAGCAATCAACAAAGGCACAGAATACTAACCTCTTTAAAATTTATACACAATAACGGAAAAATGCATAAGAAATCAAAATACGTCATCCTCATAACTGGTATGCAACTATAATAGAATCAGTCAGTAAGATTTATTTCAGGCAACAAAGTCATAAAAATAATACAAGTAACCCAGAAGGCAGAGCATTCTATCTGGGTTTACATATAATACAAAAAATTATGGCACATGTTATACTAACTGAAATTAATAACGGCCACATTAACAGTTTCATAGCTTCTGAACTACTACAAATTGATTTCAAAAGCAGTCAGCAGTGCCATGAGTCCAACAGTTATATCATATCAATGTTAATATCATAATAAAGACATGGGTCAAGGTAATAAAATGTGCATTCTGTTGTGATTTGGACTGATTGGTATGAAGTTCTAAACTCAACAGCAGTAAATTTTTCAGAGTCAATAATTCTCCATATTGACTGCTCATTAAACCTTCATATTGACCATTGCTATGGTAACGCCCCCTTCTACAGAGTAATGTGAAGTACTGGAAACCTCATCGGATCTTATAGTTCCTAAGTCACCACACTTCACCACTGCATCACCAGCAAGCATCCAAAGTCAAAAGCGTTTGAGCCTTTTCATGTCATCCAGATTCTTACTGAACTTTTGTTTTTAAATTAACCGTTAACTATAAATAATTCCACCAAAGGATCGCAGGTATACTTTGACACAAACAGTGCGTTTTCATTGGATGAAATGTTCGTTGACTTTCAATACACGCCATTTGCGCGGACTTCAACAAGGAAAGTCATGCCGTAGGTGTCCAACATTCAAGAGGTTCGAAGTGTTTTGCGAGATTGTGATGTCGAACGACGCGCTCATGGAAAGCGCCTTCGTTTTTGGCAAGTGATTCTCAAGCTGCATCGCCAACAAAACCAAGATGGAAAGCAGATCATTCATTAGCGCCGTCTAACAATTCGAAGCGCTTGCGGAAAGCACTTTCCTTATTAAACGCAAGGCAGCTCCTGCTCGATGACAGTCAATAACTGTATACTAATGATAACACTGCTACTACTGGGTCATTCCGATGTGTCCCGGGTTCTGTGTCCCAGGTTCTATGTGTCCCGGGTTCTATGTGTCTTGGTATGGTAGTTTTTTGGTAAAAATAGCCGTGTTCCAGAAACTGTCATGTGAACTGCGCACCCAGGTTAACATACCTGTAAGAATCAAGCCACAGAACTTCCAATGACTCCAAATGGTTCGAGAGATATGATCACAAGTAAATTTTGCTAATTGAGACCAACAAATATGAGCTAATTATGCATGCAAATTAGAGTTAATGAGGTTGAAGTCTGCCTTTCATCAGGTTTGAAAGGGCACCTCAAAATGGTCATTTGGACCCAATGGCAATTTCTTATGAAACTTGCACATACTCCCTCTGGATTGAATGTTATGTACGTTTTTGGCTAAAGATGGCGGTTTTGTGGGAAATTGTCACGTGATCCTGACCTTGAATGAACTCATAAGTGTCAAAAACTAATTGGACACCCTAGTGAACATAAGAATCGACCCAAAGTTCCTGAGACTGTCAAATGGTTCCTGCACGTAGTTTATGCTGTTTGGCCAAATTATGCATGCAAATAAGGGTTAATGAGGTCAAATCTTTTAGCCCTCTATTAGGATCGAAATAGCACCTCAAAATTTTCATACAGACCTAAAATAGCGATTGACCTTAGCTAAAACTTGCCCACTCGTCCGCTTAGTGCCTGGACTATAACACAAAAGACCGGGACACATTGAATCCGGGACACAAAGAACGCAATGCTACGTTCCACCACTACTGCTGCTACTATTACTACTACTACTAGTAATAATAATAATCATGATACCAAAAATAGTGGCAATAATGATATGTAACGCTTATCATCAGGTAATTCTGCATTGTAACGTTCTAAACCATAAAGAAATACATACGAGAATCGGTTATTTCTACTGAACTTCGTTTGTAATTAGTGGATGTAACTGATTCTCAATGACTTCTAGACCATTTAAACGGCTAAAACGCAGGATATATAACAACAATAATAATAAAAAATGATGTTCTAATACCAAAACCCAGGGTGTGCAGCATCTAAAATTTGAGACACCGACGTTCAACCTGAAATAGAATTTCTCAATTCTGCAGGTTGGAACAAAAATTGGGCAATATTTCTAAAGTATTGGACACTGCGTTTTGTAACAACAAAGTCCAAGATAAATATCGGTGAAGACAGCTGCCGCCGCAACAAACTTAAGAATGGGTAATTTTTCTGTCTCTTGTAATTCCTGAATTTGTGACCGATGATGTGGCCCATTTCTGAAATTTGTTTCAAGCTCCAAACTTGAGCAAAATAATTAATTTTTGCTGTCTCAAACTGGAAAATTTTAAGGGACAGGCATTAAGCTTAGATCAAACATTGGTGATCAAAAGTAAAATAATTCCAAGGGGAGCAATAAACAAAACACATGCATTAAATTACCATGATTTACATTTACCATTTTGGAAATCAATCAACTGTTTCTAAAATCCCGTTCACTAACCAAACGTTAAGAGAGGTAGATACATTGTTTGTTTTTCCATGTTGTCTTAACAAGAGCAACGCGGAGCGTTGAAATGCGCCCACAATTGCACCGCATACGGTATCCTTCTAGGGTTGTTTATTGGTACCATAAAGTGGCCAGTAGAGGGCATACTTTGCAAAATGGAAAGGCATGGTCATTGTCTCAATAGGCTAGGGGCAAAATGTGAGTAATCTTCATAATACAAGCACATCATATACACCAGTTGCTTAAAGCACCACAGAAACATAGAATTAAAAACAAATTTACCAACATACGAGATTAATACAGCATTAGAATGCCAGAAACAAATTTCTACTTGGAACTTTTCCTTCACAGTCACGAAGTAACACAAAGTATACACCTGAAGACCTATGAAAATACAGAGGTCAATGTAAAATACTAAAATTGCCACTAGAGGCAAATACTAAAATTGCCACTAGAGGCATACCGGTAATCAGAATCATCCTAAAGTCGTCATCGTCCGTTGTCAACATCACATAAATACACTTGCTAAATTTAGTAAAGATCCTGCAAACGGTTTGGGAGATACAGCCATGGGCGCAAAAAAACAAAACTGCCACTAGGAGGCGCCACAGTAGTCCAAATCGTCTGAAAATCATTGTCAGCTGTCTTCCTTATAGTAAGCACATACACGCCAATTTTCACAATCATCCTTTGAGCGGTTTGGTTGATAGAGGGGTGGACGCAAAAATACAGACTCGAAAACAGTAAAAATGGCCACTAGGTGGCGCAAACTACGTCGAATCCATCTGAAAACAGTAGGATAGCGTCATCTCACTAATAGGTGCCTACATACCAAATTTCATGAAAATCCGTTCAATACTTTTGAAGATACAAAGGTAAGCGTAAAAAAATAAAATTGCCACTAGGGGGCACACCGGTAGTCGGATCTGTCCGAAAGTTCGCACATGCCGTCCCATTCATGAATGGAACATATGTGCCAAATTTCATGAACGTATGTCAAAGGGTTTTGGAGATAGAGCAGCGGACGCCGGACGCCAGACGGACAGAGATGACGGCATAATGCGTCCACATATAAATATGTGGGCGCATAAAAATGTGTAAACTTTAATATATGTTGTCTTAAATGTCACCCACTACTTGAGAAAAAGCAAAGAAAATTGTTTTTGAGTGACTAGATTTAATAAAAGCATATTTTAAATTTCCTAAAACGCTCACGTTTTCTTGATGGCATTTCCAAAAAATGCTGTCACAGATTTAGAAGTCTTCCAAGTCTTATTTAAGTCGTCAATACACAATTATGACCATAGTCATCATCACATACTGTTTTTTGAGATTTAGCAAATACACAAATTCAGTCAAAATTCCAACTTCAAATCAAAATTTAAATAAAATCCCTGGTATAGATTTTAAGTTCAGTTGTATTAGATTTCATTTTTTCTATTCGTAAAAATTGATAAAAAGATAGCTGTGAAATAAAAGTGAGCATATTGCCACTACTGTGAAATATTAAACTGAGATAAACATGTTTAAAGTTTTGCAGTTATCATATGCTACTCTTGGTCAACTTTCACTGAAAATCTGTGCATGTATCGTTCCAGTTTTACTGAACATGGTAAAAAGACACCAGAGGACACTTTCTATCCCAAAATTACTAACTTTTCAGTTGGTGTATTGCAACATTTGGGCTTTTTTCTTTAAATGCGAGTGGTTCTCAGACCAAAGTCCAATATGTCTGCTTGGTCTGTTGTGCATTTTGACATAGGAAGCTTTGTGTGATGGTGTAATAATTGGTCAATTTGTGGTCTAAGCTCCCAAATTCCTACAGTGAGCTAATGTACCATTCAGGCCTGATAAGTAGGAATTTTCAGAGATCTGGTTAAAATGATGCCTAATGTATGCACTTTTCAAGTCAGTTTCATTTTGTCATGAACATGGAAATAAATAATGAAAGTTCTAGACAATACAAAATTTAAAAAATGTCAAAGATCCAAAATTCAATGTATACAACCTCCTTAATATTATTACCAATAAAGTGATCATTAGTATGGATACAGTGGTCATGTTTGATGCGCATTAAAATTTTCAGTGATGCATTGTAATGAATTGGCACAACCTGAATGGCACACAAACATTACTGGCATTCACGGCTTATGTTGTTTTGCCACAGTAATGTAAACGAGATACAGGTAACTAGATTGACCCATGCACTTGATGATCTGTGGGTTGATTGAGTCCTCCGTGACAATGTGTGACAGGATCTTTGGCTTAATTGCACACTTGACAATTGCTAATTTCCAGAAAAAATCCTGGTAAAACAGGAATCATAGGATGTTCTTGGAAAAACAACAAGAGCAACGCAGAGCGTTGAAATGCGCCCACAATTGCACCGCATACGGTATCCTTCTAGGGTTGTTTATTGGTACCACAAAGTGGCCAGTAGAGGGCATATATGTAGTATGTTGTACTTAGCAAAATGGAAAGGCATGGTCATTGTCTCCTCAATAGGCTAGGGGCAAAATGNGTTGATTGAGTCCTCCGTGACAATGTGTGACAGGATCTTTGGCTTAATTGCACACTTGACAATTGCTAATTTCCAGAAAAAATCCTGGTAAAACAGGAATCATAGGATGTTCTTGGAAAAACAAAAAGGTACAAATTACCGAGGAAACCTTTTGTTCTACAGGGAAGTGCAATTAAGCTAATTAGCCAACCATTTATGAAAAATGGGACATTAACAGGCGATAACTGAGAGGCTATCAAAACGCAAAACTTTTATGATTTTCATGAAAAAACTCTTAACGTTGCATAAAATGAATATGAAATCATTTAGAAAACCCAAAGAGGATCTTGGCAGAGGCAAGGGATAAGGGGGGCTCGAATTTCTGTCCATGTGGACCTTTTGCTGCAAAAAACATCAGGACTAAAAAAAAATAAAAAAAACAAGAAGCGTGCGTCTGCGTCTTTTTAGTGGACTTTTGTCTCGTTTTCCTGGGACTTTTTGTTTGTCTGAGGTGGACCTTTTTGCCCACGTCGTCAAATGGGGGGGGGGGGCTCATTTGAGCCCCCCCTGGGTGCGCGCACGTGAACAGGGAGTTAACTGCAAGCTTGCCACTTGCATGGTTGGTAGTAAGATACTGCCTACAGGTGTTGCGTCACCAGAGACTGTGAGCAGCAAGAGGAATTGTGGGTAGTCGGATACTGGCTACACGTGTTGTTGCATCACAAAGGACGAGCCGAAGTAAGTACATTTAAGCAGTACAGAGCGTGTAAGTACGAGGATCAACCAACAGTGTCAAGTCCTACAGATTGGATTGCAGATGAGATGTTGATTGAAATTATCCTCACAGAGGGCACTAGCGCAGTTACTCTTCTTCATTGTTGGTCTAATTAAATCGCATTAATTAGTGGTTATTATATAATAAATCAATTACTGGATTAAATCATTCTCTCCATCCACGCACAATCACAAAGCATAGCTACCTTTTAAACTAAACCCAAAGACAACTTCTGACATATTTTAATACCATTGTGTTGCCATCAATGAACCTTTCCTCTTAGACAAATTTTACACGACCCAATTATTGTCAATTTGGCAAAAAAGTCCAAAATCAAATTCTACAGACTTTCTACTTTAAGGAAATATATACTTTTGACAAGTTAGAATCTATAGTTTTGTAGACATTTGGTTAAGTGCAATCTCATCGATAAGATTCTACAATAACCCGAAGTGTCTACAGTTATCATAAGGAAGGAATTTGTCCGATTTCAACTTTGAACACAACCACAGCAACTAGGAAGTGTTAATCACAGCTTG
This sequence comes from Phoronis australis, assembly GCA_002633005.1. Classification (NCBI taxonomy): domain Eukaryota; kingdom Metazoa; phylum Phoronida; family Phoronidae; genus Phoronis; species Phoronis australis. The sequence continues at coordinate 245,978 of NMRA01000577.1, forward strand.
TCTGTCAACATAAACATTTTTTCTGAAGGATTAAATGATTACATCAGTCTGGAGATTCATGTTTCGGTCGTCGACTCTTAATCAACATGTGGATAAGATATGTGAAGAGTGAACATTTACGATTTACCGGGAATCACTGTGAGGACCTCTGCCTTTGATTTTGTCATATATCATAAAACCCATCAGACTAGCCATGTTTCTTTAGATATTTTACCACGTCAAACGCTAGCAACAAGGATTGTTATTATACAGTTTGGACAGATTATGTAACTATAAATCCACAAGCAACCAATATTTCTGAGTTAATAATTCGCACTATTGTCAGCTCATATCTTCACACCAATATATATGATATGGTAATGTCGTTTTGATTCCTTTTAAAATCTTTATAGCGAAGTAATGGACATCCCATTGTGCTTTGATCCCAACAGGACATCACAGAATTTTTTATGTCTTCTGAATTCTGATGTTGCGTTCGTTTTCAAATTGTTTGCATTTTAGTGCATTCATGATAGATTTAACGTTTGTACTGTTGAGCATAGATTTCCCGCAATGTAATTAATTGTTTCTTTGTCAATTCTAAGCATCTTCTGCAAGTTTTTAAAAAATCTCTCCACAATATTTTGGGTAAACAACTTGTGGCTGACTGACTGAACCAATGATTGAAGGTCCAAACATAGCATACTTCCATGATTTGCTTAACGGATTGATTTTTGACACTTGGTCAAATTGATGGTTTTCAGACCCTAAAAATGACCTTGGATCCGCTTCGGTAGTTATCACACAAAAACCAACATATTGACTCAGTCGATGGAAGTCAGTTACTGTAATTATACATCAATTTGGTACGGTATTTCCTGTAATAAGAATGATAGTCTAATTACAATGAAGAGATTTCAATGACACTTCCTCATGAGCTGCTAATGTGAACGCAAACAGTGTCACGTGAGAAAATCGAATAGAACCGGAAAGATCCAGTTTGCCACAAGGTTCACTGGGTACTGACTTTGGTTGCAATTACCCAGCCGGCGCAGCCAATAACCGCCAAACTGTCGGCCATTATGACAATTTTTCAACTCATCAGCTGAGCCTCAAAAGATTCATGTGACTGACGCATTAGCGATACTAATAGTGAATCTTTCCAAATATCAAGGCTATCAATGAATGCCAGTGCCATTTGGCCAGTGACGAAATCGATGATACCGAAGAACAGAGCTCACAGCTGTTGTCCATGCAGTCTCATCCAAAACTCCAGGGGTCCTACAGAAGAAACGGCTAGTTAATTTGTTTACTCTTGAGGCCAAACATTAAATATTCACCTTTCTTGGAAACTAGATAAAGCGCCTATGGCAGCAATGTTTTTGGAACGTCCTTAACTTTTGCAAACAGGAAATACGCTCACGCGTACACCGCTTTATTTTTGAAACTTTATAACAAAAGTACAAAAATGTAAACTAATGGCAGCGTGTTTCTGTCATAAAAGCTATTTTTGAATTTGCTAAATGTGAGTATTTGATGCGGACCCCAAGAGTTGTAGATTCGAAGCAGAACTGTCAGGGTGAGCTGAAAGAAGACAAACAGCTGTATTAATCTACCATTTATTGCTTGTTGGCAAGTCATACAAAAACATGGGTATTATACAATACATCAGTAGAAAAACTACACTTAAAACATGATCAAAGAGACGGTTAACTAAATTCCTCGTCAGTCACATCTACCGTATCATTCACAAGCTCAACCATGCAAAACAATCAGAGAGGAAAAAATCTTCGAGATATCATTGTCTACAAGGGCAGATGTCTGCATTAAGCACAGCAAAATCGACAAGCACAACACAAACCATTGAAAATTACCAACAAATGCGCAGCAAACGGTATGCTTCTTGAGGTGAGTAATATATAAAATAAAAAAAAAACTAGGCACCACGGCATAAGTCAAATCCATCTAAAACCGGGGGAGTGGTCTTACCTTCTTGGTAGAAACTTATTTGACAAATTTTGTGAACATCCATTGAGCAACTTGGCTAAGAAAACTGTCACAATGGATGCTACAGGTGAACCCCCAAATTCTCTATCAGGCGTACTCTCCTCAATTGCGTAAAATATACCCATGAAGATGCATAAGGGAAATTGGTAGACACAAAATTTGCCACAAGGTGGCGGCAGAGTTGGACATATGCCAAACACGATCATCTCAATAGGATTACATCAGTAAAATTTCATAGTGATCATCAAGCGCTTTGGTCGGGCGGGTGGCAAAAATAGCCACAAAAATAATAAAACTGAATATGTTGAATCCATCCATAAATACGAACATGTTACTGTTTCCTTAATAGAATCATATTTCTCAAATTTGATGAAAATCCATCAACGAACTTCGTAGATATAGAGGCATATGCAAAGAAAAGCTAATTGCCACTAGGGGGTGCCACAGTAGTTGGATTAGTCCCAACTGAAGCAAGTTTTCTAAATTGTATTGAGATTCATCAAGGAAATTGGTGGGCATTGAGACACAGGAAACTTGTCACTAAACAGCGCCAAAGTACTCGGACATGTCTAAAAACCTTTGTCAGTCATGACCAGCTCCATAGGAACACATATATTAAACAATTCTTAATGATCCCTTGACCAGTCCGGAAGACAGACAGGCAAATCCCCCACCCCCCCAAAAAACAGATGCACAAAAAACCTAATAAAATCAAATTTCACGAAAATCCGTCAAGGAACTCAGTAGATATACAACATAATGAAACCACAGGGGGCATGGCAGTAGTCGAATCTGTCCAAAAAAATGCTTGCTTCATCAATGAAAAGATGTATCTGCAAAATTCCATGGATATCCATCAAGGAGTTTTAGAGATACAGCAGTGGACGCCAGAGGCACAATAGATAGACGAAAGGGAATAACTGCAGAATGCACACATATAGACACATATGTGGGTGCATAGAACTAGCAAAAGGTCTGTGCGAGTTAACTTATCTTTTGGTGACACAAACGAAATGTCCTTTAGGGTCATTTTATCAAAGACAGTAACTCTGATTGTAGCAAAGACAATGGAAGATGCAATACAGCAAACGTGGTGTTTTTTTACAGGTCTGGAGCAAAATGTTGCAACTGAGGTTTAAGTTGGTAATTTTTCACAATCAGACTTACCGACCGCCTTGAAAAGTTAATCAACAGATATGACCAGACTCATTACCGTTAATTAGACAGCACCTGAAGTCGTTAATATTGTTTAGGCTCTAATGAGCGAATTTTTTTGCCAATGTAAATTTGTTTACTACATAAATATAGTGGCCTAGGAAATAAGATTACATCCTTTGCAATGGTTCAAACAAATTGTCACACAAGAACCTACATAAACAACACAACTACAACCTAGGACAATTAAAGTGTTGCTTTGTTTGAAGCAAGAATGCAAGTCAAAGTATATCACCTTAATCAATGCATTAGAACAAACACAAAAGGCTCTTAAGTCTCTTTGGCCCCTTCAAACCCCTCGGGCTGCCCTGCCCAGTCTCCCTGACAGCTGCAATGCCTCTATTACTATTACTAATGGCCCAATGCCACTTTTTTAATACAGACCCTTATGTATGAGCGGTTAGTGGCATGAAACATAGCTTGAGTATCAAAAACCAAATTATGCAATCCATGCCTATACATCTGCTTTGCGTACCCTAGAGCGAGTATTGTATCGGTTTGGCTGGCTTGAGCGGCGCTTCGACACGATCTTAGTGACCTTTCGTTTCTTGGGCTTATCTGCGAGTGCATTGACCGCGTCCGTGAGGACACGTTTGCCATGACAGGTGGTACTAGAGCACTTTGCCTGACCCTGTGGCGATGAGCACAGTCGGAGCAGACTAGTCTTTGTTTGTTGCTCAACAAAGCTGTTCCTCAGCGGGCTGAGAACCATGGTTGCCTGGTTCACAAGATCGGATTTACTAAGATGGGAAGCACGAAGGCGTTTTGCTTCGGCTTTTCTGGGCTGGTTTTGCCTGACATTTTCCTTGCCAATTTTATCTACCAAGTCTGGTTTCTTCGATTTGGAAGAAACAGCTTGCTCTGTGCTGGTGCGGAAGCCAGCTGTGAACTTAACCATAGGGATGACCTGTGACTGGCAGTAGGGGCTAGCAAGGGGTGCAAAATTGACCTTGTGAGGACTAGCTGCTACGTTTTTTGTGGTAGGCTTTGATTTTTTGCATGTCTCTCGCTTTGTTGGTGTTCCCGAGGGAAACGCTTGCAAAGCAGGGGCAGTAACGGGTGTTATAATTAACTGAGGAGCACGGTCAAGCACGGGGACGACTTGGCAGGCAGGTGTGGACTCTATTGGAGCCACGCACACTTCTGGGGCCACAGGAACTAGGACAGGCATGTTGTTGCTGGAAGAACACAACACCTTGCTAATAAGACACTGTCCCTCATTTGTATCTGAATGAATTGTGGGAGAAACTTTTTTGCTTAAGTTCTCACTGAAGTTGGGACTGGTAGACCCAACAAGCTCAGATGTCTGGGCAATAGTCTTAGATTGCTCTAGCTGTTGCCAGAAACCAGTTTGGCATGCTACAGGAGAGTAACACTCTGCGCTGATGGACACTGTTTGAATTTCACTCACAGTGAGAGCAGCCTTGTCTACAGGTTTAGACAGAGACTCGCTGTATAATGAGTTGGTCTGAGTTACTCCTACCGACTGGGAAACGGGGGATGTTTGCGTGGCCGCCCTCTGTTGTACAGTGCGCAAGGTAAGAGTCTGTGTGGATGTAGTATCAAACACCAGAGGGGTTGTTTGAGTGGCTTCCGCATTACTATCTGGCAGTGCTTTTTGACTGGTGGGGTTATCCTGAGGACAGGTAGGCATTTTAAAGACTATTTCATCATCTCCACAGTCGTGACTGTACTGACTGTCGCTCAGGCCGACACTGAAGCAAGATTCGCGGTCGGCACCAGACAGAGGTACAACACCAATGCCCACATTTGGAAAAAGCTGGGCAATCATGCTAGAATTTGGGTCGTGACACCTAGGTGTCAGGAGTACAGAAGAGTTGAAGTTATGTTGAGGGTGAGGCGTGGTGGCCACAGCTTGTTTGACTGAGTTCTCTTGACCGCTACCTTTCTGCGTGTCCACTGTTTGCCGCAGGTCCACCATTGTCTCGTCCCGCTGCTGTAGTTTAACTTCGGCGACCTCCAGCGCCTTTTTGCTCTCCACCAGTAACTTCTTAAGCTCCTCAACAGCCGCTGCCTGAAGGAAGTTAAACAATTTATTACCAAAGTAGAATACAACAAAACAACCCTGCATTCACCGTCGCCATTGCATTCAAAATTTAAGTAGACTCCTACGGTTAAACAATTACAAAATCACAATTTGGGACCTGAAAATATAAACTTCTTCAGTCAAACGCAACAGCTTTCTCGCCTATAGTACTGGTAAAAGTTCAGGCCTATACTTTTAATGTGCCTGTGGACAATAAACCAGGCAAGCAGTCAACTCAGTAATCAACACACTTGAGAGCACATGCCCCAATACGTCAACAAAGTGGAGATTTTGCAAATCTTAGCTTTTCAAAAAACTATCTAGGAATTCATTCTGATGATACAAGACTCCTAACACATTTCTGGAGAAACATTTTTGCTAAGGGAACAGAAACTTTGAATCTTCCCTCTAAGTTGAAACACGTTTGCCTCATCGGCAAATCAGCTCAATGGCAACCATTTTGTTAGTATGCACCAGTAAGGACTTGAACCTTTACAAGTACGACTTTTTGTGGTCTAGCGAGATCTTGCAAAAACCTTGGTTAACGAAACGTAGATCAGACATTCAGCACCAACAGGCCAGACTGTTTACACGGATCTTTTATAATAAAATGAAACTTGTAAACAACAACTCACATATCAGGGCTTTGAATGACCAATGACAAAAAAGAGGAAAATTTTCCAGGTGATGTATCATGAATGTACAAATAAATAGGCTTGTGAGATAGAATTTTTTTGTTGTAGCAAAATTTACCTGAAATGAAGGTTTCTGCATGAATGAAGTCAAAACAATGAATTAAATAAGAGACGAAAAAAGAGGAAACTGCAAATCAAATAAGAGAAAATCGAAACCAAAAGAGGAAGCCCTCTTAAAAGAGAAAAATTCCAAACCCTGGTGTATACATGTGCTCCAGCATGTGGTCATGAAAGTACAGTGTACATTCTGCAGCTCAGGCGAATATTATAAACTACTAACTTGAATCAACAAAATCATGCGTGCAAGGTCCCCACATGACTGGCATCAGAAGACGACAAAATTCAAACTGTCCAAATGAGATAACCAAACCAATGACAAAAGCCTTAATTCTTAGCTATCAACATAAGTGCACCAGGAATACCTTTAATAATTTTGTGAGCGGGGACACACATATACTTTGAGGTTTGAACTGGGGCTCTGTCCCAATTAAAAATGTGCAATCGTCTCAAAAAACACACTCAAATGTGAACACTGGTATAAATATTTCCTACTTTCGACATATTTCAGAGCTGCGACGGTGTTTTATTTTCTTCAGTACACACTGCTCTAAAACAGTTTAATGCGTCAAGTCAATTAGTGGCTGTTTAGCTGTGAGCAATTACTGTCAATTAGTGATACAGTAGTCAGTTATAATTACTAATTATTGGATAAATTGCGTGAGCCAAGGCCACAAAATTAACAGATGAAAACCAAAATCACCTTGTCAAATGTACAAAAATCACTGAGCGACATGTAGAAAAAAGCAAGGCAAGTTCATAAAATTTTCCGGTTAACATAAAATTCTTCAAATAAATGGTGATGAGACGGCGTAAAAACTAAAATTAAAAAAGTCTCAAGCTGCAGGATGTATACCATGTGCACGACTCAAAATATTATATATTAGATATCTGGCAAGAGAAATTCTTTAAATTATGAAATAAAAATTAGCACACCTAAGATTGAAAAGTGGAGCGATGTCAACAATAACAAAGAAAAGCCATTTATAATTAATATGTCATTTAAAATTAATATGCCGTTTGTAATTAACAATGCCGTTTATAATTAGTACGCCATTTATAATTAATGTGCCATTTATACTTAATATGCCATTTATAAAGCAGAGATCTCATCGTGATTAGATCATGGTATCTTCTTGTTCACGAGTTATTACTTATTAACCACTTTGCTACCAGCGCATCACAGAACTCAGTTTTATGTCATCTGCATTCTGACGTCACATTCATTTATAAATAACCACAAAATATAAACCACCATGTACTGAGGAGGAGGGAGGGAGAGAGAGGGGATAGGACGATGGGATATCAAAAATTAAAAACGATGGTTTCGCCAAACCAATACCCAACTCCAGACCTACGTCCGGGACCACTCAATTTTACCAGCAACTCGGGTCAAAAGTGGAGGAATCGCGTGGCGAGGAAATTTCCCAATTCCGCGAAAGTGACCGGTCATTTTTCGAGTCGGAGTAAAGCGTAGTAGTTACAGGCACAGGAAGTTTACTTTGCCCTCACCTGCGCCTGCAGCCGCTCCTGGTCTTCAGCACCAGACTTCTTCAATTTCTCAATCTCCGCGTTCTTCTCATCAAACGTCTCCCCGGCCTCATTGAGCATCTCGCTCAGATCAGAGATCTGCGACGCCTGCAGATAGAAACAAGCCTGTACTCAACACCCACGGCACAAATCACTGATAAAATATCAGAACACAAATTTGGTCACCATTGATGGGATATTTTTATAGCATAGTACAGTACACCTGACAAACATTTTGTCGCACGGGCCAGGGACAGCTCCGATGGCTGCTGTCTTGCTCTGTGGCTGGCCACGCGTTTCCCCCGCACACAATCGAGTGTTTCATTCATCTTTATGAAAATATTTGCCACGATTATTAACCCATGATTTACATTTGGTAATGGTACATTTCTACCATCCCATCACCTCAAAGTCCCCACATATAAGCCTGAATGTACTTTCATAAACAAGGGGCCCATAAACACAAAATGTGCCAGAGACATGGACCAATGTGTGCAGTTCAGAGAAAAAGTACGCTACCAGTGGTACTGTTGATTCTATTTTGTAGAAAACAAAAAATGTACCGAATTAAACTAGGTTCTGTTTCTGGTGGTCTTGTTCATGTTTGGCACGCGCACACCCAGAACGTTTTGGGAAACCTTACAAACAGCAGAAATTATAAAAAAGCGTGCTCAGAAAATTTTACAAATACAGGTCAAATGGGCTTATACTGCAGGGACTGTTTGCAGAATTTCCAAATATCTGCCATTTTCCAGATACATAAGGAAATTACATTCTTTGCACTTGCACAGACAGCAAGCACTATTACACGAGACTACCGTATTGTCGCGCCATTAGGACCATGGGCGTCTGTTCGAAACTGCACTTATATGCAAAACTTAAGAGTATGTGTCAATATGCAAACCAGTTGGGTAAAAAAGGGCCACGAAAAAAGCATTATTTCGGATATGAGCACACAAGCTTAAAAGCGCGCCAATGCGGCTGTAGCTCTTCCTCAATTTAAGCATGGCAACAGTTACAGAGAAAAACGAACATTCTGACAAAAAAGAAAAAACAGTTACACAAGACTACAGTAGTTTTCATGCAGCATAACACAAGCAACCCCGATCCTAAAGCGTGGATCAGCCGTTTCACTGACTTCTACCCAAATTAAATCTATTGCTGCTGAAGAGTTGAACCGCAATGAGGTGTGACCACTCACCTGACTAGCAATTGTCTCCTTGGCATCTTCCAGATGTTGAGTAAGGTTACTGATGATCTCATTCTGTACAAGGTCTGACATGTCGTCCCCACCGGCTGGCTGCAAGAGGGAATCGAGGGAAGCATCGTCAGCGTGAACGAACAGTACCGGGGATTTGCACGAAAGCGTCAGACTCTTTTAGAAATGAGGACAAAAACTCATCTTGCATACCTGGCATAGGGGGCAAATGTCGTCCATTCTCGTCTTCAATAATTTCGCGTTCACAAAAAGCACCCAGGAGGCTCTTTCGGGGAATAGTAGAGGGGCTCTTTCGGAAACTTGTATTGCTTACAGCAGCCTTACACAGCAGTGGGCTTCAAGTAGTGCTGTGAGAGGGATAGTAAGTGACTACACTTGGCATCAGAGGCAGTAATTTGTTTTAAACCAGATTCTGATCGATTTGAAATACTATCCAAGTTACTAGAGTAGACCAGCGACACCTCCCTCATCAAGTCATCAACCAATATACTTGAAATTATTATATTTAACTGTCTTTTTAAGGACCAAAATCGGGAACCTCTGTCCAGTGCCAGAACTGCAAAAGGATCTTGCATAGGCCCTCATGTGGATTTTTCGGTCCCTCTTTCAACAGGAGCCCAAATGAGTGCTTTGTGTTAGTGGAGGCCAGGTCTTCATCTAGCAGGCATCCAGGGCACCCAAATGAACACCCTGACTCAAATTTACACACTCTAGATAGGATGCACTATTCTACGTTTGCTGTTCAGCGTTTGGATGCCCAAGTAAAGTAAGAGAGTGGGCACAGGTGTCTCTTTTAACTTTGTAAAAGCAGCTCTGGGAGTTCATTAGCATATCCAGAATGAAAAAATTAGAATTAGTTAACATATGATGTAAGATACAATAAATCAATAGTACAGCAATTTGACCTCACAAAAAACAGGCAGTCACATCTCATTGGTCATGGACAACATGAGGAACTGGCAAATCCATTTTGGACGCCATATTTTTGAAATCCTGGAAGAACCCGTGGTGATGGGTCATGACGTCATTACTTTCTCCATTTTTGGCACTCAGTTGCACTGGTAAAAAGACTACTATTGCCCATGACTTCTCTTAGTACCTAACTACTGACAAAGTGGGGGTCTTTCTCCTGAATAGTCCCTGGTGACTTTTGAGCACGCAAAACTACTTCGAGGAAATTGAGAATCCCCCCCGGTAATATCTTTACGCTTATTCTAAACAGCTAAGGATAATAACATTAACATCACCACTGTGTTTTTTTTTGAAGCAAAATTGTTTCCGGGAAAAAGAGAATCCCTAGTAATGCCTTTGCACTTAATGAGAATGAACCGGACAACCCAACATTTAAGACACTTGACAATTAGTTAATTAAACACTCTCATGTGGAAATAGGAAGCCCATCAGCCAATTTACAAGCAGGAAACTATCATAATTTCCTTCTTCGTTAATGAGGACAAACCCAGTTGTGTGTCTCGTACTTGAATGTGAAGGCGTTCATGTAAGTGGGCAAGGGATGCGGAGATTGTTCAAGCATGTACAATATGTCGCCATTTTATCACCAGAGTCGTCGGCTCAGTAGAGTGCCTCCAGAAATACGCAAATGTGAAAGCAATTGATTTTAACTGTCACTGAAAGGGGTAATCCTTCTAACCTCAACATGTCGTATACTGGCCATAATTTGAAATGCATACTAGTCATGATGAGCAAACAATCTTAAAGAAGAGCAATTTCATGTCACGCCATGTACCAAGGTAATTGGCTCTTTAGGCATTTATTTTCAGAGTATTGCAAAAAGCACACACCAAGGTATTTTATCAATAAATTTTATAAACATAATCAACCCTTTGTCATCCAAATATTGACGAGATCATGAAGTGAAAATATTGGCGACCTTTCCAATAATGCCCATAACACTTGCAAAAGCTTTGCCAAAACATGACTTCAACAAGATTTTGACATTTCTTTTGAAAACCAAGCAACCTAGCTATAAACCAAAAATAAAGAAGGCAAACATAAAAACCAACTATTAAGCAAACCAGGGGTCAAATCATGTGTTACCTTCTGAGAATCTAACGCCTTAAACTTTTCCTCAAAGCTGGTTTTTTCTCTCTCCAGCCTGGTGATGTCTGCCTTCAGCTCACTCATAGCCTACACACAAAACACGGGCTAGTAACATAAGCAGGGTCAGCTATTACCATGCGGCATGTGAACGTGCTACTACCACACGGCATGTGAACGTGCTGTTACAGAAACCAAATAAATATCAAAGCTGCGTTTGGCCCTGTTAAGCTGGCAAAAAAGAAAGCCAAGGTTGGACTTTTATTCTCATAAAATTGCTCTCATAATATTCCTCACAGTGATAGGATTTTATTTCCATTACTAACAAAAACTTCAAAATGCTGTGATTTAAATTGGTAGTGGAAATAGAATCCCATCACGGTAAGAAATATCACACCATTTTTATGAGAGTGAAAGGCCTCATTTGATTTTCGTTTATAGCCAGCTAAACATGGAAAAATGTAGCTTTACGTCTTGAGATGGTTTTAGTTGACATCATTCTGGCTTATAAATATTTTCTTGGAAATTCACGAAAGTGTCAAACTACTTAGTGACTAAGGACAACCTAAACTGGCCAATCATATCGCAAAAAATTTGAAAGTTTACTAGAAGCAGGCCACGCGATTGGTCGTTTTTAGTTTCGTGTCAAGTGCGATGGAATTGAAAAAAAGTTAAAAAATAATTTCATTGCTGCAAGATGTCAGTAGCATGGTTCATTTGCCGTGCCACGAGATGGTGAAATGTTCACTACTCGCCGCACTGTTTGGACTTGGAAGGGCTAAAACATTAAGCTAAACAAGCACATGTGAGAAGCCAGGCAACATAGGCATCCAGACATGCAAAAGTGAGACGCTAACAACAAACCATAGTCAAAGTATTTCCTACTCACTGGACCAGTCTAAGCTTTTGCAATTATCCTTGTTTCAGTATTCAACATATGACTGTATTTCGGGAGTAAGTTTTCGGCTATACAGAATTTGTTAAATGCACGACACTTTTCATTGTTCACAGTCTTTATTCCGTTGCGTTCGTACTTTCGGAACAAAACTCTACTCTCAACTGAACATAGATACAGTAACTGACCTAGCGACATAATTAAAAGACACACGATGTGTGCATTTAACAAATTCTGTATTCAACATATATCCAACAAAACTTTAGATTTAGTCAAATGAATTTTCATAATGCGGTCATGTCATTCATACTGTTTTGATGCGAATGTAACATTTCTTTTTCGCAAAATTTCACCAAAAAGACATGGCCACTTGATCCAATTAATGACAGACATAAAGTTAAACACCAGAGTCTACAGGATTTCTACTTTCAGAAGAGCTAATTTCTATAGCTCTCGAAATATTTGGCTGAACATAAAGACTTGTTGATAAGGCCGTACATAACCTTATCAGACAAGCATAATACCGAGAGCAACTGCAACAAAGGTCGGATAGTATTTGTTAAATAAAAATAACCTGCAACTCAAGCGCCTGTATTATGTCTTGACGGCAATAATCATAAAGAGGTAAGGAATTGCCAAACCTTTAAAAGAAAAAAAAAACCAGTCTCGAATGTACTTTGTGTAATGGTAGATGTCAATGCAACACACAAGTACCGAAATTTTCCGTAGCTAAGCCCACTGGCGTGTATTCAGAAACTGAAAATTTTCAGGCGTTTTAGTAACACCAAATAAACGCCCGGGCATTTATTCAGAAAAGGGATGCGTGTAAACAGAGAGTACTAGTTGCTGACTTCGACATTTTTTTACTTAAAACGTCCCACTATCTGGGCACTTGACACCAGGAGTTGTAACACCAAACAAACGCCCATGGGAATTTACTCGACATAGCTTTCCCAACACTGACTGCGCTTATCTACAGAAAATCCTGGTAACAAAGCAGTGACAAAGCAGGCACAAGCTTTTCACACAGAAGCCAAAGCTGGGTTTCCAGGGTGCACTACATGCAAGGACATATAACCAAGAACATGACAACAACATTCATTCATTCAGCTCCAATATTTAAAAAGGCCATTGTAAAAGACAAATTTGTCATCTCCAACAGCTGAGTGACAACATCAACCAAGCCAGGACTTAAGTGAACTCTAACCTTTTCGTGAGACTTCCTCAGCTCGTTAATCTCATTGGCCATATGAAAGTCGCCTTTTGATTTCTCCTCCTGCAGCCCATTTTTAGCATCTACCGCCACCTTTAGGCTAGTCTGGGCACTAGCCAGTTCAGCTTGCACGGAAGCCAGTGTTTCAGTCTGGTCTTTTAATCTGTTCTCCAGCTCCTGACAGGCAGAATCAACGAAGAATAAATACTAAAACAGTGACTGTCTTCAGAAAAAATAACAGAACAGGGAATACAGGAATACATGAAATGACTGCCATCCATTACTCAAAAAAAGTTAGCCTAACTACGCAATTTCATGATGGCTTTGCAACATGTCTCACCTTGACTTTTATCTGCTCAGCATGCAGTAACACACTGGACACCCATTCATCCTCCTCATCATCCATTCGCTGGATGCGCGCACGTTTCCTTGATGACTTCACCGACTGCGTGTACATCTCAATGCGGCGGTCGGCTTTTTCCTCCGCTGCCAAGTAACCCTCTTTCAGTCTCTCACTGCAGACAGGATCAGAACAATTATTGATACACTTGCAAAGCATGGCCACAAGATGTACCACCTCAACAGGAGCGTGTCTCTCGTTAGATTTTTAGTGGACACAGAGAAACAAAATATGTGACAAGTTTTCCTTCATCAAAACCAGTCTTATTCAAATGTAATTTCTTTTAGGTGATCTCAGCTTAGGTGATCTCAGTCTAGGTGATCTCAGTCTAGGTGATCTCAGTCTAGTGTCATTTCTATTCAAGCAGTGTCTCCCCTGTGTGTAAAAATCTGGGCAGCCCGCCACCCTCAACCTTGTCCATACTGACTGCCACACTGACCGAAACTATATCTTTGTCGCAACCAGTCTAGAGTGAACAACAACAACATACACAGCTCCTGTCAATGTTTGTGCATCAAACGGGATAAATTACAATTCAAAATTGGATTTTGAATTTTCCCCAGGCAAAGATAATTATAATTTCATGAAATATCTTGACTTGCACTCGCTCAAGTGATCAACCTTGACACTGCATGCTCAAATGAGTGAATACAGTCTGGAGGCCAGGCAAAGCGGACTTCGACCTTGACACTGCTTGACTAAAATGGCTTTGCTGATGGATTGGGTGAAGAAACATCATTTTTTATTCATATTTAACGCGTTAAGTTTACAGACAAGATCGTGCAGCAGTGTGAAGAATACTACACAAAAAAGTTTGATTTAATGAAGCACAGACCACTGTCAAACTGATGATATGGGATGGGAACAAGTCTAATTATCTCGGTAGTCGTCTGCATGAATAAGCCGACTGCTATGACGCCGATCCAACTGATTCATGATGACAAAAATAGTACCATTAGAACATTCCTCTCCTGCTCAGTTTGAGGTGATCACAGTTTAACTGAGTGCAAGCATTGTCACACAAAAAAGCTCCAATGTGAATATTCAGCGTTCTATTAAAACCAGCAACGGTATAAATTAGCGCCTATGACCCAAGCATTACAAGACCAATAAAAACCCTGGGCCTACTGATGACATGTCCAAGCGCTATATACCATACCTGTACGTATTCTCAATCTCCACTAGTTGTTCTGCCATCTCTTGGCAAACCTCCTCTCTAATCTGTACTTCTAGCAAGGCATGTTTTCGTTTCTCGGCCAGCATCTCCTCTTTCAAACCAGCTATGATGGCCTTCAACGTCTACAAAGGTAAAGCAAGGTTAATTTTGAAGTTGGACGACAGAAGCATGCTCTAACTTTGAAAACTAGAGTACCCACAGATATCCCACACCCCTTGTCAAAGCAAAATAGATTTCACGTCTATCAATGTCTCATGGTTTCATAAGTTGTAACAACCAATCTCATCTTCCTTGTACCGCAAACAAATTGTTACAAACTAACAGGAAACTGGCGGTCATTTTCCAAATTCTCAGCAACGAGTGAAAACCACGCCAGTGCAATACAGTTCAGTACACCCCCTCCCCACACAGCATATCCACATGCCCACACTAACCTCTTCGCGTTCCGTTTCTGACTCTAACAGATCCTCGTCGTCATCTTCAGGTATGGGCAGGTTGGCTGCCATCTCCACGCTGTGCTGGGCGATGGTGGCAGGACTGGCCCAGCTAATGGAAGGCCGTGCTCCCGTTGGGCTGTGTTGAAGGGCAAGGGAGACGAAGCGGGCAGCATTCCTCAGGGTGCTCTTCTTGGGCTTTGGCTCCTCCTTTTGGACAATCACCTAGACAACAAGTACATTACACCATTAGTGAAGAATAGATGACACCTCAAATAAATTACTTTAAAGTGACCTCCAGGGAATGGAAATCCATCTCGTATCTAATTGCCAGCTTATGGCTACTCAAAATCATTCAAGAGTCAAAACACATTCTACTATAACATCAAAAACACTTGAGTTTTAAACTGGAGTTGTGTAAGAAAGCAGCAAGTTGGAATTCGTTCCTAGATCCTCGTTTCCTTGACTAACAGTTGGCTAACAAGAACACTTAATAACCTACTAACAATCTAGTTTGTGCACATTGTTAAGAAGAAAACAGTCCAAGTCAGCAATGCAGATTGCTGTTTTCCATTATTTTATAGGTCCTGAGATGACCTGGTCTTAGCTTCAACTGATCGTATGACCTCTGATAAAACTTCTGGGGGTATTTCCAAAACAAGATGGTGTAAACGAATGGAGAGAAACAAAAAGACTGGGAAAATAAAGTAATGAATATGAAATTATGTGTTTATGAAAGTTTGCAATCTTCAGATTTGCGAGACCACGAAACAAAAGCAACAAAAAAAAACCTGTTTGGCGATGGCGGAGAACTTGAGCACGTGAAGCGTCTCGTCAAAGGCACTGGCCAGCTGGTTGACGTTCACTATCATACAGGCACGACCCTTGCCGCAGAAGTAACTCTGGAACAGCCTCGTCAGCTTGCTCTCACGGAATGGGATAATTTTGGGGTTCTCCCTGTAAAACGTTAGGGGTCACCGTAATATCAGGGCTTGGAATGACCAATAACAAAAAACGCGGAAACTTTTACGGCCCAAAACATGCGCTACCCAGCCTTGAAATAATCGATGTGAACCTTTAGTCGACAAAAATCGCGAGGACTAAAAAAAAGTTACCACCATCAGTAGCATGCGTCTGCGTCTTTTTAGCTCGTCCGTCCACTCCCACCCCCACACATTTTTGGCTGCAGAGCCGTAGTATTTGTCACCGCGGTTTACAATCACACGAGACGCCATTGAAAATCCCACCACACTATTCCAGATACCCCGGCAATGTTGAAAATTTACGTTCCTCTGAAACATAAAGAGCAACTTCTGCTTTTCGAGGTGAACGTCGTCGGCAACGCCGCGGAAAGAAAGGAATTTTTTTATGCGGAAATATAATAAAATGCGCGGACAGAACATTTGAAAAAAGCGGAAATTCACGTTTCCGCAGAAAATTCCAAGCCTTGGTAATATGATAACGATAGCAGTAGTAAAATACAAAACTAAGTGTCCGTGGCCTAACAAATCAAGCGCACTAATTGCATGCAATTCAACATTTCAACAACGTATTTTTTCATCACCACACATTTTCAAGTTGTACAAACTCGCCAGGTCATTATCAGACTGCATTAATGACGTACTCATACCGCAGACTCATGACAAATTCGTACATAACCTTACATGATTTCCTCACCAGTTCATTCCATGTATTTTTATTGATCACTTCAACTAAGACCATCTAAGAAACATGTTGTACATAATTTAGAACTAAATTCTCTTCACTTTGTTGGATTTTTTCTCTCGTAACTTTTACTAATCACGTGTTCATATTACTCAACTCGAATTCAAACACCCAGTACAAGTACCCACACTATGTTACAGATGGCTAAAGACACGAGTCCACAAATCAACCATTAATTCCAGTTTTGCACACACCAGACGTTGGCGTTCACTCACTTGTGAGTTTGATTATATCTGAGAGTACTGATACACCGCCCGAGTGTCAACAGTGACGTGTTGATGTTGCCAGCCTCCTTCAGACGGTCACCAGTGTTCTGTGTCTTGGTGTAGCGCTCAGAGCCAGCCAAATCCACCAGTGACAACCTGTGAGATGGGAAATCATTTCAATGAGCACAGCTTCTAACTTCTTCGTTTCCAACTTAACTCGCAGAACACATCTAAAGAGACCCAGCAGTGTGTCATACAAACACACAGTCATAAAAATAACTTATGTGTACACTAAGATATATAGCACAAATCAGCAAAGCATACTGAATTAATTGGATCAAATATTTTACAAGTATGCACTTTGATATTGCAAATAATCTTCACTTATTACGCACAAAAATATTTCCGAAAATTGTAATTTTCCTAATGTTCAAAGGCTGATCCCTGTGCAGCAAAAATCGTGAACTACACCAAATTTTGTTTTGAAGACATATTTCTTGATAGTTATTTATTTTTGTTGCAAAATTTGACAAAATAAAATTTCAGTTGTCCATGTTGTGTGGTAATTACACAAAGAATTCCTGTATCCACTTTAGTCAACCTCGCAACAGTCTAGTAACTTTTTGCACTTGAAATACTTCCTAATCCTTTTCTCTGCAACTCAGCTCATTGGCCTTGGAGAGGGAAGCAAGCATTTGTTGCCATTTTTGGTAAGGGCTGTTCCAGCAAAATCTGTATGGGAGGGGGGGAAGGCACTTTTATTTCGTACCCACCGCCCATAATTTTCATTTATTTCTCCAACCCATGACCCATAATTTTTTAATTATTTTTAATAGGTTAAAATATAAAATCCAACACTTGCAAACAAATTGCCTCCAGGAGGACCTGTTAAGAACTTAGATGATTGACAGACCAGAACCAATATCGTATTGTCAAAAACTAAAGTAGCCTGTGAGCAATACTTTTGGCAGCCACCAGGTGTCTCTGTTCATCATGTGTCTATAATTTCAATGAACATTTTTTCAATTATAAGGATCTATGAATCTCAAACTGTCTCCACGAACTCTTTTATACTTCTATGTCAAGTGGATATTGGAACTTGTTTATCTTACTCCTCATACTTTTTATTTAAAAACCATCAATTTTCTTATATGTGTTAACACCAGTTTAGTGTTGCATAACTTTTCAATTCAATAGGACTGCAGACAAGCAGTTGGCTCAAATCAAGTTGCCCATGACTTGGTTAATGGCTTAGTGAACATATTGCACTCTGTTCACTAGCAATATGGGCTTTTCTGTATTGGATTTTTTTTGAGTTTTGAGGGCTGAAGTAACCAACCTGTCAACATTAACAGGTCAAAAAATACCACCCATTTTTAATGCATTACTTCTTAGGGCTGTTCCAGCAAAATCTGTATGGGAGGGGGGGAAGGCACTTTTATTTCGTACCCACCGCCCATATTTTTCATTTATTTCTCCAACCCACGACCCATAATTTTTTAATTATTTTTAATAAGTTAAAATATAAAATCCAACAACTGCAAACAAATTGCCTCCAGGAGGACCTGTTAAGAACTTAGATGATTGACAGACAAGAACTAGTTGTCTTGTCCAATATTGTAAAAAACTAAAGTAGCCTGTGAGCAATACTTTTGGCAGCCACCAGGTGTCTCTGTTCGCCACGTGTATATAATTTCAATAAACATTTTTTCAATTATAAGGATCTATGAATCTCAAACTGTCTCCACAAACTCTTTTATACTTCTATGTCAAGTGAATATTGGAACTTGTTTATCTTACTCCTCATACTTTTTATTTAAAAATCATCAATTTTCTTATATGTGTTAACACCAGTTTAGTGTTGCATAACTTTTCAATTCAACAGGACTGCAAACAGTTGGCTCAAATCAAGTTGCCCATGACTTGGTTAATGGCTTAGTGAATATATTGCACTCTGTTCACTGGCAATATGGGCTTTTTTGAATTCGGATGAGATAGGATATATGCCAATTGGATTTTTTTGAGTATTGACGGCTGAAGTAACCAACCTGTCAACATTATCAGGTCAAAAAATACCACCCATTTTTAATGCATCACTTCTTACAGGAACGACCACCCATATTTTGATTTTTTTTCTGAAGACCACCACCCATGAATTTTTATTTCAACTGCCGTCCCCCCCCCCTCCCACACGGATTTTACTGGAACAGCCCTAAATAATACCAAATTCCAAGCATTTTAACATTAATTACTGATCTGCTACTAACATTTATGAAATGACGCGTTCGGCAAAACCGTCACGTTTCTCCGACCTTTCAACACATGAACACTGCAACATATATAATGCGTCCACATATAAATATGTGGGCGCATAAAAAGTACAGCTCTGACCATGCCCAGCTATAATACTTTCTAGTGCTTTATCGGCTTAACTTTTATTACTGCACATGGCATTTATCAAAAAAAAATTAAGAAAAGAAAAAACCAACTGCTGTACTCACATGCTCATTCTACACATATGGGGATTCTCCTTGTCCACAACACGCAGCACTTTGATACTAAAGATACAGTGACTGCGACTAGAGTTCTGGTTCAACTTTGTGCAGGCAAACTGCAGATTCTTCCGCCCGATCTGCAGGATGCGATACGCCTCGTCCGCCGATGTCACGTGAATGTGCTTCAGGCCTGCAAAGAATGATCAACATTGACAACCTAGTTATGAAAGGAAGTAAATACTGGCAGATATAAAGATAAAACGTGTCACTAGAAGTCGATTATTTTTAAAAATAAAATAAATTGCTACTTCATACAGTTTTCTTAGGCATCTACGCGTTCAGTTGGTCGANTTTTCTTAGGCATCTACGCGTTCAGTTGGTCGATGACGAATTTAATTGCTTTTTGGTGACTTTACTTCACAAAAAAATTTATGAAAGATTTTAAGATTATCAAAAACAATCTTATCATACCACTGCATTACATTGTTGTCTGCAGAACTTTTCTTATCATTCAAAATGAGAAGTTAGGCTATATCAATGAACAAAAAATCAAATCAATACCAAAAAACATTACTTTTGGATGACCTGACCTTTGACATAAGGACTGCCATTCTTATCTTCCCTCAGGGTCAACACCTGTCTTCGAGCGTTCTTCTTCTTGGGCAAGGGTTCCAGAAGGTCGTAGATGTACTCGTTGTATATCTCAGCGAACGTGACCCAGACGGAGAACTTGATCTGGCCCTGTGCTTCCACATCTATAGCCATCTCCTCACGGACCCTGTTTTCGGCCTCGTCTAGCTCATCAAGTCCTGAGGGCAGTATGTTGCTAGTTATCATGGAGGAGCTAGCAGTTGTCATACAAAGATGGACACCGATGGCCATTGACAAAGTTGTAAAATACTAAGTGTTGCTAAACATCCACCATCACCGAGACAATAATAAGTTTCAGATCCGACTAAATTTTTGTCTGATACTGTTGCACTTTGCTATTTGCAGAAACTCTGCATATCTATTGACCAGTTTGCTGAAATTATGAGATCTCATATTTTGCTTGGCAGACACTGATTATTTGTGGAGGAAATACTATTTTTTTCAGAATCGTTAATTGGAACTTTTCTGATCTGAGCCTCGATTCTGCATTTTTTTGAGTGACATCTCACAGCACTGACCAGGCTGGTTGCTATGATGGGCAGGTATGACCAAGACTCGCCAAACAACACCCTGAGAGCATGACTGGATCGAGATCCGGATATTTTGTTTCCAAAGCAAACAACAGATGGCACTGCCTTACGCTATCTGACAAAGATTTAATTAATGACGAGGAGATTTCGTCTGGTTTATGTGACCTTTCTCAAAATGTTTAGCAATAACAGACAATGATTTGCATGCAAACAAGGAGACTTCGTGGATTTTTTGTGAGATACCAGAAACGACTTCAATGTCAAGGAATCTAATTTGATTAGTCGCCTTCCTTAAGTGACAATGTCAGCGACAAGTAGTATTATAGTTAGCAGATAAGGGCAATAACGTCTCACCTGAGTAGGACAACCTACAGTCGCAAATTTCTGATAGTAAACCCCATTGAGTACATTTGGAAATAGCATAGTCTCTACCTTAGAAGGATACTAAACCTTATTTTGATGACTCTAACCAATTCTCGTCCTGTCAAATGCTAATGTGCAATTGGACTCAATATTCCAATGTTAAAGACAGAAATCCACTAAAAACTAACACTCTCTATGTCACAGATTGAACACAATTAGGTCCTTGGTGGATGGTCTTTTCCCAATTGTCTTGTAATTCGCTAAAAATGTAGGTCATGCTTGCCCGTTTATCAGATTTTGAAAGGAGTTTTCGAATTTTCCTCCAAACTTCAGAGTGTTGGCGAAGGTTAGAGGGCATTATGTTGTTTTCGAGTACTGGATGGAAAAGTCGTTTTAGTATCTGTTAATAGGCCACAAAAGGGTATGGTATCCTTTAATTCTAGTAATATGAGACAGGACATACTTTCCGAAGAAGGGCCTATTAATGAAAAATGTGCCAACGACATTGAATGAGGACCGATGTTGCTAAAAAACCACTAGTACCATTGGAGGCCCGCAGGTCTTCCGTATTTCTTGGGCACCAAGCCGGACCCATCAAGAGTTTAACATTATTGGTTGTCCATTCGCATTTGTTGTAA
>NMRA01000578.1:7297-107850 GCA_002633005.1 Phoronis australis
CCCCCCCCCCTCCCCCCAACTTCCCCCCCCCCCTCCCCCCAACTTCCCCCACCCCCCAACTTGGCCCCCGCCTCCAGCCCCCCTGCGCGCCTCAGATTTGCGCTTTGCACGACTCGTAATTCTCACGAATTTGGACCCCCAATTTTCAAATCCTAGATGAGTCCCTGATGGCATTAAAGATGTATTTGCTTGCTCTTAACTATGCTAATGTGTAGCAGGAACTAATCAAAATAACTGCTATTTGAACGTCATCTACGCTGAACAAAGTGCACTAATTGTATTCACTGACAACTTGTAAATGTGAAAACAAAAAAAAAATTTGCCAACAGGTGACTTGCACTAATGACGTACTTTGGGGCTCACATAACCCGCATCATACAGTGTTATTCCCTGACACCACGTCATGATACTTGCCATTCACGGTTGAGTGATTTATGGCGGATCATTTTCGACACAAAACTCGTTCTTAAATACATTGCAATTTTCAACGTACTCCATATCCACATTGTCGTTATATTTTGTGTTTCTAATTTGACCAAGCAATCACAGAGATAAGGAGATTCGCGTGCAAGTTCCACTTTAATGTGGTGTCGCTACATATCTTTCCTGGAAGATATGAGAAAATGAAATTTCACGTGTTGGCTATATCATGTCCTGAATTGGCGAGGATTTACTGTAAGCGATGTCTTGCTGTGTGGACAAGACGGTGAACTTATATGATTATAGTCTCATACGATGCTTTGCTGAGTTCTTCTCTCTCTGTCTCACTCACGTACGTACCTGTCTCCCTGTTGGGAGAATACCCCCCTTGGGAGGGTATTCCCATTGATGTTGTATTCTGTTGATGTATAGAGAGTTTTTGTGAAGGAAAATATGAATTTACAGAATCCTGTAATCGTAGTATTCTATATTGCTGATGGGGACCATGAAAGGAACTTGGCAAATTAACGTACGTTTAATGTATGTAATTTCATTTATTCAGTAGTACTCGCCATCGAGTGTAGGATCGAATACCCCACTTGCGAATGGAATGTTACTTGTGTGGCATTTCAGTGGTGTGTTCTGTCTGGTGTCATCAGAAGTGAGTACAAATAGTTGAACACCTATTTCTGATGACGTCTATGACTTCTGTAGGATCCACGGTTCGCAGCACGTCTGTAAGTGCACCTCAGAGCTCGGCTACGTCCGCCTGCATGGGATGCCCCACAACGTCAGGTACATCACAAGGACAGACTACACCTCTCAGTCATACAGACAGGCAGCTTCCTTCGATCCCTGTTCAATCCGTTGTTGAGGAAGGTAGGATTTGCCAATTACTACCAAAAGGGTTGGAAAGTGATTATGTCACACCCCTAGCAATTACTCCAAATGGAGACAATTCCCTTGCACTGACATTCTTGTTCAAACTGGGAAATTCAATAAAACTAGCTCAACAAACGTGAAGCTCATGCCACGCGGTCTTTGAACTATACAAAATTAGTGTATTAACCTCGTGTGCTCTGAAACTGATGATTTTCCAGTTTGCAACTTTTGACCTGATGTAATTTCCTGTAGAGAAGTTGCAAGGGGGTTAGAACCAAGATGGGGGAATCTCCGAGGCGACCCCAGCAAGGTGACGTCAGACCTAAACTAGGACAGGCGAGCTGAGTTCCTAACTGCTGCACTCTTAAGGGCTACTTGTGTTTTATAATAGTTCCTTCTACTTTCAATCAAAAAGATTTTCAGATACTTTTCTGTAAATCATTTTAATATTTTTTGTTTTGAACAATAATCAAAGCTTTACAACCTTAGCTACATCAAAAAATGACTTTGAACGCAGCATTCTGGACACACCTTCATTTCCAGGCCGCCATTTTACCCGACAAACAACACATTGCCGGGTAAAACTTATTGTTTTTTTGTCGACATTTCACAAGAGTGCGGAGCTTGCGATTGGTCAATTGCCATACACAGCTCACCGACTACTACACGGCCTGTTAGACTCATTATAAGTGACTTTTGTAAGTCTGGTACTGTGTTTTAGCAAGTGAGCCATGTTTATAAGTGGAGGAACTGTGCAAATGAGTGCGACAAGCCCCGAAGGAAGAATGGAGCATCATAACATGGTGTCTGTTGTTTGAGGAATAGTTTCGTAACTTACTGTGTGATATTCACTTACAGAAGTCCCGCACTTTGAGAACCAGAGTTTTCTCCACTGAATAATGAACATCAAACTGGTTTCGGGACCCCTGTAAATAGTCATTGCCAGTTGCTGAGTGTACTGGCTGAAATGAGGGTGATTTCTTAACTGTTCATAATATATGATCAATAGCCTGTTAAATAAGTGTCTGCAGTGGATCTGATATTTATGCTTCGTATTTGCTGATTGTCAAGCTTTCGCAGCTGAATGCAATTATTGTATTTGTTAGGAGTACTCAACTTGTGTTACTTTTAAAAACCTTAAGGTGATTTCAATTTAGTAGACAAGTTAATTTCACCGTAAAAGTTGGTATCTTAGCTTTTGATTTCGACCTCGTACTATTAGTGGGACTGGTCTGAACTGGTTCTTTACTCATCAGGTCTGGGCTAGGCAACAAGTGATGGTCCATTATTGCTTGGGTCCAAAATCATGATCATTCGTGCCAAGTATGCTTACCAAAGCAGTTAGTTCCTCCCAAGACTTTAAACGATTTCGTATTTCAATCACTAAATAAAAGTATGAAGTAGAGACTAGTTTTATACAGTTGTAAATCAGGCATTACTTTTTTGACAGGTTTGTCTGCAGTTTTAAAGTTTTAAGTTGTCATGGTGGCATTTCAGGAACTCCTGGTGCATCTTCATTAGTTCCTCAAAGAACAGTTCCATCTGTTTGTCAAGCTGCCAGTTCCGCTATGGCACGGACCATAGTATCCTCTGTGCCTCTGATGCAAGCTGTACCATGCATTTCATCATCAAGCAAACCTACAGTGCCATCTTCAGTTAGTTCTGTGCCATCCCACCCAAAACAGGGCATTCCATTGGCCGGGAACAGCTCAGTTGTGACCAGCCAACCAAGTTGGAGACCACCAGTGGAGAATCCTTTATTTTTCAGTGATGGAGGTATGGATTTTAACTCAAGTGTTTGAAGTGTGTGATAGATTTCTTCAATTTGGGATAGTTTTTAATGTTTCTGGAGCCATAATCAACTAGTTAGGTCAGCCAACTAGTTAGGTATGTACCTTACGTGGATGACAACCAACCAGTTGCAAAGCACATCACCTGGTGGTATCCACATTGTGCAGAAGTAATTAAACAACTAGAATATTGGTTGTTCCATCCGGAGGTGAAAAGCACAATGATCAGGCAAAGGCTGCATGTTAGTTGGTTGCAGTGAGTTGGGATTAGCTGGTTGACACCCAAAACCAATGGCTGGATTACCTGGTGTTCCAACTGTGAAACTAGGAGACACCTAGTAAGTTGGAGGTGCCCCACCTGGTGGTCAAACGATCAAAGGGACAGACAGTTACTGCGTTGGAATTAGTTTGTTGACATCCAACATCCAATAGCTGCTTCACCTGGTGGTCAAATGGTAAAATGAGTCGAAGAGAGAGACAGCTGGTGAATTAACAGATTCAATATTTGCACAAAGAAACGCATCATGAGTCTATGTTCTCAAACCCTTATGGTGAACGAACGGGCGAAAAGCAATGTACACACTTTATTCCGAGAGGTAATTTGATCAACTGAACAAAGGAGCTGGTGCTAACAAGTCATCACTTGTTCGAAAACTGCAGATGAAGTTATTCAATTAAGAGTAAACGCTACCCATTGGTGGTTATGTTGATAATAAGAAGTTAGCGGATAATGCAAAATTCCCAATCTTGTTGCTGTCTTTGTTCAAATTTAAAGACCTCATAATCCCCGCTCCACATAAATGCGTCATACACATTGTTATTAAAACTAGTGCGACCTTCATACAACAGCGATTTTGGATTCCTCAAAATAGACAAAGTTCACACTGTCATTTGTCGGAGAATTACAGGATTGTCGTATGGCACATCTGATCCTCATCTGCTGCCGGTGGATAACATTCATGATGCCACTAACTTTGAAATAAGTGGTGTTAACTTTTCTGGAGACATGTTTGTGAGATAGCCACAGGTACAAAATGCAAAAGAACATGTTTGCTTTTTTACTTGTGCTACCACCCATGCCATTCATTCGGAATATGTAGAAGACATGTCAGTCTGGTCATTTCTGCAGATGTTTAATTTTGCTAATCGTCCTTCCTTGCCACGAATCATGCTGTATGACAATGGTTCTAAGTTTCACGGATCTGTTCCAGAAATACAACAAATTAGCAGTCAGGTGACATTCAAAATTATCTTATTGAATTATGACTTGTCAAGAAATCATGTTACCTAGCCGGGAACTGGGGCATAGAGGTCAATACAGAAGAACTGCATACACATACTGACTGGAGTCAAGAACGTTATGATTATCAATAGGGTAATAACATATTATATCTTTAATGAATAAATGACATTGAGCCATTGACTCCATCGCACCTCATCTATGGACGTGAATTACGTGGCCTCCTATGTTTGAATGCGTTGACAAAGATAAACTCTCTCATCCAGACTATAATTCAACTGCAGTTTGATAAATATATAGGAAGCACTCTCACACACTACATTGTTTTGCAAAATGATGGAAACATGAATGCTTGAACACTACTCCACTACAAGGAATCTGGCACCACCCAGAAAGTTCAACGAGGAGACATTGTGTTAATTCAGGGAGCCGATGCCCCACATTTGCTGTGGCCACTTGGCAAAATAGAACTGTTGCATTCACTGCAATGATGGACAGGCACTAAAGGACGAAAATAGTTATCGCAAATCATCCAGTAACCAAACTACATTCATTAGAAACATCCAAGTAATCATGGATTATCTGCAAGCTCTGACCTAGGAACCAATACTGGCCTTCTAGCTCAGTGTTTACTATTATACTTGTTGTATTTTACTTTAACTTTATCCTTTCTGTTGTTGGTAGTGGTATATTTTTCAGCTTGCTGTGGTTGGGCATTCATGCCTTAGCCTACTAGTAATTGATTGGATATGTGTTTATCTCCACTGGTTGTGTGGGCTGCTCTTCTTTTGATTTTACGGCTTGTTTACACGTTAACATTCATGTGCTTGTTTTTGAGGCTGTGGGAAGTAGTTGCACCCACATTTATTGATATTCTGTCTGTGAATTTACTTTCGTCTTTGCTTTCACTTTTAGTGTTTAATTACCTTTAGTTAGTATCAGTATTTTATTGTGTCAGTGAGTGCTCTTGCTATGCAATTTAATCCCTTATCAACCTGCCCAAGCTAGCCCATTGTAATGGGACCCTAACTACATGCTCATTAACTATGTGTTCACAAACATTGTGTGGGTTGGTCAACTTCTTGTCTAATTCTCACTCATATGTTTTCCATAGTGCCATGTGGTTACTGACAGAGTTGAACTGTTTCCCTCAATGATGAATTAAAAGGTGATTGACACTCCTGAAATAGCCCCACAGTTTATTTGTGATACAGTTATGTAACTCTATGCAATGAGTGGTTGCTGTCCCCAGCAGGCTCTCTCTGGGTTGGTTTACTGCACCACAGTGCTGTAGAGTTTCACAGCATGAGTTGCTTTACATACCTGGTAACTCCAGGAATTCACAGCACATATGCTACTTTGCAGACCTGGTAATTCAGTTAACTTTATGGTTGTATCAGGTCTTCACAGTGTAATTGGGTTTAAACTTTTTCAGTTGAATTGCATGTTACGGTTTGTTTTGTATTACATTCTTTGTTTGTCTATTTGTTCTGCCATGTTGTAGAATAACTAAGCTAACTGGTGGCCATTTCTTTGTTACATGACAATGGACTGAATTGACATCCTCAAAATGCCCATTCCTGTATCAGGCATCTGCTTCATATAATTTGTTCCTGTTATGTAGATTTACTATGAATCAATTCTTTCAGATCTTACCAGTAAGCGATTTTATTTTTACATTGCCTGTAAAGCCCCATGTCACATTTTTGCCCTTTCAAATGACAGCTAGCATAGCCGATAGAAGGATCAAGGTTAAATTAGGGCCTGTCTATGTATTTTTTGCAGACATTACAGAAGACTGGATTTTACAACAACTGATAGACATTGAGAGAGTGTATGCAGAAAAATCCAAAGCAGCGAATGCTTTTGAGGGTTCCAGCAGTGTGAGTAGCAATGAAGCATTGCCTCCACGAGGAAGATCTCTGACGGTTGATCCTGAGGATGTTATCGTTATTTCAGACACGCCATCTGTTGGCATCGTAGCAAATTCAGAGACGGTTTGTTCTGCAACCGGTACAATCTCTGCACCAGAAATTATAGATCTAGTAGAAGAGAGTGGCACGCTTGAAGCTCTTGACCCTCCGGCGTCTTTCAACGCGCTCGGTGCCA
This sequence comes from Phoronis australis, assembly GCA_002633005.1. Taxonomy (NCBI): domain Eukaryota; kingdom Metazoa; phylum Phoronida; family Phoronidae; genus Phoronis; species Phoronis australis. Next base: position 13,739 of record NMRA01000578.1, read on the forward strand.
CAGCTAGAGCAAGTAGTGTGAATTTACCCCTTGCTGGTCCCAAAGAAATGAGGAACGAGGTCACTAGTGAAACACCAGTTGATGCCAGCAGGCGTCCTCCTACTCCAGCTGAAGTTGCTGAATTATTGCTTGATCAAGAATGTGACCAAATTGTAAGTACTGGGTGGTTACCAGTTACCACATATTTTTTTTTGTACAGCAGAGGGGAGATATTGTAGTATTTTCACTCATAAAGCTGGGATACTTAATGTTCACTCGGATGCACATGTGCTGCCTGTATTCTGTACAATCATGTTACACTAGTCGATAGTAGCAGAATGGGGAGTGGATTTTTTTAGAAACATTACAACTCAAGCACCTGTGGTTTGATTTTGCATTGGATGCTTTTGCACTTAATCAGTATATTTTATTTCAAGGTCATCCTTTTGTTGGAATGTCTTAACCCTTAATTGTTTCATGTCGTAAAGAAAATACAGGCGTTAATAAAATTGGAAAAATTTTACACTGTGGTCCCGCCAACTTGGAAATTTGATGCCATGTCAGGTGTCGGTTTTACAGAAATTATTTTATTTATTGTGATTGGAACTATAGTAATGATGTTGCCTACTTTTGATTTAGAATTTCATTTTGATTTTGAATTTCTTATTAAATTTATTCCCTAAAAATTGAAAGGATTCAAATAATTGTTTTTCGTTTTTGTTTTTGTGAATAACCATGAAAACCACTTCATTCTCTTTCTTAGCTTATGATGTTCCCCGATGCCAGTGAACACTTTGTGAGGGATAAACTGAGTAATACAGTTGGCAAGAGCGAGATCAGAATTAATCACGTGTGTAACTATCTACTGGAGAATAAATATCCAAAGAAGTCTGATGTTATCCATGAGACTGAGGTAGGTTGGGAATACTACTCATTTGGCCAGTTCATAAGCTGTGATAGCACTGTTGGAACTCATTGACCTAATTTCCAGAGCATCTAGTGTTTCTGTGTACAGATTGTAGGAAGTCATTAATGATACACTGTGCATCCACTGATAATAAACTGGTAATGGTCACTTGCAGTGTTTGAGAACCAGTTTTCTCCACCAAATAACTGGCATCAAACTGGTTCTCAAAATCTTTGGCCTCTCTAAGTGTCTACTGCCATTACACTATCTGCCCAGTTTGTCAACTTCTTTGTGTCTGCTTTGCAACTCACAATGCAGCGGAAATCTTTTTGCCTGTGTAATATGAATTGTACCGACCAGGGCAGCCATGAAGTTGCCACTTCAAAAGAATGCTGACAGTGGTAAATATTGCTGAATACTGAATGGCGATGTGATTATTTGGGATGGGTTTATGATATCTGCATAATGTTTTCAAGTAGTAAGACATATTTTATAAAAATCCTTGATGATCGCAAAAAATATATTCTGTGGGCATGTAAAATGTCCTTAAATTAGAGGTCAAGTAGTTCTATTTTTCCATAATAACCATGCTGTTTCTTACAGCTGTACCGTCCATAGCTGCGAAAATTTTTTGCATTAAGAAGAGAATTTCTGGGATTTTATTTTGAGGTTTCATAGCCAAATTTTTCATGGAATGTTGAAGTCATCATTATCGACAGTCAAATTCTTTGTTTAACTTGCTTAAAACAAAATGTCATATACTCTTTTAAAGGTTAAAAAATAACTATCAAAACAGAGCTTGCTAAATAGGTCCAAAAATGTTTACATCTGAGCACGTTATGGCAATTTCAGTGAAAAGTCACAATTTAAAAAACATACCGGCATCATTTCCATTACTTGACAATTGTATGCTTCTGTGGTGAAGAATTTGAAAGTTTTTTGAAGAACTTTGACTCTTTTTAATGAAGTTTCTATGTGCTACAAAAGGTTCTTTTCATGTTGAAGGTGATTCCCTTTGGCCACCTTGTGTGTAGTAGAGCACCTTAATCTTCTTGCTCTGTTCACACCAGGTGGCAGCTGAGGTCATTGTATCAGTCATGACCATTTGTTCTTGTGGGACACATTTGTAATGTATCCAGATCAAGCTACAGTTTCAGATGATTGACTTGAAATTTACATCTGACATACATATGATGTGATGTTAAATTCAATGTTAGCTTCTTCTTGATAAGAATTATTTAGAGCAGAGCTTTTCTCTTAATAAAAAATACTTGCTGGCAGTCTTGTGCACATTGTACCAGACGTGCACAGGCCTCACATGAGAGCCCATTGCACTGATTATGGAAGTATTTTTATGTTTTATTGATATGTGGTTAAAACTGAGGTGAGGAGCTAGAAACCTGGCTCAAGGGTTTAGCAGTGTGACCTGGTGGGACTTGAACCCACGACTTCGTGTAAAGAAAGCAGGCACTTATCAACCAGGCCACACTGCCTCCTCTAAAGAGCTTTTCTCGTACTCAGCGATAGAGATCTCGGACAGTTTTTCATAAATCCATGATATTGTATTAAGTACTTTTGGAAAGAAATAAATCAAAACCATGAACCTCGACACCTATGTAGTTTAGATTCCAACTGTGCATTTTGTGGTCAGTTGTATGACACTCTACCTTACTGTCATTATCAGCAGGTGTTGCTGCCAAAGACTAGTAGCTCGACTTATGCGTGTAACTACTTCTCAGAGGACGCTGTGCCCACTCACAGAGGACGCCTGTACAGAATGGCTGCGGAGAGCCTGTTGGCGAACGCTTTCCCCAAAGTGAGTTTACTTACCAGACATCACAGAACTGTCATAGTATGATAAAGTGCCCGCACAGTGACACTTCTACAAGACTCGGTGCTCATTTTGCAATTGGCTAAATAGCTACGAAACTTGGGAATTATTATCTCAATCACATTCAAGATCTCGCAATAAAAATCTGCAACTTGGTACATAAATAATTGTTAGAATTGATCTTTTTTCCCTGTTTTAGAGGCTTTTTACATCTCAGAAAACACTCAAAATTTTATTAAATGTCGTTTGTTTACAGCTGGGGTCTGTTTCACTTAAATGTCATAACTGCACAACACCTTTGCACAGAGTCTAACTTGAGATTAACGTTTAAATGTAAAATTAAAATCACAAAACTGTGTGTGCTTTTCTCAGTATAATCTGGCTTTGTTCCAATTCACTGAAACAACCGCAGGTGATAGTTACCTACGATCATTTCTGAACACATGGCTGGCACATCTAAAATTAATTATAGCTTGTAAATATTTCCCCTCTTTGTATAAATTAAATTGTAAAGTTTATAGCTTTTCAAGTGTAGCTCGGGGCTTTGCAGTCATGAGTAGAGGTGTTTCAATTTAGCTCTGATCTGTGCTTGAGTCCATTTAAAAAGAAAAGTGCCTGTAATACCTGTGATACCTGTCACGGACAGGATCATTGGGGATATGCTGGTGCATTAATCCCCTCCCCAGACCATACCCGTGACAGCAGAAGGGGCAGAACTCCAGTGCCTTGTTTTACTATTTGCTGCAGTGCCTTTTACGTTCTTTTTTCAGATCTCCATGACTGATTTGAGACGGGTGTTAAACGTATTCGGTGGGAACTATGCTCTATCGTGGAAGTGTATTACAGATTTCATGGAATCACAAAATTATGGTGAAACACTTTTATTGTCTTAACGATATCTCGAACCTTATTCACAAAAATTGGCCATTTTTACAATATGTCACAGATGTCTTAATCTTCATTCTCTGGGAACTTCTTAATACGAAAATATATACCATGAAAAAAGATTTAGCAGAACCATCTCTCTGGCCTTAACAGGGTGGAAATTTGTTTATTTCGTATCCAAGGTCAAAGGTTATAGAGCTGTCGCTTAAATCGAATCTCCTGCTTGGCTTATACATTTTCCCACAATTCAGTCCTTTCAATCCATTTAGTCGTCATATGATTGAGTTATTGAAGTGTACCTGGCATGCAAAGATCCCACGGAAAACGAAGGCACCATGTATTTTTGAACCTGAGTGAGTTGCACCGAGTCGCTGCACGGTGTCCGCCATATCACACAGCAGGTTTTGAAAAAGGAAAAATCTTCACCCAAATTCATTCATTGGATTGGCAATCTGACGTTTCGCTCACGGCATGCTTGAACCACAGATACTCGATTTGTATTCGACATTTTGTGCTTGGTTGTTTTCAATCTCCCTAGCATGTGTTGTGCACTAAAAGTATTTTTGACCTATTTTAATAGGTCAAGAGGTAGACTTTTCCCCTAACCAGGTTTCACTCTATTCATTGTCAACCGACTTCACAGAATTAGTGATAATTAAGTTAATTATGCACTGCCAATTCACTTGACATTATGAGTGGAAATTCAAATAGAAGTAATAATTGCATTTTGGTTATATTTCTTAGCTTCGGCAAATCGACTTGATTTGAACTTAGGAACTCGTCAAGTTCTCGAAAACGACTCGATAAATTTCACTGAAACTTTCCAATTTTGATATTTATTCGCCAGTGTTAAAACGCTGTTAGGATTTTCCTTGTAAACGCTTAGTTTTTGCGTACAATAACATAGACGAATACGACTGCTATTTATTACAAAATACCTAATTGTTTGAGAGTTAATTTGGCATAGAAATAAATCAAATCAGTAATAGAAAATTCCTATTAGTGTTTTTTATGTAAATTGTGAAGTTTTCATTTAAAAAGTGTTTCATTAAAATCGCCCATTTTTTGCTATGAATAAACCTTTCTTAAAAATGAAATTTTGACTTAAAAATGGTGGTATCTTAACAGTTATATTATGGCACATCAATATAAAACATATTTTTTAATACCTGGTCTTTTTCTTTCCGAAAATATGTACTACTGGTTGACGCCACACACTCTGTGAAATGAAATGATTCAGTTGTGTATTTTTTTAAGTCATAGTGAACTTATAATCAAAACACTGCATGCGTCTAATTGTGTAACTTATAAGCGCATACACCTGTATGCGGCACATAGGAATGAAAATTTTACAGAAAAAAACGCATTGTTCTGCATATAGCAGGGCTTGGAATTTTTCTCTTAAGAGGAATCCCTCTTTATTAGTTTCAATTTCCTTTTATTTAATGTCTTGTTTCCTCTTTTTTCGTGGTCTCTTTTTATCATTGTTTTGACTTTAGTCATGCAAATCGTATATTTCAGTTAGCTTTTACAATACATCATAAAAAGTTTATTGCACAAGTTTAGTTTATTTTTGTAACGACACATCACCTGAAAAAATTTCCTCTTTTTTGTCATTGGTCATTCCAAGCCCTGATACAGGTGTCTTAGCGTATTTGCGAGTTTATACTATAACATTTTTTGTGCGCTGGGTTTCGTATATCATAGATTCAGTCATTGCATATATAAGTACTTAGCACTAGCTGTTCAAATAATGCATTCTTTTTCTTGTAGTTTTCGGCAAACATTCATAATGAAACTTTGGGAATGTTCAGTCCAAAAATAATTACCATACAAATGGGCTTTAGAAAAGGAGTTTGACTCTTACTAGGAATTGGGTACCACTTCAACGTTTCAGAACCGCATCATATGTGAATAGTATATAGTGATATCTGGTTTTCATTTCAGTCCCCTCAGTAAACGGTGTGTATGTTTTGTGCATCAAAAGGACGAAAGGTTAGTCGATTTCTGATCTTTTAATGTTGTTACCTTTGTGAAATAATAGTATTAAATTTTATACAGTGGTGCCCTGTTAATGTCATACCATCAGTTTGGATATAAATTATGATAACATGTGGAATATTTCGTAGCACCCTCCAAAATTAGCCAGATTTGGCAAATGTTGGAACATCACGTCTCTAAATAAGGTTGAAGATAACCTTAAAAAAAATTTGGCCATGTTGTTGATACTGCGGTTTTGCTATCAATGCACTTAACTTTTTACTAAAATTTACTGAAAATACAAATTGTCATGTGACCCAATTAATGGCAGATTGCTTAAAAAAGTCAAACATCAAATTCTCCAGGCTTACTACTTTCAGAAAATAATACAGTATTTCGCGTAATACGTAATTCTTAAGCTGATTCCAACATGACGGTGATCATTCTAAGTGAAGAGTCTGAGTGTAAGACAGCTAAACGGGAAATGACCAACATTTAAACTGGCGCCGAGCTCCCATAAGGCAGTTGAATTGAAGATGAATTGGGTTGGTTTTTAGATAGAAAAGCAATTAAGGAACATAATTATGCAAAAAGCGGGTTAGACACACTGATGTTTCTGTGTGTGCTCATTAGAAGGAAGTTATTTTATCGCCGTCGTATTTTACAAATCCAACAATGATACGTTACTTTGTTAAAATTCTTCAGTTTAAGGCCAAGTATTGTGGAATTTCAATTATACTTCAAAAGAAAAGGAAATTTCAAGAATTTACTACCTTTGAAAATAGAACAATGGCAAATTTTGGCTATTAATTTTGTCCTTTGCTGAAGAATTTTTACTCTGCAGCTATTAATTTGGATTTAATTTAACTTGACCTGTGAAAGTTGTGGAGTCTTGGAATCCCTTTACTTTTAAATTACATCTTTGGCAGGTACACCAAAAACCATCAATCTAAGGCTACTAAAAGGCCACCGCCAAAAGATTCCTTTTGTGAACACTTGTCCAGAGTTAAAGGCCGAAGTAGAGTTTGTGGAGAACTATGTGAGGAACAGAAAGGAGGTACGTTGACATGTGTGCCAGAACTAACTGACTTTAAAGGGCATCAAATGTGGATTGATCAAATATAATAAAATAGATAGTACGTCACGAAGTAAACCAAACAGTTGTAAGTCTCTTAAGTGCGGGTTAATATTTCTTTCATTACAGAATGAATCTCTTGATTCTGTCAAAATTTTGCCACGATCACACTTTTTATGCTCCCATGTATACATATGATGGTACACATTGATCTCGCCTTTGTCCGGGGTATGCTCTGTGCGGCCTCCAGCGTCCATAGCCCCCTCCCAGGATGACGATCAAAGTGTCACTTGGCAGGTGTGCTCCAGTGACCTTGATGCTAAATGAGAATGACGTCCAGACTAAGTCGGCTGCATGCTGCTGTTTAACATAGTGGCAATTTTGATTTGTTTGCATTCGATGTCATATCCATCGAGACCCTCAATGGATCATGACAGAAACTTAGCAGTCATGTTCATATTAAATAAATTGTTAATTTTTGAACTACTACAACATATTTTGCACCCCCTGATTGCGAAAACTTTGAAAAATATTTGTAAAATTTGACTGGTTTGTTCCATGTGAGGAGTTGCCAGTATTGATTTTTGGACAAATTTCGGACAGACTCTATTGTTGCAGTGCACTCTTGTAGCAATTTTAACTTTTAGCTGCCAACTCCGTTCATTCATTTGGTAAAACTTGACGGATCTTATTCTAAAAAGAAGATGCTGCCTGGCTATTTTTGCATAGCTCTCCTTAGTGACAATTGTTTGATCTTTGACATCCACCTTTCTCTCTGTGGTTTGAAGGATCTCTGAAATTACAAAATGCATTCCTCTTGACATAAACCTGGCTGAGGTTTCATTACTGTCATGCCCCCTAGCGGCAGTTTTATTAAGTTAGTATTCACTTTTGGTATGCTCCTCACTAGTTGTATAACCTATTGAATTGTTGCAAATGAGTTTCTGTTGGGGAGAATTTGAGTGATGCCTGTTATCAGAAGTACATTCTGTAGACAACTTAATGTTTCCCTGTGTTGCTCACTCTAGTGCAATCCATGGAAGTATTTGAAAAAATCAGCACTCTTCATAGCTTTGCAGTTTACAATAAGTGGTCTTAGCTGTCGCTAAAATGACACCAATTTAGGACATAATACTGTTCAAGTGAAATTTTAGCAGGTTTTTTTTAATGTTTAGCGCTACATATTATGCCTTTGTTGTTTTTGTGTTCCATACCAATGCTGCCTGGGGAAATTGGTTTGACAAATTGTGGACATTCGCAACAATTTTTGAAGCCTTTGAAAAATGAACCAGAATATCAATTGTGATATTGTCTGGAATTTGTGAGATTTTATTAAATTCGAAAGTTTAGATTTTTTAAATTGAAAAATGAAGAAATCTGTTACTTTTGGGTTATGGTTATAAGATATCTTTCTGTGGGTATTTTAGGCTTTGGACCACGACTTGGCTGCTCAGATGAACAAGGAAGAGTACGAGACAGCTGGCCAGCTGATAGAGTGTGGCTGTTGTTATGGCGAGGTCTCCTTCGAACAGATGGTTCAATGTTCCGATGGACATCTATTCTGTCAAGACTGTTTGCGCCACTACGCTCAAGAGTCTGTGTTCGGGCAGGGCAAGGTGAGAGTAGCGCATGGCTGCAAGTACATTTATTTTTTCAAATCGGGGAAATGTCGTGGCAGAGGTTTTTTCAAATGAGTCACCAGGATTTCTTTTAGTTTTTTACATGAACAAGTAAGGCAAACAAATTATACAAAAATTCATTGACTTTTGAAAAACACTTCATGTATATGGTGACTGCTGGGGTGATTTATGCAGTTCAGATGGTCAGTTTTCTATGTAGCGGTGACATCATGATGTTAGCATTATCATTAGGTGGCGCTGTATTCTTTATTACCTGCTTTGACTCGTATCAGCATTGAGTTTGAATTTGGCCATGAAGAGTTTGGCTTTTCTTGCGTTGAGTTTTGAAAACCTATGCAACGAGTTTGACATATTGGGAGTATTAGTCATTTCTTAAGCAATAAGACATTTTGGATTTTTGGTACCAGTTGAATGCATTTATACCAAGACTTAAGGCACAAACTCCCCACAGTATGGATTTGGATTTTCAAATAGTTACTTATACATGAATTTTGTAATTCCATAAAAGTTTGAGGGGAGTACTGTAGCGATAGAATAGTTGGGAGACTACATTCTGTAATCTTGAGTGGTGAATAATGCAGTGTTTTTAATAAATTCGTTGCAACCATCACGTCGCATTTGTGAATTTACCACTTTTGTGTGGCCGACTATTCAACAATTCACACAAAAATCTGAACATCTCGCTGCCCATGATGAATGAAACAGATTGCTTTTCCTTTCTGTTAACTCGGCCATCTTGAACACCTTAATGATCTTGGAACGCTAAAATGTTATGTCGATAGTTTCCTATTCCAGTAACATTTGTGGACACTAAGCATCAGTTAGCAACTTCATCTGGTGTGTGGTCCGTTATTCAACATATTTCTATTCGACTGACAGTCATTGGTTTCCTCTCGTAAACTGGCTGATATTCAGACCCATCAGCACGATACTACAGTTACTACAGCTGCTGTGGTGTTGATGCATGTGCAGTGGTCACAATGCCATTTTGGTCACTATCCCAGTGCTTATTTTCTGACAAGCTGGTGCAATTGGAAGTGTCAGAGGCTCGTTTTCATGGCTTGCGTATAGTGTAAATACCTGTCGATTAGTTTTTGCGATCTTCGGCAAATTTTATTCATTGTAGTCGGTCAAAATGTTACCTACAAGTAAAGTGCTTAGCAGAATATTTTGCAATATTTGTCGATTTTCAATGATTTAGTGCATTTTAGCTTGCTCCATGGAAAACTTTTGGCTTTTCTTATACTCGAAAGGAGGTGCTTTGAAAACGGAATAATCGAAATAAGATGATTTAGCATACACTGTCTTGTTGTGAAGTAGTGAATTGTTGTGAATGCTTATCAGTCATTCACATGCCTCTGATTTGACTAGTTTGTGTGTCTCATTACAGGCCAAGTTGTCTTGCATGACTGATGGTTGTGATTCTGTGTTTCCTCTTAGTAAGTAGCTCGTATTTTGTATTTGCTATGCCCTCATTTTTTCTTCTTTACACTGCACACTTGAAGTTGAGCATTCAGAAGTGGATCTCATTCATCCCCTTTCAAACATTCATTCACTCACTTGTAATACCGAGCTCAGAGGAGTAGGGGACACTTTGTGCAGTGCTCGGTTGTCAGCCAGTAAAGCCAGAACTCGAACCCGCGTCTCCCAAATGGTAGTCCGGAGCTCAAACCACTGCGCCACACTGTCTCCTGTTTAATTACGGTATAAACAACAAATACAAACGTCTACATCAGAAAGTACGGTATGCGATTAAGCACAAAACATGGCACAGTACAGGTCGACAAACATGTTGTTCATCGAGTTACGCCCAGATGGTTTCGTAATCCAGCTTCTCACTCCCAGGTTTTCTTGTTGGCACCTGTTCTACAAATAGTGACCTGTACCAGTAATTTCTTCTGTTAACAGGATAAGCCGTCATGAAGGGAAAACAGTATGTTTATTTTTGTCTTGTACTTTATTTGTTACTCCGACTCTTTCTCAGGTCAACTGGAGGTGGCTCTGCCTGCTAACGTGTTAGAGAAGTACCATGACCGTTGTCGAGAGGAAGCCATTAATCTTGCTGATTTGGAGAATCTTGTACGGTAAGTGGCCTTTCTCCTTGGGCACAAGTTGCTGCGTAACCCATGAGTGGCAGCGTCTGAAGCAGACTGACCGACTTCTTGATTCAGATGCACACTGTTGAAATTGTCATTTTTTTGTTTTTCAAAGACTGGTCATTTTGCTGCAAACAGTGGAAACTTTTCAAATGTTGTTTTATGACATCAGATCGGGGCAAATTAAGCCAATAATAGTCTTGAAGTAAATTTTGTTGAGATATTTCACAAAATAAATTTTCACTGTCATTGCATGATCAACAGATGAAGATTTGTGGTATAATATTGGATAATTCAGGAAGAGGTTTATACAGATGACACGGTACTGGTAGTAATTACAAAATAGGCCAAATTCGTACCAGAAATGTCCTGGTTAACTTGGTCATGTTAGGACTGTTGATCACTGCTTTACCCATCAGGGATTCATCACGGTCAAGTAAAATAACTATCAACGTGGTGTTAATGGATAATGATAGCGCATAGAAGCAGCATAGTGAAGGCAATATAACGTTAAGAAAGAAACTTCGTCATAAGACCATTCTCTTCTTAATATTGAGCTGGTTTCAAAGGTAGCATTGATCTTGTTGGGTGTTAGTATTTCTTAGGTTGTTATTTCTTGATGCCAGTATTACTTACATTGAAATGCTGTTAACATTTCATGCTAGGTTACCTTATTACACTCATTGATTGGACAAGGTTCACCACAGATTGTGTATCAAGTAATGACTGCCATCACACAGCTGTGGCAGAAATATCAGGATTATTCGTTTGCTGTAGTAGTCTCCTAGTTTTCTTTCTCCGGAACAATTCCAGTGTAGCGTATTTCACTGCAGGTGTACCAAATCCGTACACTAACGGGTTGATCAGTGACGTGAAAAACCCAACAAATATAAACAATGTCTCTATACTCGCCAAACGATCATCTAACTGAATCTCGTCTGACCTAAACCAGTCGCAGTATGCCGCGTTGACCAGCATTAGTGGTAGCCATCCTGCCGCCGATGTGAAAATCAGCAGTGCCAGTACTACAATGGCTCTAACATTTACGTGGGGCACGCCTGACTTAGCTAATGTAACNATTTCTTAGCTTGTTATTTCTTGATGCCAGTATTACTTACATTGAAATGCTGTTAACATTTCATGCTAGGTTACCTTATTACACTCATTGATTGGACAAGGTTCACCACAGATTGTGTATCAAGTAATGACTGCCATCACAAAGCTGTGGCAGAAATATCAGGATTATTCGTTTGCTGTAGTACTCTCCTAGTTTTCTTTCTCCGGAACAATTCCAGTGTAGCGTATTTCACTGCAGGTGTACCAAATCCGTACACTAACGGGTTGATCAGTGACGTGAAAAACCCAACAAATATAAACAATGTCTCTATACTCGCCAAACGATCATCTAACTGAATCTCGTCTGACCTAAACCAGTCGCAGTATGCCGCGTTGACCAGCATTAGTGGTAGCCATCCTGCCGCCGATGTGAAAATCAGCAGTGCCAGTACTACAATGGCTCTAACATTTACGTGGGGCACGCCTGACTTAGCTAATGTAACTGACCTCATCCGGTCAATTTTTTTCTTATGCTGCCAAGCTACATAGGCGATGATAGAAAAACATGTGATTTGCAAAACTATAAGGCAGAAATGTATAACGATGGACCCTAGAAGACGGTAAGGCATCTCTATGTGTGTAGGAAAACATGTTAGATTTTCTGCTTTTATGATGCCCATTGAAAATTTGTTCCACCCAAAAAGTGGTGAGAAGTTCCACAGTAACATAACTATGGTTGTTGTTAGCAGGATAATGTTAGCTCTGAATCTTGTCACCATGGTGCGGTATCGTAACGGTTTAGTGATGGACAGGCATCTATCGACAGCTAGCAATGATAGCATTACTAATGTCTCTGAGCCTATTAGGTACGAAACACCTAGAATTGCAAGACAGAGGTGCGGATACTCTCTGAAGTCCATGAGATCCATTATTTGTGTCAGTGGAAAAGCAAACAATCCAACACACAAGTCGGCTATCCCGAGACCAAATACGTATGTGTTAGGGACGGTGTGCAGTGATTTAGTCCTGCCAATCACAGCGATTAATATTCCATTTGTGATAACTACGGCAACGGCGAGAGTGCTGAAGGTACAGGTGATCCACGTAGGATGTGAATTGAAGTTGGCGACCGTCGTATTCATTTCAGAGAACCTTTGATTGGTTTCATGCATCCTACAATAAGGAAAGTTTAACAAAATTTAACAGTGGTCTGTTTCATGAAACACGATTCAGGATTTAGAAAACAATACGGTATTACCCTCCCCCTTTACATTTAGTGAAAGTTTAGCCAAGGCATGTAATTACTAAAATTTTACAACCCACAGACAAATTTGTCAGTAACTAGGAATTAATGCCATATTCACAGAGACTTTGTATTTTGTGCTAAAGTGTGTTTTCAATATTTTTCAGAAATAACTGTGGAGCGTAAGATCAAATTTCTGACTTGAGATGTATGTCGTTTTTTATGAAGCAAACCCTTGGATGTGTTTTTGAACAATTTATAATTGAGTCCGAAATATTCTGCATCAAATAATTATTACGTATCTTACTTCAGTTGTCAAGTACATGTAGGTTACCAGTCCTTTCTATCATGCATGCTAAATTACTATGTGACTGCGTCATGACAGCAATGGCCTGTGATCATGACTTGTCATTTTATCCACATAGTCGTCATGATGAGGAAGTTAGTCTCGGGTACAGTCGCCATGACGTGTCATTTTGTGAGGTGATATGTATTGTACATTAAGCAGAAGCAGTTATGTTTCCCTTATATCGATGGTCTATGGTGTGTTTACAACATTGCACAGTAAAAATATTCACAATTAAACCTACCTCATCAATAACCTGTACAATTATTTCGGCTTCTTTTTAATCGGTTGTCCACGAGCTTTCAACTAAATGTTTTCACTTTGTTCCAACTGGAAGCCAAACTCCAAATAAGCCACATCTAAGGATGCAATTATGTGATGGTAGATTAATTGGAAATTCAGTGATTTGTTTATACACGTAAACTTGTGAGTATTCCCCTGAGAGACCTCACACTTGTTTTTTTATAGTATATATTCTGCAGGCTTCATGTAGGATTTCAAAAGTAGGACATCCGAATTGGGTTTCCCAATTCCTCGGGACCACCACGACCATGGTATGTTACTGTGGAGGTCTGCAATAAAGCTTATTGTAACTTTCATTATCAAAACTTTTTTGTGGACAGGCCAATGAGCTCCTGGTGCCGTGTTAGCTAGTTGTAAGTAGTGCTGCCCTTTTTAGTAAGTATTTTTTCTTCAACCGGTGTGTATTTGCCAAAACCTTTGAAGGATCTTCATGAAATTTGGCAGCTGTGTGTAGGTCATGTCAATTTTCATTCAAATCCAACAGTCACCAGGTGGCGAGATTGGGTCGTGCATGAGTCGGCTCGCCAAGGACTGTGAAACAACATATTAACTTGTAAATCAAATTAACAACATTTTGTGGGTCCTCTCAAAAATAGTTTGGTAAATTAACCCTTTTACATATTGTTGTGGGACTGAGGCACTATTATCAAAAGCATAAATGGTCAAATAGTAATTGTTTTTTCATGCCTGAAATTACAAGAAAATGCTAAGCCTTGTTTTAACTTTTTTCATCAGTGGTAACATGTGGAGATAACTCTGGCCAGACACTACTCAGTAGTGTTGCACCTCCTAGTGATGATTTTATTTTTTATGTTGACCTCTATCAGATCTTGAAACTTGTGTTAGCATAAATGTTTGTATCGTGGACAGTATGGTATCTTCCAATCACTAGATGATCCCAAGTTTAGATCAGTAGTATAATTATTCAGGAAAGGGTGGCATCCGCAAATTTTCACGTCACTTGTGTTGTGCTCCCTAGTGGCAATTTCAATTTGATAGCGGATAACACTAAATTTTTCCCTTGGATTTCTACCAACGTGTAACTTCCAAGTTCTTATTTTCGTTGTTGTAAATGACTTTTTATGGTTGTCTATGTAATAGTATTCTAGATTTCTATTACCTGAAATTAATGTGTGGCTTGCCTTCTGGAATATACTGAATGTGGATACCTAATGTGTTGCTCTTGGAGTGTGTACGTTGTGCTTTGTTTTTATTGGTCACTCTGCCCATTATATCTCGGGGTTTTGCTGTTGATCTTGTGTATGCATATTATAAGTTTTCATTAAATAGTTTTGTGTGGATTGTGATGAAGTTTGTAGAGAGGTTTCAACTTATTGTGTTTAATCCAGATACAATTACTTAATTGTCTTTTACCATTAGTGTCCATTTAGTCATTTTGAGTAATTAAGAACCTATTATCCATTCCTGTGGGAAACTACTCAACGGAAATATTTGTTGTCGAGTCTCAATGGGTGCATCTTCGTTTTCTGTTTTACTCAGCCATTGTGTTAGCTTCAGTATGTGTAAAAGTGCCATTGGTCGGTGTTGTCCAGGCATGTCAGAGTTTGATAAGGTGCTTTCCAAATTAATTCTTGGGAATGATTTTGAATTAAACGGTCCTACCTGACTTTCAAGTTTGGCTCAAACTCACAAATTAATGTGGTTTAAAACATATAATCAACCATGTCAAGTGAAGTTGTTGATGTAATTATACAAACTTTTGAAGAGCATCTGCACGTCTCAGTCCTTGTCCGCCCATGTATGGCTATCGTATTTTCATCATATGTAAGGAGGAGGTATTTTCCAAGTGCACTGCACAGTATTTATGAGCTCGGTGACAAATGGAGATGGACTTGAAAACAACAGAAAGCTACTCAGAAGTACAAAACATGCATTTACTATCAAACAATATAAGGCTTGTTAGCCAGCAAAACAAAAATGAGTGAGTTTGCCGCAAGTGACTTTAGCAACCTCTTTTTTTTAAATTACGTGAACTATTAACTTCAAAATAGGTCATGCTTTTCGTACTAAGTGACGCTGTCAGCAATATAAGTTTTGTTTCAATTGTTTCTGCATTGTCTAAAATTACCATAAGTCTAACCAAACTGAGAGGCAGACTCCGTGGATTAGGCAATTAGGATAGTCAAGAAAATAATCTGCTGGGTCTAAAGCTTTGAATTTGCTATGCTTGGTTAATCAGAATAATTGAAGTCCATTTTTTTAATGTTCCAACTTGAGTACAGTCCTGAATTCCTTTTCGCATCACGCTTAAAATTCTTGTGGCCACTAAAGAATGTCATTCCACTGTTGTAACTCCCTTGTGATAGAATCCTTGTAGAGAATGAATTCTGAATTAAACCAATCATACTTATGATTGGAAAACCATGCATTAGTTATTGCAAAATCGGTAAACTTAAGTTCGTAATCTTGAAACCGATTTGCATAGTGTGTAATCGGTTGACATGTCCTACTAACCCAATATTCCGAGATATACAACATGCTGTAAACATCCCCTTTAAACTTTAAAGGAGATAAGGATTAAATTGCAGATATTTTTGAATTTCTGCAGTTATGTCGTATGGTCAGCCCCCACATTCCAGTCTCATTAGCGGGGTTGTCATTGGTAGAGTTAATATTCACTAGGTCATGTAGTGAGGGTAATTACTGTTTCTTATCAGATCACAAATAGAAGGCTTGAAAGTGTACAGGCCCTATTTTTACATTTTCTTTTGGAGACATGAAAACCGATGGAAACTTTGAATAGAGGAGTAAAAGTTAAGACTACGTGCTCTTGAATTTTCAAACTTGGTTTAAGTAATAATTATTTTGGAAAGTAGTTTCCAGTGTGGCTTATCAGATAATTATACACATCACAATAATAGAAACTGTGCCTGGAAGAATGTGGATACCCAACACCCCCTCCCCTTTCCTGTCGTTTTGCTGAAGGATTCTCCTTTAAAGGCATGTTTACGACATGACTTCTAGTCAGTGGTAGGTTAAATGTATATAAACAGTAAAATCATTAATTGGCACTCAACTGAGCATCACAACACGAAGTAAATGGTTGGCAAAAATAATCAGATCTTGTCATGTTCCGAACATCCATTTTCAATTTACGCTGACTACATTAGCCTTTAAAATAAAGGATTTTACAGCATGCTATATAATATTCACAGTCACGCTTTGTTTAGTCTAATTATCAAGAATCTTCCCACTTTCTGTATGCCTCCAGGTGTCCAGGATGTGATTTTGCTGCCATTTTGGATGATGGTATCAAGGTATTCAGTTGTCTGAACTGTAACAAAGAGACATGTCGTTACTGCCAGGTTGACTGGGCGGAACATTTTGGCATCCCATGCAATGAGATGGAGAAGAAAGATGAGACAAAACTCAGGCTCACTTTGTAAGTTGGGGCTAGTTTGAAAACCTACTCTGTCATTAAACAGAGGGGAAACGATTAGGGATCTGTTTATGAAAAGTGACGCAAGACAAGACAGAAATTTGAGTGGTCTTATGCTCTCTCTTCACAATTTCCAAATAAGGGTTTGGTCAAGTAAGTCATTAACACATCGGTCACTGCCTGGAAATAATTTCTACAAATTTTCTTATTAAGTAGCAGTTATATGACTGACAGGGTATTCTATAGTTACTTTCTATTTTGCTGAAGTGTTCTAATTATTTTTCATAAATAGTAATCTGGAGAGTGATACCAAATTTCTGTCTAAGTCTCCTAAGTCACTCTTCTTGAAACAGACCCCAGCTTAACTTGAGCAGACTTTGTAAGTTGGGGTCAGTTTGAGTACCTACACCATCATTTTGATAAAACCAGTGAGGGGATGGGGAAAGGATGGAGCTGTTAGTCAAGCTCACTTTGTAAGCTGAACGAACTTGGGAATCCTCAGTGGTAGAGTTGTAGTATGTTGATATGACTGAGTAAGCAGCTTTTGGCACACATAGAAGTCCTGTGTTGTATACCACATGTCCAATGATGCCGTTTCAGTGAGGAGAAGATGACGGAGGCGCGCATCAGAAAATGCCACAAGTGTAAGACGAGCTTCACTAAGATTGACGGCTGTAACAAGATGACATGTCGATGTGGTGCCAAGATGTGCTATATTTGTAGAGCAGCTATTGTAAGTATTGAGGTTGCTATATTGCAGTGCGAGTTCATGATCTCTCTAATTTGCTTGACGTCAGGTGCATTGTTCAACAATAACAATTTGGCATGTGATAATGCGACGCCATTGTTGCTATGCAGTGTATAACTTTTATGCAAGTGGGTCCAGCTATTGTAAGTGTTTCGTTTGCATTGTAATGACATGTCGATGTGGGTCCAATATGTGCTATAATTGTAGAATCGCTATCGTAAGTGTCAGGGTTCCATTATTGTGACTTGTCGATCTGAGGCCAAGATGTGTTCTAGTTGTAGAAAAAGCTGACAGATAATTATGTAAAGCTTACAATAGGATGACGTGTTCGTGTATTGCCAGCATAGGCTATATTTGTTAAGCAGCATTTATGGTGTTAAGCTTGTGAACAAGTTGACATGTCAGTGTCTTTTTGAAATTTGTTCTATTTGAGGAGCAACCAAATTTTACATTAAGATTATGTAAGACTTCATTGACAAGTCTGTACATTTACACAAATATTTACAAACCTTTGTATTTTAGATCGGCAGTAGCATGTATTTTCTGAAAGTAGTAATTCTGTAGAATTTGATTTTTGATTTTTTAAAAGTCGGACACTTTGGTCATGTGGCTTCGGTTTGTGGGGAAAAATTAGCAAAAAAGAAAGGTACATTAATTTTGTAGCAAAACAACAGGATCAATAACGTGGCCAAATTTTGTATGGTATAAATGTTCAAGATAAAATATCAAAAGACATTGGACAGTTTTCTAAATTATCGTTTCGTTTTTGTTAAATGCAATTTTACTTTATTTTATTTCCATTAAAATCACAGAAGCGCTCTTCTTTGATAGCCCCTCTAGCAAAAGTGGAATATTTTAAAAACAACTTGTAAAGCATGGTCTCTGAAAGTTTCATGTGAATCCCAACAGCCATATCTGAGATTCAATGCTCCAAAGTTGGCCAAAATTGTACATTTTTAGCGTCATTAAAAGGAAGTGAAGGCAAATGTATACTTAAGAGATGAATATTTTATGTAAACCCAAATGTGAGTGTTCAGCTCAGGCCTGTCCGGAAAAGTGCTGTACGTTGGCCCTTCGAACAGTGTAATTTTCATAAGTTTTTAGATAATGACTCTTTAACACTGGTTTATAATCTTGATGGAAACTCACACATGGTTGGCGAGAAAACTCTATATTTAATAATAAAAGAAACTTTTTCAATCTTGTTGCATAAGTCTTTTTTGAGGATACTTGTCACATTCCAGCTAATTGTTGCACCAGTTTGTATTCTGCTTGTTGCGAGAGATTTCGCTGTGTTAACCCAGCCAAATGTATGCCCAGTTGATGTGTAGAACGTTATTAACGATTAAAGGTCCTTGGGTGTGTTTTGTAGAGGCAACATAATCACAAAAACTCAAGGTCAAACAAGTGTGAACTTTATCTATACAGTCATCTGTAGTCTATTAACACACTTGAGTTCAGAATAATAATCTTTAGTTTGCACAAAAGTGGGACTGAAATTGGGTAAAATAATTTCGAGTTCAATTTTAAGTTTGGAGTTTAGACCTAGGGCTCTGGTTTAGGGAAACAGTGAGATCAATATAAATGCATAAATTCTATGTGAAGCATTCATGGTTCTTTGCTGATTTTTTGGGTTGTACCATGTAAACATTTACAGTCAGAACTGTAGGTCTTACACATGCTGTCTGCCATTACAGAAAGACTACACACATTTCTGCCAGCATCCGAAAGACCCAGGCAGAAGCTGTGACAAATGCCAAAAGTGTTCTTTGTGGACTAAGTCTGAGGTAAGAAACCGTGCAAGCATGTGTCTGGTGCGAAAGAAACACGCATTCAAATTTAGGCACTGTGTTGACCAGATTTTGTCTCCCGGGGCACCATTTTCTGGAAAAGTTTTTGGGACTCCTTGACACAGATTTTGAATCTTCCAACTATTGCATTTTTAAAGTGCTTTATTTTTTCTAGAGTGGGCTTTGGATACTCGCCATAAAGTTTTTTCCTTCTAAATATTTTTGCTGATTAAGGAAAGCTTGATTTGCATGAAACGTACCTGTTCATGTTTACTTAATAGGTGCATTACCCAAAATTAGCCAGAATGTAGATTACAGCTTCTTACCAATAAAAAAGAACACCAATGGTAAAAAACTGTATGGCGTATTTCACAAAACCTACCTTTTAGGAAGTGTTTGCATTTCTGGTATTTTGAGGACATGTCAGAAATAATTTAAGCATTGCGCTCCGTGTCCTTGCAACATAATATGGACATGTTATAATTGCTTAACTCGGGCCAACTGATGAATCAAAATTGTGCTGGCAGTCACGCCTTACCACCACGGAGTTATCTACTACAAAGACAATGTCAGTGGAGACGAAACTGATCTACGTTTTTTTAACAGTGTTTGACCGGACAACAAATGTTGAGAATTTTACTCAACATAAAAGCAGAATAAGTGCGTCTATATTTTTAAAACCTTTTTTACATGACACAATAATCGCGTCGCAATTTAAATTGAACGTGGATTGCGAATCTGCGACAACAAAGTTCAGTGTCAGCGATAGGGGTTCTAGTGTACCAGGCCTTTAAGAATCAGTTGCTATCATTGCTTTCATCACCATGGCACCCACGTTGTCACTGACGCTGCAAATGTTTGGGAACTGCATGGCCGGCGCATTGTAAAAACGCCAGCCCTAACTGTTTTTAGGTGGGTTAAACATCTGACTGTATTATAGTATTATAATCCACTATTTTCAGTTTTGACTGAAATGCAGTTGGCGGTGAGACCCCATCACTAGTCTTGGAATGTACTGAGACTCGGACGAAATAACACCTGAAAGATGCTGCCAAAAAATTGAATGGAAAAAAGGCGGATTAAGTGATTAACGAGACCGATAGGTCTTGTGCATTGAAACATAGATTTGAGCACCCTTGGGCCAGTTGACGCTTAGGTGTAATTTTCTAAATAATGAGCCATGCATATATCTGTAAAATCTCGCACTGTCAAATTGTGGCTTATTCTTTTTGTAGGAAGACGAGGAGCAAGCTCTGAGAGAAATACGCAAAGAAGCTAGTGAAGCTAGAAAGGCTGAAGGTAAGTGTTTTTTTAAACATTTAATTTGACTATTTCAACTTAGATTTAGTACTATTCCATTGGAGATAGAAGGCAGTAGACACCCAAAACACAGAGCCAGAAAATAGTTGTTGTTAATCGCGGTGCTGTGGAAGATTAACCTCATTTTGTTTGTGATAGATCGATCTATATATACGATGATTTTTGAATAACACTTTATAACGAGACCAAGAATTTGCAGTGACAGAGAACTATCTGTTTTTACGCACCATGTGTTTTTGAAAATCAATTGATGTTCATTTCTTCAGTTGATAGTTGTACAGTGGCATATTATTAATACACTTGTTTAACATATGTCACAATAATAAATAAATTATAATTAATTCTTTCATTTATATATAATAACTGAAGCTTAACGTCTGTGTCCTTTGAGATGTTTGGAGCTACTTCTGAAGGATGTTACTAAAATTTTCATCGTTAATGTTCAAAAATTTAATCTTTGCATAAAATAAAATTAGATTAAGCTGATGCCTGTAGTTATCAGTTTGTCAGACTGATATAACCTCTAAGGCCTAAGCCCGATTTTCGTGAATCACACTTGGCAAGGTGGTTACAATTTTCAAATCAGTGTAGTCGTAAGCCTTGAGTCATATTGAAAACTGCACTCCAGAATTGTCATTGATAAGAATTGGTTTTCATGTTGCAGGTTTCATCGATTATAAGTTAATTGGTGCTCCAGATGAACCACCCAACAAAGTTCAGAAGGTCAAGTGAAGTGTGCCTTGTTGTACATGTGACATCGTGCAATGGAAAGTGAAGTTTGTTTAGTCCAAACTTGGAGCTTGTGGCAAAATAGTCCCATACTAAAGTCCTGCAATTTTTGGAATTAACTTTAAACATTATCTTAATAGGTTTTCTGTGATTTGACATGTATGAGTTACATTTGATGATGACATGTTTACAAAGTATAAGTCTTGACCCATCCCGGAACTTTGTGGTATATTAAGAATGAGACTTGCTTGCTGGGCTGAATATTTACCTATTCTTGGTAACTCGGGGACCTGTTGTCTCCATCGATAGGTTGATGTGTTATACTTTTGAACTCAGGTGTATAATGAAATCAAGTCTATTTATGGAACACATATCATGTAGCCAAACTAGTAAGTATTTGATAACTTACTGAAGTTCTATTGTAAAACCATGAGGTTCAATTGGTATAACTTTGACTCCGTTTAGAAATATGCTGCTTAGAAATCCATTAAGGGTCAGATGTACATTCAGTCTTAGTTACAATTTGTGTGTATGAGTAGGCCTACTCAGTGGTGCAACCACGTAATTATGTAGAGACATATACATCAGAGAAAGGGAAAGATATATGTGAAATGATGAGTGCTGGAGATGAATCAAGATCTGTTCTTGAAATAATTGTCTCTTCCCTTCTCTTGTAACTATAGGCAAGTTATTGGTTATTGTGGGTTTAAGATTTGCTTCTTCATTAGTTGTTTTTCATAGTATTTTGGTTTTGTGCATTAATCTTCAAATTCTTTGTCTATAAACATCAGGTGCTCATTTTCTAACATTGACCTCAAGTTGAATGTTGATGAAAACTAGGTGCGTGCGCCAGCGGTAAAATTTCAAGTAAATAACTTTATACTTTTTTGCGAACTAAGCAAAAGACTGGGGTGCTTTTCGTAATGCTCGACACTTGCAGCAATAAATTTTAAATCAGAAATACCAAGTTTACTCCCAAAATTGAACATTCCAGCCTTGCCATCCTATTGTTTTATTGGCGACATTTTGGTAACTTGCAGTAGTAAGATCTGGCGCTTTCTCGCCAAACACTATCCTCCACTCGCGTGATTTTGCTTGAACATGTGGTCACAAAATTCGCAAGAAACTCACTGGATGGAAAGCATGCCAAGTCATTTTTGCTCCAGCAGACCTTGAGATTTTAAGATCTGTGAATTTTGGTTGATTGTGCAATATCAAGTGAAATTGGGGCAATATTTGCTATGGAGGTGCCAATTCACACTTAGTGCATTGTTTTCAGGAATTAAACCTTCGAGATTGTTTGGTATTGTAAGTGGTGAGAGATAGTAAGGTGTTAACGTTGCGAGTCTTGTGGCAAACCCACCACTTGCAGGCCATGTCTGTGGCTAAAATCAAGCAAGTCTTGTTAACTTTATTTTTTGCAAGTTGTGCACCACATCCAGTCTCTAAGGTTTCATCTATGTGTTTAAAAACAGCTTGTACCATGTTAATGTTTTTTTCATTTGTGAGCTGATAAAAATCTCCTTAATAGTTGTGTTGCAAACTTTATTTTAATATTAAAATTGCAAAATAAAATTGTGTTTTAACTTTTCTGCTAACAGTGTCATTGCCACGCCAAAACGAGATTCTTGCAGCTGCTATGAACCTGTCTTACTGTCAAACAAGTAACATTTGATTAAGACCATTAGACAAAATTTGTCACAAAACTTCCCATACTCAGATTAGGACTTGATTTCCGGGCTTGGAAATAATTTGCTTTTGTTTCTCAAGGCCACTTAACGAAAACTTCCAGTTACTTGTTAAGTACGCAAATGTCACTGTTAGCTGAAGCACATGCATCTCCATTGGAAACACCTGGGGAAAATTTTTCTTTCAAAAATGCATCTTTTCAGAAACAAGCATTTGTACACTGAAGGCAGATTATGCTTGCACAACTGGGGACACGCATCTGTCTTGAAAAACAATATGTGTTATAATTAATTCATTGCAAATTAACTATCTTTGACACAAGACCATGCAATACAACTTCAAATAACATACATGATTATGAAAATAAACATTTTATTTTCACGACAAAAGTGAAATACATACAATTTGATACACAGTATTGATTTGTGATCTTACATCAAGCACAAAATACTATGAAAACCATATTTATTAGCATTACATTTACAACGGTCCTTAGGTAATGAGTGATGAAATTAATCTTATTACAAAATGAAAAATGTCCTGAATATCATGAACTGGTAGCACCAATAAAAATTCACGTGACGATACAATGGAACTGGATGAAGATCATTTTAAATTGCCCCGTTTTTATCCAGCATTTGCAATTTTACTCCATCAAAAACTGGCTGGTTGGAATCGATAACTCGAAAATCCTGCATTGGGTGAACTTCAACATGTCAAACCATAGACATAAATGTTTATAACACACATAATAAATCCTGAAATATGCTCTTGTGGTGCAAGCTAAGAAAATAGACACCAGACAGGGAACATATTTTGAGAGTGCAGAACAAAATATTTTCCATCATAAATGGCTATTATTCCAAATCAAGAGTGAATGACTCGACTTATTGGGTCCTGGCATGGTCACTGCACCTCACAGCATAACTTGTCGTCATCAATAGGTTAATTAACAGCTAATTAACAGACAGACTAGTGGTCCAGCAACATGCAAAACATGAAAATGGCGTAAAAAAGTGCCTGTTGGATGTGACTCGAAATGGGTGAATAGAATGTTTTTTTTGAAGAGTTGAGTTTTGAGACCTCCCTATTCTGAAACACAAAGCAAACAACCTTACGTAGTGTTACATCATCCTCTAACAAACATCAATTATCTTCTCAAACCTCGATGAATCAAAGCATAGCTTATGAAGAAATGGTTACTGCCCATGCAACAAAGCATGATATAAGTATTGAGTACACTCATTGTACCTAACAAATAGCACTTAGTCAAACTTAGCATTGTCCAACAAACTTCACTTCTTCTCTTTCTTCTTATGCTTCTTCTTATGCTTTTTATGCTTTTTATGTCGATGTTTCTTATGCTTAGACGACCTTTTCTTTCGCCTTTTCTCGGAGTCAGAAGAATCCTCGCTCGACGACTGCGTACCCTTGTCATTATCAGAGTCGTCAGAACCAGAATCATTCTTGTCCGAATTCTCACTGTCATCCTCATAATCCGGCTCAAACTTCGACTCGTCGACTACGGACTCCTTACGTTCGGCGAGTCTTGACGACGGCTTTTTACCATCTTCGGCTGAAGAATCCTGCTTCACGGACGAGTCCGACTTTGAATGCTTGAGCTCACGGCTATGTGAATCGGATGTGAGCAGCGTCTCACTCTTTGACTCCAGCTTATGCCTGGGCTCCTTCTCACTTCTAGCCTTGCTCTCTGTGGATTTGTACTTGTCCCGATTTATCCTCAACTTATGACGAAGGTCCACTTTGCCTATGGATGGTTCGGTGGAGGTTTCCTTTGCCGTAGTCGTGACTGGCGACTTTATGGTAACCTGTAAAAGAACAATGGCGGTACAAGTCAACTGTGCACTGAAATAGTATCCAACATCGAGCATGTCCGAGACACTTGTATTCAAATGAAAAAATGAAACATAAAAAGCCAGTTCACATGCACGTTCATTAGCACACAGGTATTCACACACTAAACTAATACTTGACATGGAGATCTGTTTAACTTCTACATTGCTCTGTAATCCCAATCTGTTGAAGAGAAATATATAACTGTACACTTTACCCCATCAAACTCATTTTGTATACTAGTGTTTTATTTCAGTCTTCTTAATAACATAATCTAAGCTTGTTTTTCATATGGATTCCAGCACATTGCACTAGGCCTACACATTCAAAACACGAGCACTTCTTATTACCTGGAATGTTGTCCCTACTGTGCTGGACACTTTTCTCTCTGGGCTCGCCTCCTTGCCGTTGTCCATGTAGACGCGGCGTGCTGGTTTGTGCACAGCGCTAACCACTGAAGGTACGACTGCTGCCTTTGGCGCCTTGGCGGCAAACACCTTCTCGGCCCTGTCTATAACAGATCTGTAAACGACAAGAGAAAGGGGGTTTCATTTAGTAACATTGAGTTCTCAAAGTTATATTTTGTAAACTGCTACTCCCCTGGACAGCGTTCTCCACAACAGAAAATTCAAACTAGACAAAATTACAAAATTCGTG
This sequence comes from Phoronis australis, assembly GCA_002633005.1. Lineage (NCBI taxonomy): Eukaryota > Metazoa > Phoronida > Phoronidae > Phoronis > Phoronis australis. The sequence goes on from NMRA01000578.1 coordinate 39,267, forward strand.
AGCATGTTCCCAAGTCCCATACCTATGGCTGTGAGGGATTTGTGTACCGTCTAGGAGTCAATACACTGAACTGATACCAAACATATAAGACGTCTTGCTTTGCTGGAGAAATAACAAACCTCTTAAGTGCTCAAACTTAACACAGGTGAGCTAAACTCAAGACGGATTAATGTAACACTAGGAAAGGGACGGGCTTAACAATCAGTATGCCACCTATTGGTTCTGCGTTCACTTCATTAAGCAAACAACGAGCAGCTTGCAAATTCAGCACAGAACGCTCCATCAAAAATGGGTTGTTGTAACACCAACACTGGCACTTAATATTGCATGCCAAAAGCCAAAGGAACTGCGACTGATACTGGGCTATGTCTACAGGTAATGTCTGATCTTAATGACACAATGGGACACTTAGACAGTAAACATTCCTTAAAGCCTAGATATAGCAAGAAATTTTTAACTTAAAATTTAATTCTAATAACATTCTTAGTGACCAAATGTTCAAATCAATTGCTGAGTCTCAACAATGGTTCATAAGTGTCTTGGACATCTACCTCTACACAAACGAGCAGCACTCACCTTGGAAGACTCTTCTTCTGTTCCGGCGCAACCTTGGTCTTAGGGGAACCGGCCACATTTGTGTCAGAGCCCGACTCGTCACGTTCCCACTTGGACATCTCTGGCGCTGTGATTAACAGCGCATCATCACCAGCACTAGCATCAAGAAGTTCAAACTCGTGCTCAGCATCAGTGGAGAACTCATCAATAATCTGTGAAGACGAGCTTTCAGGCTTCGACTGAGCCACCTCGCTACCAGATTCCTCTGCTGACGTTGCCACAGCCACTGTCGTCGTCCTTCCCGGTGACGGTTTCTCCAGTTCTACGCTTGACGTTGCCTCTGCCTTGACCGGGGCCGTCTCCAGTGTTGGACCTGAGATGTCTGGTTCTTCCTTCTTCTTCCTTTTCTTCTTTTTCTCAGTTTCTGATTCCCCACTCTTCTTCTTCTTCGTCTTAGTCTTTGACTTCTTCTTACTGTCATCCTCAGACTTTGGTTTCTTCTTCGTCGGTTCTGAACTCTTATCAGCAGACTTATCCTTGCGCTTTTTCTTGTCACCGGGTTCTTCACCTTTGACCCCTACCTTTTCACCACTTTCCTTCCGTTCCCCCTCAACTTTCACATCTGCCAAGTTACTCTCCTTCTTCGCTTCTTCTGTCTTACTAGCTTCCTTGTCTGACTTTCGTTTTTCGTTCTTCTTGTCTCTCTCCACACTTTCAGCTTTTGATTTAGATTTGTCTTGTTTGGATTTATCGCTGCTGCTCCTCTCCTTTCCTTTGTCTTTGTCCTTGTCTTTGACCTTATCTTTGTCCTTGTCTTTGTCCTTGTCTTTGTCCTTGTCTTTCTTCTCTTTGCTCCGACTTCTTTTCCTCCTTTCATCTTTCTCTTTTGGTTTACTTTCTTTGCTTTGACTCTTGCTGCGGCGTTTCAAGTCTTTGTCCCTGTCAACATGTGGAGGGGTGTGCCGGTCATGCCCAGGAGATCGTGGGAGTCGCTCACGACTCCTGCGCCTCGAAGGACTGACACCAGGTGGGGGTACCGGCGATGCACGACGGTACCAGCCATCAGGAGGGTAGGGGAGTGGTGACCGTGATCTTCCACGAGGAGGGTAACCACCATAGTAAGGATAGTCAGGAGGATAACGATGGTCATACCTTTGGTCATCATACCTGTAAGCAACAAGAAATCAATGTATTCATCCATGTAAAGAACCGAAAGTCTACATAATCAAACAGGCATCAAGAATACGGCTGTTAGCAAAAGTTTGGGTAATGAAGATTGATGAATGAAAAATTGTTGGCAGAACATCTGCAAATGACATTCAACAAATTAACTTGTTCACTAGGCATTTCATTTCTATATGCTCAAGTTACTATGGACACACTATAATATCTACGAGAAACATAGGCAGCAAATTCTCTAATGGCAATATTGAAACCGCAACTGAACTCACAACATGTACAATTGAAGCTAATGCAGAGTAATACAGATCTCAGCACTTGCCTGTAGTAATCAGGGGGTGGTGGTCGCCCATAACGTAGATCCTCGTAATCATGAGGACGAGGAGGGTAGAATGGCATAGGTGGGGGCGGTGAAGGAAACCTCTCCGGGGGATAGTCCCGGTAGTACATAGGACTCCTGGAGCGTCGGCCCCTGTATGGAGATCTAGGGGAGAAAAGAAAAGATCAATTATCATCTGACATGGGGATCGAAGTTATATTTGCGAGGCATAAAATGCAGACAAATATTAGACTATTTTCCAAAAGAAGAGACCATGGAGACTTGAACTACTTGAGGCTTCCATTCAATCCAGTTCACCATGACATCAAGCACTTAACAATACAGAAACAGTCGTTCACTAAAACTTACGGTAAGTGCAACCTTTGCCTAACTCTGACAATATTCCCTGATTTCTTTGTTCTAGTTAGTACTGTTTGGCCCTTCAGAGAAGTCACATTTCATTTTACCACAGTCAACATTTGCACTTGAAATCAAACTCCATATTATTTTTTGACATTTTCCATTCTAGCTTTGTGCAGACTCAAGTTAAGTGTCTAGTATTGTTCTGGTTTACGTTTTGCACATGATGACACCAACGTCAAAGCCATAAGATCGAGTATGAAATCGAAATCTCAAGATTTTACTTGAAAACTCATTTTTTACTTGAATTTGAAGCTCCAATCTTGTGCTTGTCAAGTGTGAACTTCGGACTATAACTTGATCTGCATAAATCATTATGTATTCAGGAACAGAATAACAGACACATAGCTTGTGTTTTAACAACAGTAGAGAGAAAATATCACAATTTTGAGTTCAGTTTCAAGTACAAACATTAGACCTTGGACAAAATCTCTGCTCATTCAAGTTGCATGCGACTTAAAACACACTCCACTACTTTAAAAATTTCCACACCAGTGGGAAGCACAATTACAAACAGGTGTCGTCAATACCGTGAATGTAGTCATTGGAATGAACTATAGCAACAAAGAGTTCAGTTATACATGTAATTGTCAATGGGATGTTAAGGCGAGAGTACTTGTACAAACACGTGCACGTTTAAATGTGCTATAAAAACTGCTTTTGCTCTACCACTTACTGCTTGGTTTCAACTTGTTCCTTGAAATTGGAAAATTTTGGGAATGAAATGCGCAAACGGCCTCCTGTTGTAATGAGCCAAGCATGGTCTGATGCAATAACTAAATATGACTACTTCCAAAGCCCAGAAACCATGTCTAATTTGAAAAAGGAACAAGTTGCCACCAAGTTTGCAATTCCAAATGACCTAAATAAGAAGTCAATTTTTGACGGAGAAAGGGTTTCTATCAACTTCACTTTATATTCGTCTGGTAGAAATGCACGTCCATAACATTGTCCTACCTGGCCCGTCCAGAAAAGGGACTGGGAGATCGTCTGAAGGGGGCAGGTGAACGAGACCTGGTTCGTCGGCGTGGAGGTGGTGGACTTCTAGACATAGGACGCCGTCTTAGTGGCGAACGGGACCGAGAGCGTGGACGAGAGCGTGAACGAGAGCGTGAACGGGGCTTTGATACCTTTCGACTTCTCGACCGGGAGCGGGACCTAGAGGGCGTCCTGGATCTGGGTCGCTTCGGACGCGACCTTGAACGAGACCGCGATCTTGACCTCGAGTACGAACGTGAGCGAGGGGTGAATGACCTTGAACGTGACCTAAAAGTTAAAAGAGCACAAAATAAGAACGATTCAAGGAAACATTTTTAAATGATTGCAAACGCGAATTAATTGAAAACAAACAACAAAACCTTTAAACAAAATACAACTCCAATTAACTTTCGTAACAGCCAATTTACCATGTTTCCAATATTTCTGATTCTGGGTCACACGACCTGTAATTAACACAACAATACCTGCCATAAAAAAATAAAAACCACAATGATGAAGACAACTAGAGTATAGTGACACCATTACACGCAAATTCATTCACGCACTAAAAAGGTCCCACCTTGATCGTAGTCTTTTCTTCTGCTGGGTTTTGTACTCAGCAAGCTCTCTCTCAAAGTCATCCATAGGATCAAAAGGCTTCTTCTTTCTGGAACAAAAACAGAATTTTTCTTAAAAAGATCGGAAAACAAACTTGCAAAAACTAGAATTCCGTTCAGAATTTATTAACTTGCATTTAATAAGCTCAAGAACAGGCAAGAACGAATCTCACAGAATGGCGTGTTTGGTAGAGAAGGGGCTAAGTTGCCAAAAGGCGTGCTTGGCAATGAAAGGCTGTGAAAGAAGTAACTGAGTGCAGCATTGTGGGTTAACACTACAGCAACAAACTAATAGGGGACTATTTCCTTCCCTCCATATTACCACGGCCCTTTTTTGACATGTTTAACTCAAGCACATGCTCTATTTACTTTTGCGCTTCAAGCTCCTCTTGCAGTAGACGAGACTTCTCCATATAGAACTCTTCCTTGGTCAACGGCCTGCCCGAAGGACCCATTGCTGGGGGTGCCAACCCGGTCCTTATGGGGGTGCCCAAGGCAGGGTGTGGCTGGCCTGCAACATTACATATACAGACATGACCCTCGGTCACAAAACTGAATGAAGAACTAACATTTTGACTACTGATGATTTTGACGGACAGTTCAAATTTACAGTTTATTAAGCAAACAACAAAACAACATGCAAGCTGACACATTCAAAACACACATGAATGGCAGCTAACTTTGAGTGAAGCAAAACGAGCAGCGAACAATCAATGTAACAAATTATGAGTGGGTACAACATAGTAGCTACCACACTTCCCGTTTCAAATTAGGTATAAGGCCGGTCTTAATTTCTGTTTACGCTACAAAAGTTGACACGGATCAGCTGACACGGAACGAGATGTTCCAGTGTGCTAACGGGACTGACACGGAGCAAATTGACACCGCAGTGACAACTTTTGTCACCCGTTTGTGAGGTGGGGCAATTAGCGCTCGAACATCTTGCTCCGTGTCAATTATATGTCTAAACGCGAAACTGGGGCAAGGCGAAAAGGATCATCTCTACTGCGCTTGTGCCATGACCTACACACGGCTTTCTGTCTGCAACTCCCGCTAATTGAAAACCTGTGCATGTGCATTCCAATTTCCAGTGTACAATTTCCGTCTTGGCGCAGTTAATGAAATTGCGTGTGAAAACGGCCACTTGACACCGATCAAGTTGCTCCGTGTCAGTTTCGCTGGATCAAAAGTTGGTGTCTAAACGGGACTTTAGCTAAGATAGGCAGAACTTCCGATTTAATATTCATACAGTTAATTGATGTGGCTCGGGAAGATGGTCGTTCATATGGAAAATTATCTTGACATGTGTTGCAAAGTTCGACATTAAAACGCTCACAAACATCTTAGCCGGACATGTAATCTTTGATAAAGCAGATGCCAGGTGAATAATAAGTTACTGAATAACAGATGCCTAATACACAATCATTGACACAGCAGAACAAAGCGGAGATTTACTCTTGCGGTCAATGTTTCCCTACAACAGTGAAGTTGGTTCATATGTCACACACTACGGAAAGACAGAATAAGTAACACCTGATATCACTTACCAGGAGGCAAACCAACCCCAGGTGGTCGAACACCAGGAGGACGTAGTGGGGGTGGCCTCAACATGGCACCGGGCGGTACAACTGGGAAGCCTGGGGGAGGGACGTATGGACCTGGAGGTCGAACGTGTAGAGGAGCAACAGCTCTTGGGTCAGTTATGGGAAATGGGGCCCTGTAGCCAGGAGGAGGCCTGTGAAGAAAATGGTAGCAACACTGAGTGCAAGGACATTAATCAACTAAGGACGGATGATGCAATAGAGTCTAGTGATGAAACATTAACGTATTGAGCCTGAGCTAAGACTTTGTGAAACAAAAATTTCAGTGGATTTCCTAGACAATATTGGTGTTGGACTCTCGAGACCTAAATATGAAAAGCACCCAAAGCTGCCAATCAAGTCCGTATATTAGATGTCACAATGGAATTATGCTGTTATGTTGTAAACTTGTGTTTCCTTCTTCCAACAATGCAGCGATCAATATTTCTAGAGCCCAAGGAGAGTGGGATAATTTGTTCTACTTGACTCCATGTCATGCCGCATGACAATACACACTGCTAACACTTACCCTGAGCGAGGAGGTATACCATTCACCATAGGTGGTCTAATAACTGATGCTGTGAAAAAAGAACAGAGACTGTGAACACTTACAGGTACATCAATTTCATAACATTTCCTCTGTTGACTATGAAATTGTGGCTTTAACACTAGACTAACTGCATAACTAGGAGCATTAAGATGACGGCATTACGAATCCATGCATATGTGGGCACATAAAAAACAAAACAAAACAAAACAATACACCTCAAAAAATGAACCAAAAGGATGATTTTCATGTGGATTTAATGAAGAAAAAATTCTGTAGATTGGCAACCTAATTTAATGCAATAATCTGAGTTCCAAGTACCCTAGGGGTTTCTGTGACACTGTTTCCAAACACTGCATAGTACTCCTTTATGTTTGCAACTAATTCCACTCGAAAAATTCACTTACAAGATGGATAATGCGCAGCAAGATGAACAGGCGTATGCGTTGAAGATGGCACACCAGGCTGAGTGGATGCAGGTGTCAGCTGGCCCTGGACTGGAGTGGCAGCTTGGGGAACACCCGGAGCTGTAGCTTGAGGAACAACCGAGCTGGTAGCTTGAGAAACTGCCGGGGTGGCAGCTTGATGAACCACTGGAGCGGTAACCTGTGGAGCATCAGTGGAATGTAACAGTACATTGTTATACCTGAAGTGCTCAGTAATATCATCGATTATCAGACAGCTTGCTGATGCATTATGCCCGAAACTTTCCTTACTTCAAAAGTGTTGAACAGGAGATACATTATCAAAACACACCAGCTACAGCATGAGTTTTGTTGAATATCAGATAAAATACCACCACACTAAACAAAGTCATAGACAAAAGTTTTCCTCGAGGCCACAAGAGCCACTGTGATTTACACAAACTCTGGACCACGGTGTGAATGAATACCTTGTTAAATAACACGGTAAACATTTGGGGTGCCAAGTTTCGCCAGTGAAGTAACTGCTAAGACAGACTCCCAGGTTGCATATAAACTGCTAACCTGCTAAAGTGATGACACCAACTAAGGCTTATCCCAAACAGGTTATTGCTAAAAAGTTGGGTTACTCGTCTCGGGTGAAAACTAAGCATTGTACTAAACTAGCTAGACAGTGGTACTTTTGAAAACTTCAGACAAAGTATGGCAAGCATCTCACTTTCATGGTAACTAAAGGAGTTCAGACATATTTTGCATACTAAATGGTAATAGTCTTACGGATGACTGCATTTTGAGAACCAGTTTGATAATTATTGTTCAGTGGAGAAAACTGGTTATAAAAATGTGGAACACCTGTACCCACAACAGCGTTTCAAACGCAAAACATGTTGTACAGTCAAGCACAGCAATATGGTGCAAGCCCCATTTGACATTAGAGACAACACTAGAAGTGGCTTCACTTCACTGGTGATGAAATTGTTCAAAACACAAACATTATCCAATGTCTGTAATGCTTTTTAATACACTTACCTGAGTGGTGACTACAATGCCTGGTGCAGGCATGCTGGCCTGGAGTACATTGGCGGCACTAACATGAGACTGAGAAGGCACACTGCAATAAATAGAAGTTAGTAACGTGGCAAGCAAAATAACTACATTGCTTTGGATTAGGGGGAAACAGTTCGGAACAAAGATAACTGCTAAAATTACAATTTCTCTAAGGCTTACCATTTGCCAGTTTAAAACTTGTTTTTCCTCAGATTAGAGGTGACCGTGGGCTATTGAAAAACATTTCGTCACACAGGAAAGGGAGCTCGATCAGTCATCTTGTCATGATGACATGTCATTTTATGTGACGAGCAGTTTTGAGCAGTAATGACTGTAAGTTCTTCTCAAGATCAGAAATTTTCTTTAAGTTGAGTCAGGAACATGTTGAGACTTGTTTTACAGTGGCAAGTGGTCTATTTCAAAAGTTTTATAATTCTTAGCTGGAAAAAAGGTTTATAGCAGCTTTAACAGAAATATTTGAAAACTCTTGCTCATTACAGGTGAAAATCTCAAAATTTACACAGATAAGAGTGTGTACAGAAGAGAGTTAAAATATTTTTAGCACAAGAACTTCTTTTAGCCATCTTTCTGAGAAAAACAATAGTAGACAGTACACATCACTACAGAAATTCTTTAATGAGCATAACAGTTTTTTCAAAGTAATCCATCACATCACTCACGGAGTTGCCTGAGTAGCTTGATACGGTTGACTTAGTGTCGACGGCAGCACTGAGACAGTCTGCTGTGCTAGGACTGCTGTGGAGCTCTGTTGTACAACAGGCTGCGCTGCAACAACAGGAGGAGCCACGTGCTGCTGTCGTATTTCAGCAGGAGCCTGTGCCAGGGAGGATTGGGCTGCTTCGGTGGGCTTCACAGTTCCTACCACATTCTGCAGCCTCTTGGTCACCGACGTGTAGCCAGTATCGTTGAGGAAGCTGTTGACAGCCTGCCGGAGGAACTTGTTGGCCACCAGGTTATCTGGCGAGCAATAGGCGTGACAGATGGGACACTCGTGGTCTTCATGGTTCAGCAGCGCCGTTCTTATGCCTGCCACAAATGAAAAACTGTGTCAAGGATGCACTTATTGTACATCACCATAATTCCGTTGTTTCTCAATTGTATCTTCACTCATCAACGCATTTTTTCAAATAGTGTAGACACAGGGCAACTACAGGAAAGCATGAAATTTCTAACATATTTATTGAGGATGTAACTGTTTTTGCATAAGCCAATGTGCTTCTTGCCATCAACCAACCAGCCACACTTTACACTATTACAAGCAGAAAATCGGCATAAAAATCTTCCTGGTGCAGTTAGTGGAAATGAGCTCTAAATCTTATAGAAACAGAATGTGAAGATAATATTGATTACACTTAACAACTACCATGGGAAATACGATAATTACATTATATAGTCTCTTCAAAGCATCAGCGAAAACACGATTGTCACTTCAAAAAGTATTAACCAAAACCTACACTCATCACAGAAGCTGTCACCGCAACATGGTGTCACCACAGCATCTGTGAGAAGATCCTTGCACAGGGCACAGGTGAGTTCCTTCGGTACGAATCTTTCCGTTTGTATTGGAGCTTTCTTAGTTTCCTTCTCTTTGTATGCCAGTGAATCGACCGCTGGCATGACGTACATACCACTATTCGTGACATATACGCCTTTTGCGTTCGGATCAGCACTCACAAGGTGGCTCTGAGGTATCCCTGTACTACGCTTGTACTGGATGTCACCCGGTTCCTACAACGACGAGTCACCATCTAATATGGCATGTGTGCATATTTTTCAAAATAATACAGGAATACACTTGCTTTGTATCGCTAATTTAGTGCTGCTTGGGACTCAAATTCACATAAATGAATGATGGAGGTGTAGAAACAGTTCAGTTTCCATTCTTTAAGGTTATGAAGGACCCTATCGACATGTATGTTCATATAGCTATATATCTACAGAACTGAAGAAATTTTAAGAGAATACATAATTCATGAAACATTTTATTTTCATTTTTATGCAACTTTTTTTCATAAAAATCATGAAACAGTCCTATTATGGTTGCCCGTCATGCAAAAGTGTAACGTTTTAGGAAAGTTCCAACAATGTTTTGGTGTCAACAGTGCATAAAGCATAGTATCTGAAAATTTTAATGAATACCGTCGGCCATTTCTCAGGTATCATGTTTTTCTACGGTCCTAAATAACCTTAATGATATGACCATCTTCACCAATCAGACTATGTAGCTGTATTACAAAATGAAGCTATTCACTAAATATTCAATATTCATGACAAATTCAATCTCTATTCCTTAATAAAACCAATTAACGAGGATGAACATTTCAGATGTTGAAGCAACCACTGTACTCCATTTAGTCTGTGGTATTGTAGAGTACTTAAAAACACAAAGCAAATAGTTCTTGCTCCAAAAAACAATAACTTTCAAAAGTGGTGCTGCATGGGGCTCAAACGATATACAGTAACATGGCAACTCTGCTACACACATTTAAACAAAACGTTCACTTTCCCTATTCAAGTGCAACTCACAGGTTTATAAGGGCAGTTAGTGATATAATGTCCCCCTTGGTGGCACCTATAACATCTGTAGTAGGGCGGTGGAGGTCCAACAGGTCTTGTTTTCTGGTAACTATTTAAACAAACAGATCGTGACCACTCAAGGTGAACTAAAACAACACAATGTCTTAAGAAAAAAGTCTGCAATTTCACCAAAATGACAAATAAACTACTAAAAACATGTACAGCCACCAAATTCATCTTTTAATATAACTGCACAGAAAACACACACCACATTCCTTTAGAGCAGCTATGAACACGCATTCCATAAAAACTAACTTCTCTTTCAGACCTCTTGGCACATATTGTTGGGAAATTTGCTTCAACTTGTTTCCAAATAAATTCACCAATAATTTCTGGTCTTAGAAGGAACTCTCGATTCAATTAGCCAAAGAAAGGCTATAATATTAGTTGGCATTTCATGGTGGGTATGTTATGCTTGGTCTCTAACATTAAGCAACCACTTCTTGTCAGAGCAAGGAACTATTCAGAACTTTTTTTACAGGTGTAAACCAAAACCTGACTTCATTGACTGATGAACGCTTCAAAGCAACTTTAAAGGGTGTTTGACAAGTTTTATGACACATGTAGATCACAACCATCATTTAAATAATGCGGAGTGAGTATCTGTAACACCACATCTTACAGAAGAAATCACCTTTAGTTATCTGTCTCAAATCCATTTTCTAATCATTGGAATATCAGAACTCTGCAACATTATAGATTATTTAAATAAACTATAAATTGATGTTCATTAAAGATACATTGAGCACTGTAACATGACCACTATTTTGGGACATCCCATTTCACACTATAACAAATAATATGCTAAAGCAAATCAGCACTTTCTCTTCAATGGTTATACCATGTCAAAAACAAGCTCATTGCTATAATTTTTATCTTCATAAATATTTCATCCAACTTAAAAGTCGTCCATTTTTGATCAGGTGGTGTAGCGCTCAATCCAACTTCAATACAACTACAGTAAAATTCACATACATCAGATACACCTGCAAAAAGAGGTTTTATCCGATTAAACGAAAGCTGACTAAATGAACGGCCAAGTGCACTAACTAAAACAACCATTCTGCAGACCTTTGTACGAGTTAAGCGAGCTTTACTGAAAACAATTAAACCCCTTAGGCCATCCTTGAAATAATGTCTCGTTTCCCCATCACATGACTCCGACTCTTCCAAAATGAGTAAAAAAAAAACAGTGCATGTGGCCTGATGCTCAAGATGGGTAGGTCAGCCAATAAAATGTTATATTTTTCTACTTTCATCTCTGTGGCATTATTCTTGTTGCAGAAACGTTTTGTTTTGATGATGGATTTTTTTCAAAGATAGAAAATAGAATGTTTTGATTTGCACACATTTTTTAAGGTCAGTCGTGTGAGGGGCGACAAAACCTTAATTTCAATTAGGCCTTATCAACCTACTTAGAAACATCATAATCTCTAGTAGACTGGTCCATCATAGCCTTGATTTTGTCACCTTCCGAAGCCTTTGCATTTAGAAGATCAGGGGTCTGAAATAATGCAATCAATCCAGCTATGTGGATAACATCACACTAATGTCTGGACACCATGCATGACTCTTACTATCCTTTCAAAATACTGTGGAATTTTAAACTTTGGTATGTTAGGGCTTGGAATGACTGACAAAAAAGAGGAAAATTTTACAGGTGATGAATCGTTCCACAAATAAATGTAAATAGGCTTGTGTGACAGAAACATTTTTTGTGTTGTAAAATTAAAGTGAAATAACCATTTTTGCATGAATAAAATAATGATGAAAAAGAGACAAAAGAATAAGAAACTGGAAATCAAATGAGAAGAAATAGAATCCAAAAAAGAGGAAATCCTCTTAAAAGAGGAAAATTCCAAGCCCTGGTATGACTATGTACAGTTGTATTTAAAAAGGCTGAAAAATCGGCAAATGAAGTTTCAACCCTTTTTCGGATAAAATGTTATTTTTTGTCTATCGTAGTTTCCTTAAGGACTATCAATGTATTTTAAATGGAGCTAGATGAATTTTAGCAAAGTACTTTTGAAAACTACAGCAATAATAGAACATACACAAGAAAAAAATTCATCACCTCCAATAAACATGAACACATTTGGCCACTGTCGCAAATAAAATGCAATATTATCAATAAAAGAAGCTGCTACTGAAAGGTATTTAGGTTCAGCTGATTACTTAAGTATCAAGTCACACATTTCAACTTACAAGCTTCAGTTACTCAAAATGTACATACAAGCCACAGAATAAATTATCAGTCTGCTAAATATCAATGTATAGAACTACAAACAAGTGACTTCCAGGCAAACAATTTTCCCAAAACCAAGAAATGTTAAAAGATTTTAACAAATAAGCCATTTTTGTCTAACCATGCTTGTAACTTAACAGAGATGGGCAAGTCACTCCCGGAAATCCTGCATTTTGAGAACCAGTTTTCACTACTAAATAATGGGCCCCAAACTGGTTCTCTAAATCTGGGACCTCCTGTAAGTGACTACTGCCTAAAATGTTGGCACTTCTCTTTATGTTTCTAAGAGCTTGAAGATAGCATGGCTCGCAAGTTATAGTCTCACTGTTACCACGTCCGTGTGAATGCCAACAAGATCCGTTATTTAGATGCACACACAGAAGGATGTGCAAGAACAAAATCATTTAGCAAAATTAGTGTACACAAGGAGAAACAAACAGTAATAACACACCACTATGTACAATGTTACCTGTTTAAAGATACATAAGACAGTACTTGAAAGATTATTTTCTCTAGCAAGTAGACAAAAGAAGAACTTCCAAGTCATAATCGTTTCTCGGTAATAGTCTGATATAACATGCCCGCATTTTGGGAACCAGTTTTCTCCACTAAATAATGGCCATTAACTGGTTCTAAAATGCAGGTCTGATAAATCGGACTATTCCCAATAGGCCCATAATACCCATGGGGATCAGAACAGTTTGACAAAATAATTTGATTAATAAGCAGATCTAAACAAACTTAAGGTACAAGTATCTTAACCATCCCAAATGAATTAATTATCCCATACACACCACGAAATCATCGTCCATAATTTTCGCGAACATGTGAATCCACACTAACAAAGGGAAAACTCAAAGGCCACTTTACATTGTGAGTACTGCTTTCAATTTATAATTGATCCGTTTTTACTTCTATGCTGAAGAACAGTGCTGAGGTTTTGAACCTGCCAATGTTGACAGAAATTCAATTGCCAGGAAATTAAGATCAATTAAAGCAAAAAATCGTTTCACAGAGCACAATCATAAGAACACAGCTTTAGTGAGGTTACAATATCAGAATGTTTTTCAAGAATAGCTGCTTGAAGATTGTTACAAGTTATGCAATAACACACCAATAGCAGGTTAAATGATGAAGATAAAAAACAAGATTTAACAAGTGCTCCAAACCTGCCTTCTCTCTAAAAAATTGATTTTGGCCACTTACGCAATACATATGGGTAGATTTGTAGATGCAAGAATCTCGCTAAGGAAGCTTGTGTGACCACGTGCTTCCCTTGCAATACATGGTGATATCATGCAAGTTCTTGCTTTTCTCACAAAAAACTAGGTCTACAGAATGCACACATCTCAATTCACTCCTTACTCAGATGAGAGGTGACTAAGGGCTCAGGAACAATTGACTGTTCATAATCACTCCCAGACCATGTTCAGCACATGAAATGACCAGCCAGGCCAAGTCATCTAGCTGAGCACAATCTTGAACTAAAATGAACTCTTATTTTTTTTCCAAAATCACAAGTTGACATCAGATTTATTATTGTAAGTGGCCTAAATCAACAATCAACCTATCGCCAGCATTTTGAGTGATGGCTAATTGACCAATTAGAACGCAACATTCTTGACACACCTTCGTCTGAATTTCCAAGCCCCCATTTTACCTGACAAACAAAATGTTGTCAGTGAGTTTTCACAAGGGGGCAGAGCTTGCAATAGGTCAAGCCAATGAGCTATAGGGTCAACCTATCGCCAGGATTTTGACTGACAGGATAACTAAATAATCTGAATGAAACATTCTTGACACACGTTTGTCGGCATTTCCAAAACGTCATTTTACCTACAAGCACGTTGTCGGTGACTTTTCAGAAAGGGGCGGAGCTTGCGATAGGTCAATTCCTTTCTTATAATTGGGAAGGTTCATAGCATTGAAACAAACACAAAGCAGTCCCATAAATATACATTAGAATGTTAAACAAAGGAACAGCATAGCAACAGCAAGTTCGCCATAATTAGGTGCTGTAAATTGTTCTTTCAAGTAACATCTATTATATTGCGTCATACAACTTATCGACTCGGGGACTCCACAGAGAAGGACTGACTTTAAAGTCCACCCTACCACTCAGAAGACTGTTTTCCGTTGCCTCACATCATCACAGGACAAAAAGTTCCCATGGCAACAAGATTTTTTTTTAATCTCTCAAGTCTCACAAAGCTTTGAATTGCTGTTAACATACATCTTGTTTTAGGTCCCAGAATTTTTTTGATAAAAACAATTTCTCGGGAGATGGAGTCCCACAATTCACCCATCATAGACGTCATGGTTACAAGGAAGTTACATCAAAAATATTTCAATTTTGGGTCAAAAAGAATGGCTATAGTCACAATTCTTTGTATTTTTCCAAAGCTTGCTACATTGCTACAAATGCTGCAACCTTTTACCAAATGTTCTTTGGGGATGTCTTTACCTTACACAACGTGCTGACAGCAAAATAATTTTCTTGAGTTAATTTTTTTGAAAAATTTGACAAAATAAAAATTAACAAGAAATGTTTACTTTGTTGTTAGCACGGTGTGCAAGATACAATCGCCACAATCAATCGTGGGGGCTTTCAAAAAGCATTTTCACACCAACACCGCATTCTCTGGCTAGAAACATACACTCCTGCAGGTTTTGTGGATTTTCTGTGAAAAATTGCCAGCAGTACATTCCTCTGAATGATCGTACCCTCAACAATAACACGGAATTAATTACATTACACTGTGCCCAAAAGTTTTTCACCATCGTAAGAAGCAAGGGTTATAAGGCCACGTCACCACAAACTTGTTCTCAGAACAATCATAATTGTTTCTCAACACGTTGAAGAAACACCCTAGAAACAGGTAAAAACAGACAACTTGAGCCCAAACCCCCCACTATTTCACTTTCTACATGGTTCTTACTTCGACTGCATATCGGCGAGTTTTCAGTTCTTTATTTTCCACGATTTCCAGATCGTACCGAGAACTACTTGGTGTGACAGGGCACATGCCTACATGATAAACATGAAGCTAACATTTCTTGTGTTTGCTTAAAAAGTTTACCCAGGAAGTCAATATATTTGTGTTACAGAAGTCGCAAGGCTTTTCTGTAACTGTACCTGAGTGAGTTGTTCCAAAGTCATTTCTTTCACTTGGTTAACCTCATGCTGTAGTAGGGAGAAACAGAAAATAAAACATTCATACAATCACAGTGATAAAAACAGTAGAGAAAATTCACACCCAGCTTAGAAAGGTGTGACCAGGTCGTGGGTTAATCGTGACATACAGCTGATTTTCCAGTTGTCCTGAGCAGGAGGTATGTCCTGAACCAAAAAGCGTCTGGACTTGCAAATGCAGGCTCGTTGCTTCGAAAATATCCAGTTTATCTCGAGGGAAACTGGTATGGAATGGGGCAAACCACTTTCGTTTTTGGGGCAGACCACTTTTGAGCAAATAGTCAAATACATAATGTAATATATCATTCCGGACCTAAACATGTTAAAAAGCGTAGCGATTTCGAAACCAGTGCCTGCTCAGCAGGGTATAGATTTACACTCTATAAGCTTGAGCCGAAACCTGATGAATGACGCATCCGATTGTGAGTGTGCGGCAGTAGCATTAAATCTTCGCTGAAAACAGTCAATTGGTTCACCAACAAGACACATCCACTTGTCCATCTCTTAATGCTCAGCTACAGTTCACGCGCACTCAAATTTCGGTAATAAAAATGTTTACTGTTTTCGCAGAAACAAGACTGAGATCAACATCGGTGAGACAGCACAAAATGTCAAGAATGAAACCAGTTCGTTTTTGCGCAAAAAAAACTTGGTTGTCTAAAGCTAGTGATGGAATATTTCACGTCGACATCTGTATGCTTGCAAGCGCGCAGCACAAAAATAAAAGCATAGTTGTCAATATACATGTTTATTGTCTTCCGGCATGAGGCAACGGTACGAGGCATCGGTCAACAGCACAAGAACCAGTTACGTAGGCAATGAACTCGTCAAGAGGACAACCTTGCGAATTGACATTTGAGGATGATAGCACACAAGGAACGTGGACTGTCGTGTCGAGTAAAAGCAGTTAGAAATGTTTCCTATTACATGTGCCAAATGAATGTGCCAACATAACCTACACCTGTAATTCAGTGCACTGAAATATTGTTTCTACTTTGGTCACACTACCAAAGATACAGAAACTATTTCAAAGCCAGACTTATTCATATACAGTTTCAATTTTCAACTCTAATGACAAGACAGGTTCTGAAATCGATGGCAGGATACTAAAACGCTGCGGGCTAGAAGCTCTTTTTACCAAATGCCATATGTCCAGTTCTAACCAAGATATTTGCATCTCAAACTTTACTGGCACTCAAAAGTGGTTTACAAGGGTGGATCCGAACATGAAGGTGTCGAGGAAGAACCAACCATTTTCTCTTTGCTGCAGAAGAATCTGAAGCACTCACAATATTCATTTCTACTCAGATCTCCTTGTACACAATTCTGGATCCAAGGCAGGCTTAGAAAATGGTTGTATGAATAACAATAGCATCAATGGCTGTGTTTTTCATAGGAGAGAAGTAGTATGGCATTTGCAATCATGTGTTTACAACTGTCTTGGCTAGGACCAGGCATATGATTTATGACAAAATGGGCCCTCAGACAACCTAATCCAAAGGCCAGACTTTACTCTATAACCGGAGGATCAGATAGTGTGCTTCAAACTTAGTAACACAGTGGGTAAAAAACAGAACAGGCACTCCATGGTTTCACCACCCCCACATAGCATTTCCAATCCAATGGAACATTTTCCACATTCCATTGTAGATTGGTGAAATTAATTGCAAATGAAGAGGCAATGTAAACTGAACTTAAAGAACTCCTTTCCCCAAATTTATATGTCCCTACAGGTCATGCGACTCAACGTGCATTCCGCATGCTGAAAAGACTGACCCATGAACACTAACAAGACAAATTCTCATTCCCAGACAAATGACTGCAGTAAAATATTATCAATTTAGGACACAATGGGATGGACAAACAAAATTTTATTTACTGTTTCAGAAACAATAAACACCACAAAGAACAGTTTTTGGATATAGCTTTAAATAAACATGTCTATGCTTTTGATGATCATACTCATATGAAGACACTTCGCTTTAAACTTAAAAGGCATCTTCAGTAAGAACAAAGTTAGGCCAAAACAGCAACGTTGGTTCTGGTCTCTACCCAGACTCATTTTAAGTTTTGTCATCAGGCTAAAAAAACAATGCACACCCATGTCAATTTCTGCACAAAGGCAAAAGAAAGGTAAAAAACAATACAAGTCCTTATCATTTTTGTTAGACTCAGGTGGATTTTTTGAAAAGGTGAGCAACTAAAAGAATACAGCTCTGCAGACTCCAACTCTCAAAGAGATTAGAAAAAATACATGCTTGTATGGCCCAACTTCCAAATAGACTGGGACAACGAAGCTTGTATTTAAACCAACAGACCACTCTTGGGCTTTCCCTCCAGTACACTATGGGGACAAAAACACCATCCGACTGCATAACCTTGCCCAAGGTCTACAGCCTGGCATACGGAAAATCAGCACGCCATGTAAACCTTGGGCAAATTCCAGCTGTGCATTATCGTTAAGTCGGACAAAAATCCAGCACGCGCAGCTCTCAAAAGGACTATTGCCATGGCACAATGTATGAAGAAGTTGACTATACCAACTGGTTGATGCAACCACTCACTGGAGATGGTTTTAGTTTAAAGCATATGTCCACTATTTAATGATCATCAATAACATCGTTCATTTGTATTCAGCAGTCTGGACGGTTCAGCGCATCCAGAGGCTCAAAGGAAATTCTTCAGATTTTACACCAGGAGAAATTGAACTTCACAGGACATATCCCAAAATAATTTTCTATATATTTGAAATGCAGCGTCTTGTCACACAACAAAACCAAACTGAGCCCCTTATAAATCATAAGTTTCTGTATTAGTTAACAATTCAGTGTTCTCCACAACTGAAACCCCAAACGTGTTGAAAGTGAGAACGCCAAAAATCAAGTCGTCTTTAGTAAGCATTTTCTCACCTTATTACCCACAAGGCATTTATTCAATTTCAATGTGCTACGGGTCAGTTGTTGCTCATAAGCCTAATAATTAGTAGTAACTGCATCGCTAATGTTGGTGCTTTCCACAACAGAATTTCCAAACTCTACAAACATTTACGTTTCACGTACATCGCGAGGTCCTGGGTGTACTTTTACAGTGAAGGCTTTCTGGACAAGGGGAAATGTACTTATTATAAGTTTTCCAAGTACACTAAACCGGTGCTACAAGAGACGTGGGACCCGTTCCATGAAACTGACTCAGTTCACTTCTTACTCAAGCCAAAGATTTGTCTCAACTTCCAAACTTTGAAATTTCCATATCCTGCAAGTCAAAATTAAGACAAAAAATAAAGTAAAAAATCTAAGGCCTCTTTCTTGAAATGATCTAGAGACAAATTTAACTTTTATCTAAAAATTGACTGAAATTTAAGGTTGGTCTTGGCTAAGTCAGTTTTGTTGGAACAGGCCCACACTTTACAAGGTCTCATCAGCAGAACTGTCCTATTTCAGCCACCAGGTGTCACTATAAGATCAAAGTAATTTAACTAAAAAAACTTCAGCATGAAACTAATGCAAAATTATGGTTACGATGTCAAGACCTAGGCAGTCAAAAAAGCCATCTAAATGTCCCACAAATTTTTATGAAAAAAATCTCCATAAAAGTACTTGACACCAGTAGCCAGTCAACTCAAAACTCAATATCCCTGCCTTGAAAGTTGCAGTAACCAAGTTGCCCAGGCCCAGAAGAATGACGTAATACACAGTGCACAAGCGCAATTTTGTAGTTGCATTCATTGTGCTTTCTCTGCCGCCCAGGTAGAAACTTCTCCTTAGGTCTAATTACTGGTTTTTAAGTCACCTCAATTCAGTAGTTATTTACAAGTGTGAATAACCATGGATGCCCATGCCTCGTTTTCCAGACAGATCACCGACCATTCAAACGTGTCGCAAGTGATGGCATACAGGTGGCAGCGACATGTCAAAATTGGTCATGGAGAACACTAAATATTGTGTACACTTGTCTTGTCTATTCCCCTTGACAAGAAACTCCGCTATGACTGTGCTTGCTACAACTGGTATTATTTGTGCCGCTGACAGGAAATTATCAAGACGATAATTACAGCAACAAACAACAGTTTATTAAAATCTCATGTCAAACGTGTAAACGAATAATCAACAAATTATGTAAAAATACATAATCAACAACATGACAATATACGATATCAACAATTCACGTGGTGTAAACCCACTAAAAGACTCATCAGAAGTAGAAAACTCAACAACAGAGTATAAGTAAACTTTACAAAAACAATACAGAACTGGCATTCGAGGCTGAACTACACCCGAGAACACGCGCGTTACATTATGACCTAGGTAATGCATGCGTCAACTCAAGTGGACACCATCGAACGAGACTACACCAGCTGGCCCATGGTCACTGCACCACAGCCACTCTAACCGACCACGCTATATGTACTTACTACCCGCGTCAACAGAAAGTAACAGAATATATTACGTACTCCCTTTGGCGAGCTTGCCGACCGATCTTGTTCGCTGAAAAGTACAAAGTATCGGGTAAACTATAACATCTAACTTGCATCTAGAAAGTCAGCACATTGATGTAACCTTTTAGCAGGAGTACTGCAGAAATCTATACAATACTTCACCATATTTTCAAAATACGCTTGGCAAATAGTATTAGGTGAAAACGTGCTGCAAGTGGTTTTCCTGCACAATGGACATTCATGAAATGGGCTAGACTGCAGGTTTATGCCAGCACAGATTTCAGAGCCACTCTTGAAGGTGCCATAAACATGCACGTGTCTCACAAAAATACAGCATTCATATTAACAAGTTTTATAAGAGACTTTTTCATAGGACATCAGGAATGTGAAGGCAAATAGCTGCTAACATTAACAAAGCAAATCGCTAATATTTAGGTTAATCACAAAGCAACACCATGCGCAGAAAGAGCCTTAAAAATTATGTCCTTAGGGAATGTAGCCTTCTCACATTATCAACTAAGGCAGATCTGTTAGCAGACCGGAGGGCAGATCATGCACGAAATGGCCAGGCTTCATACAAGCAATCCTTTGTAAAGAACCTGATGGCAAAAATCCTATCTAAAAAGTATGAATGGTGTATTTGACCACTTCAAGTGGTGTTAAACACGTGCTTTCTGTCAAAAATCACTTATCGTAAAATCCGTCTATCTTTCTCAAATTAGACGTTACCGCTGAGCTTGGGAAGAAATGACAGTTCTTTCTTTCTTAACTCATAAAATTTCATGTCACCTACTTTGAGGTAATGAATTGTAAGTATTCTTCAACCTAAAATCATAGGTTTTGATTAAGGAACTGTTCTAGACAATTTCATACCATAAGAAGCTTAAATCAAAATTTGACAGAAAGCACAAATGTGATGCAGTTTTAACTACCGAAACTGGCCACGACTTGATCTTTGCTTAGTTTGCAGTACTTTCCAACCCACCTCTTTAACTTTGCTGTTGCCGACAGGATTGGGACACGCGCGACGATGACAGACGAGTTCTTTGGGATCTGTTCTTCCATGTCGTAATACACTGCACACAAAAGAAGAATGAAGAAAAACTATAGCATTACCATGCAATGCAGTAAAACCAGTACATTAAAACAGGCTCAGTTTATAAACTCTGATTCCATTCCACAAGTCAAATGCATTGTTTACAGAAAACTTTGGATACAATCAATTTCGAAAACAAGTAAAATAGTATTAAATAAAACAAGAGTCGGGACTGAAATGCATGCTGATCAAAACGTGTGGACTATTCCAATATATTTTAGAATATGTGTCATACCCTTGATAAGGACCACTCGAAACGTGGAAAATATTTTAATATATTTTAGTACAGACACTAGTTTTACCTTATCTTATTTTACTATTCCTAACCATGGGTAACTGCACGGCATTCCAACACCCATTTTATTTATAAGTCTGGGGAGGTTTCTTTGCAATGAGATTCCACTGAATGTGAAACGAGACAATGGGCAACTCCCTACCAAAATATTTGGCGTATCATTTCCCACATCTTCAATGCTTCTACAACACACATACAAAGGGTGCAATGTCCAGGTTTTACTAAGGTAAATGTCATTTGTCTCATACAAAATGTTAGTCACAATACAAGACAAATAACAGCGAAAAGTCAAATTACCAACAAAAGAAAATTACAAGCAAATGGCCAAAACTTCTTGTGATTAGTCACTGAAAAAAGTCTTGTTTGTGGTATTTGAAAAAAAAAACACAGGGCAAGGGCTATCAATGTCTCAATTTTGGAACCAAACATTTGACTGAATTCCCTTTGAAACACTAAAAACAATTCCCCTCACCAGACCCAAACACTAACCTTAAAGTTAGAATCAGTCTTAACTCACACAGACACTCTGACTTCTGACATTAATTAAGTTTTATGAACTGCAAAAAGTTCAGCCACCTGCAGTAACAGAAAAACTGCCCGAGTTGTTTTAACTGTACAGCCTTCCACACTGCAGCAATAAACAATCAAATGATTTGTAAACTGGGGAAAGCAGTTGTCACACATTTAAGGTTTAAATTGTTAAAACTCAAAGCTTGTGCGTTGACATGATAACATACAGTGCCCATTTCAAAATTCATTGGTTTAACTTTTCTTTCAAGTGTTCTCAACACCATGGACCACATGGATTTATTGAAGCTAGAAGCTTCAGCTTGCTTTGTCGCTGCACCTCCATNTTAATTAAGTTTTATGAACTGCAAAAAGTTCAGCCACCTGCAGTAACAGAAAAACTGCCGAGTTGTTTTAACTGTACAGCCTTCCACACTGCAGCAATAAACAATCAAATGATTTGTAAACTGGGGAAAGCAGTTGTCACACATTTAAGGTTTAAATTGTTAAAACTCAAAGCTTGTGCGTTGACATGATAACATACAGTGCCCATTTCAAAATTCATTGGTTTAACTTTTCTTTCAAGTGTTCTCAACACCATGGACCACATGGATTTATTGAAGCTAGAAGCTTCAGCTTGCTTTGTCGCTGCACCTCCATTAATTGTGAGGCCATCTGCTTTAAACGGTCAATAGAGCCTCTCTTACAAGAGGGGTATCCGCACCGCAAGGTGAGCTACGAAATCACAATATCCAGCTCCAAAAACACACTTGGTAAAAATACAAGGGCATATAGTCTGAACACTGAGAAGGCACCATGTTTACTGTCACAAGGCTTGGCAATAAGTCAACTAGAGATAAATATCTTTGCTTTAAGTAGAGCCTGTGAGGAATCTCGGTGTTCTCCACAACTGAAAAACCATGTGTGCCCAATGCAAGCGGACACCATAATTTTTTTCAAACTGATCGCACGGCATCAAATCGTGTCATAGGTGTCTGCAAACTGCCATATTCAAACTGTTCATGAAGAATAGTCTTTAACTTTGTTAAGGCATAACTGAAGATTTTTAAGTCAAAAACCTTGAGGATCTGTGCAAGTTCATCAAATCTAACCGAGAGAGGAATCTTTTAAAGCTTAACTTCAACGGATAGTCCTAGCAAAGTCATAGTAATATAAGAAAACGTGAGTTCAATCGCGCAAGTGTTAGCCCGTCAAATGATAAGTCAAGCTGCCTTTTCGTGTTATGTTGCGTCACTGCGAGATCCCAGCTCAAACAACAAAAGACCGATAACAGTTGTATTGAATAAAGGTCTGAATAGAACATCATTGTGTACGGGTGTTATTCGCAACTGTTTGAATCAAAGGGCGATTCTCGCAGTGACTTACACAAAAGCAAGCCAATACGCCCTAACAGTTAGGTACACTTGGCAATTTATGGCACTAGTGGACTCCGAGCAATGCTATTAACATACTATAGTAACTAAATTTACAGGTGTAACTAGTAGGAGGAATGGGGCCAGATATTCGGCCCAAAATCGAGGCATTAAGTCAGGGTCTTGATTAACTATGATCCTTTTACCTCAAAGTACTAGGCTTCAGGGGCAGATCCAGAACTTTTAGTTGGCGGGGAAGCGCAATGTTAACCAGGATTTTGCCCATCAGACATTCGCACCCCTGAACTGCCAAATGGGATCTAGGAGTTGGGAGGGTCAATGGCTCCCACTGGGCTTAAGTTTTAGGATATGGTTACAGGTAAAAGTTAGAGATGGTTTTCGTTTGGAACTCGAATTCTTAGAATTCACCTCTTCTATTTCCAAGATGCATCAGTATCAAGTCCATCGTAGATAATGGTGTGAACTGGTAGATTTCAGGAAAATATTACAACTACAAAATTATCTTAAATTTCACCAGAAGCCTAAACTGCAGAATTAACCCCAATGGGCTTAAGTTTAGCCAACAGCATTCAGTTTCACAGATCCTACGTGCTACAGACGAATCACTCAAGGAGCAGAATGAAAGTGAATTGGGCATGATTCATAGATTCAAAGAAAGACTACAATGTGAACACCACAGGATTCTCAAAACCATCTAGTCACCACAGATCTAATCACCTTGCTTGGTTTGCGCATTAGTTATTTCCAAGTCGAATTCATTTCTTCCGCTGCCACTTGACCGAGTCTTCTCAATTATTGCCTTTTTCAAGTCAGCAACACTCATCGTAAGCCCATCAAATGTTACAGAGTCTTGCCTTTTGCTGCTCTTGAATTTAAAATGGATGTGTGCCATTGTGAAGGTGTTTTTCTAACCAGGTATTTAGCGTCCAAAATAACCAAGTCAAAATTTATAACGGATTCACAGTGAATTTGTCAGTGAATAATCGAGTACAAAGACAAAATATCAGAATACACATCAACTCTTATTCACAATAAACAAATGCACTTCATAAAATTGTAGTCTATAAGAGTCGCTGTCTCACAAACAGTTCAAATATCCTTCAAGGATCAACCAACGTCTGTTCAGAACAAAGAGAATGGACTGACGCAGTTCCGTCTTCCGATTCATTTTCACCACACCGGCGGTTTTGAAACAACTTTTAGCCAGTTCATTGTCCGTTTTGGCGCCTGCATTGATGGATTTTCATCAAACACATTTAGCGATTTAACAGTTTATCGTTTCCTCGAATTATAGTACTGAAATGTTGATCACTCCAGGATAGTACACACTTCTCTCTTTCTTCACACAGCCTCCACTACAAAAATGGCGACAAACGTTGGTTGGGTTGCCCTTCGGAAAATCAAGACGTTTCCGTGTTTTGCCGTCACTTTCCGTTTTCAACGTCACTTCCGCTCCAATGGCGCTTTTGTAAATATTGACAACTTCACGTTCAGTAAGTTTTGAAAGCAACAGAGTCGTTTTATTAGGATTAGTAGCTTTGCTTTACGATTTTGTAAACATTTTCAAACACTCTGAACTGTCACGTTACTATAAAGCTTGTTTAAAAGCAAGGACTTGTATGAAAAATTGTCACACATTGTCTTGTTTACCTTCCATTGACCATTCCACTAAAGTGACTAAAAATTATTGACTCAGTCATGGAGTCATGGACATGACTGGCAGTGGACAAGCTGTGCGTGAACTTGGAATCCTGCTCAATCTCAAGATCACTTATGCGTGAACTTGAATTTGAATACTCATCTGGGCAATCAGGTGAAATTTTTTGTTCAGTGTGTGGTGAACTCCCCGAGCTGGTTTTACTGGGTACACCGTACAGGGCTTGGAATTTTCCGCAGAAACGCGGATTTCCGCTTTTTTCAAATGTTCTTTCCGATCATTTTATAATATTTCCGCATAAAAAAAATTGGATTTGATATAAAATTTCCGCGGCAAATTCCTTTCTTACCGCGGCATTGCAGACGACGTTCACCTCGAAAAGTGGAAGTTGCTCTTAATGTTTCGGAGGAACGTAAATTGTCAACATTGCCGGGGCATCTGGGATAGCGTGGTGGGATTTTCTCGTGTTACTGTAAACCGCGGCGACAAATTACAGCTCTGCAGCCAAAAGTGTGTGGATTGGGAGTCGACGGGCGACCTAAAAGGACGCAGACGCATGCTACTGATGGTGGTAACGTTTTTAGTCCTCCCGATTTCTGTCGCGGGGGAAAGGTTCACATCGACCATTTCAAGGCTGGGTAGCGCGCATGATTTGGGCCGTAAAAGTTTCCGCGTTTTTTGTCATTGGTCATTCCAAGCCCTGTGGGTAGGACTTGGAGCACATAGACTTACTGCACACTCTGACTCTGGTCAGCCAAGGCCAAGGGGTTCTCCATTCTGATGAATGATTGTCAAATTCACCGGGCAATTGTCTACTTCAGTCCATACTGTACTACACCAACACACTGACAGTCCCTGTCCAAACTGGACTCACAAATTGGTTAGTTAATGCAAAAATTCCAAACTCAACTGTTCAAATCTCTGAATCAGTGAATGAATGCGTGTTCACCAAAACAAACTACGTCTTCCTTCCAAGGCAACTGGAACAAATGAGAGCGAACACGAGGTTTAGCGGACCACCCGAATATCTCCAGCAGGCCCTGATTGGCCAAAAAAATAGATCAATTAGCCACAAGAGGGGTTCACGTAACAACCAATTAGGCAATCATAACAGACCTGACCTAAAAGGTCAGAGGTCACATACCTGTCAGCTTCAGCGTTCATGACAAGTGAAAAGAATTTTTGTGATTATTGGTTCATGATCACCCATTTTCTCTTACCGTAACTTGTGTCAAAGAATCGGAGGAAAATGTGAATGGTTAAATCAATTATTGTTTGGTAAATAAGATTGCCAATAGTTGAAAAAAGATTGGTGAAAATTTCCATTATTTTATTAACATGTAATTTGATTTGGTGCAGTGCAAATTTTTATAAACATGAACTTGATTACTGTATTTGAGTGAACTTTCCTTGTGTATTCCAAGTTCACGCTCAACAGGCATGCCATTCTTGGTGACTCATTGCTGTATGCAAGTGAACGCAATTCATTGTCTAGTGAGTCTGTCAACAATTCTTCGTAAGGGTGTTTAAGTTTTAGCTTTGACTCTTGAATATTCATAATCCTCTGGTCTGGTCTGGTCTGGTCTTAAACTTAATCAGTGCATGTGAGGCATAATTCGCCAAAAAGCTTCCAGCGTATGAAGTGCCTACTGTATAGGAGCTTCACTGTCCCGACGGTCAATGGAGGCGGTGACACTGTCCCAACAGGCCTTCATGCAGCGTACGTCCTGGGCGTCCATTTGGACCCCCTAGCACTAATGTAGACGCCCTGGCAAGGACGCCCAATGTATCATTTGGACGCCCTGTCAATCAGAATTTCTCCAGTTTGGACACCCACATTGAAAGATTACTAAGACTCCCAGTTAATCAAAGCAGGAAGTTGGCCCTTTCAACTCGAAAGAAATATACAAAGTATTTAAAATGTTGCAATATTCAAACTATTTTCAAATTATTTGGCAGACCTGTCAATCATTAGCACGTGGCTGGTTGCCAGATTGTCTGCTTTCAACAGACTCATATTCCACTGCCATTCTGTACTTTATATAGGGACATGGACCTTGCTTAACTCCAAACTGGTGTTTCAGAGCTGTAATTTCATGTACTTCATCGTTTTTTAAAAATACCAAAAGCAAAATAAATGTCATTATTTTAATAATATGATGTGCCGCAAGAATATCCCCATTTAAAATGTTTGAGTTTTCGCCTGTTTCATGCTTTTCTATGTGCGTCTAAAATGGAGCAGCAGTGACACCTGTTGTCAAAATATAAACCACACATCATCTGTGCATTTTTCTTTTGTTGGTAACTGCAGCTTTGATGACTCATTGTACAGAATATAAAGCTAGTGAAGTTGATATAATAAACTTTATAACAGAATTTGACTTGAGATGACCAAAAACAGTGCACTCATCGTTCAACCAATATCTGTAATACCCGTTTGGTAAGCTATTTGGCTGTTTTCGTAAATTTAAACATAAAAGTCTTGATCAACAGTTTTTTAGTACTTAAAAAAGCCCAATACAAGGGAGCTGTTTTTGTAAACTTAGGTGTAAAAGCCTTGTTCAACGCATTTTTTAATTGTAAAAAAAACCTCACTGTGTGTGTTTTGGGGGGGGTTTACTGGTGAATGGGGTGGGGAGGGGGGTGGGTAATGCGGCGTTGGAATCATGGACGCCCTGGAATTTTGGGAACCCCATTTTGGACACCCTATGTTCGAAATCCTAGATGAAGCCCTGTGTCCCAACGGTCAGTGGAGACGGTGGCACTGTCCCGACGGTCAGTCGAGACGGTGGCACTGTCCAGTCTGGTATAACATGTATAATCTAGTCTGGTTAAAAACCGAGCAAAACAAACTCTAACACAAAATTAATTTATTGAAAATAAAACTCTTTCTTGAGTTGGTTGGCTGCACAAAAAAGTGGAGTAAAAGTGTCCCTCTTGAAAATGGATGCCCAGCAGTTTTCACTGAATAACGACAATGTCCGTTATTCAGTGAAACTGGTTCCCAGTAACGATTTTGAAGAGTGATCTGCTTACTCCACTTTTATCTAAAAACCAGTGACTTTAATCTGTCATTCTGTTATTGTGTGTGGTTTGATCACCTGTGTCAAATTTGAGCGCCATGAAATAGAGAGCCATCTGTTGTCTGTCTCCACTGTTCTTTTTTCACAAATTGACTCACAATTCACAACAAATTGCCCAAAGAGGTTGCACTTTTTCTATCCTGAGACATTTCTGGTTCAGCATATATGTTATCGAATTGCAAAAGATGTCACTTTGCCAAACCTGTTTTGGAAATCAACTTCTGTAGACTAGACATAATGTCATTTGAATGCCAGTGTTGCAAACACTTACACACGTCCTGTATTTTGATGTTATGTTTGTTACATCAGCACCTGAAGTAGACTTGTGTCAAATTGAAAATTAAACTTGGCGTAAGTTGCTAACTTTTACCCACATTGTCCTTTAAAGTTTAGTCATGCACAGCTAGCAAACTGGCTAAAAATCCATGTGCACCAGTCTGGCAACTCATCTATGTTGTCGCCAGCTACACCCGGAATCAAACAAGCAACTCTCTATGGCAGAATCTAGTGTCCAAATTTTTTCGTCTCTGAAGGAATTGCCAATTGTCAAGAAATTTAGGAAAGATTTACAGCACATCACAGCTGGAAGTCATGTGATACAGCACTCTTTCCCCTTCTTTAAGTCTTGACAACATTGTTTGGGGTGCGGAATTTGCCTTCCACAATATTCCGTGTGTCTGGGGATTTGTCCTTGGCAACCCTGTCTCTGTGTTCTTGATCCACCACCACCAGGTCGGCACCCTTTCCATTCGCTGCTTGACCCACATCATCCATTCAAAGATGGCCATTTACTAATGTAGGCCTATGGGCATCTGTGCGGAACTGCGCTTGTATGTGAAACTTAGGTCCATGCAATACGCCAATATGCAAACCACTGGGGTAATAAACTTTAAAGGCTGTGAAAAGGATATTATTTCGGAATGATTGCCATAAGAGGCACAGCAGTAGTCAAAATGCAAATTAATGTATGTACCTATGCACGGGACATTACCTGGGCTTATAATTATGTGAAATTTGGACATGCCCCAGTATGGGAACCTCTTGGGTAAAAAGGGCTTGAAAAAAGCATTATTTCAGATATAGACCGGTGGGCCTGAAGGTGTGTCAATACAGTATTAGTGTATTGACAACTAAAAAAAATAAAATTTTACAGAATATGATGATTACCTGTTTTACAGTTTTAAAGTATGTGAATGCAATGAGCCTGGATCACTCAATTGTCTGGCAGATTTTATCTCTGAAGCACCCCTTAGTGGCCATTTTGGTTTCAGTGAGGCGCTTACTTTTGGGAGTAAGAGCATTTCTGGATGAAATGTATCGAACCAATTGATGGATTTTAATGAAATTTGACACAGATGTATGCGACTCCAATGCTCCGGTACCACTCAATCTTTGGGTAAATTTGTCCCTTGCAGCACTTGCCAGTGGCCAGTTTGGTCTCAACATTTTTTTCTTTAACATTTGCACGCTGTTTTTTGTGAATGAATCGTGCTTGATGAAGTATCTCAGTTAGGAGTGACTTTGTTTTTTTATTAGTTTTCTGATTCTTTGTGAAAGCTATTGCATTAAAGGTAAACTACTTTTTCCATTTTCAGACTTTCAAGATGACCTGAAGGCAACAATGGTTTGTGGTAGTTTTAGAAGGTGGAGACGCAGACCAAAATGGCTAGCATTTTAGAAAGTAGCGCTGCCAAGTTTTTTCGTGAAGGTTTGTTTTTTGTCAGCAATTAATTTTATTTGAATACCGTGTTTTTCTTGTGACTGAGTGTAGATAACACTTAAGATGAAATTAAGATTAATTTGAGTTTGCTTTTCATCTTCATATGCCATTACAAACATCTCCCCTTTAGTGAGAGTTCCAGAACACTATAATTGCATGTTTTCAAATGTAGTAAAACTCGTGTACAACTAGACCAATAGATATCATCCAAGTTTGGTGAAATTCTACTGATTTAAAGCCCCAAGTGCAGCACATGAACAAGAAGAACATCTAGTACCAGTTAAGTGATACTCCGAGTTGTGCATGTCCAACTAATGCCAGTCTTACTGATGTCGGTCTCGTGTAGATTCAGTATTTTGTCCAGCACCAAGTGCAGTGAAATCTCACTAATTTCATTTTTCAAAGGCTTCTTACGTTGTTATGAGTCATCAAAGCTATTTCGTAAGATGGCATTATGAAAATATGCAGAGGTATTTTTTGAACATGAAAAAGTGAAGTGTATATGCGTGGATAATTAGAAGGATACTAAACCTTTTTTTTGGTGATTTCAACCAATCCTCTTTCTGCCGCCATTGGTGTCCCACTTGAGAGATAAAAATTAAGCAGGTTTCAAATAAAAACTCATACATTCGTTATCACAGATAGGATACTGTGGTTCTTGGTGGGTGGGCTCTCCCTTACAAGTGTCCTATAACTTGCCTAAAGCATACGTCACGCTTGCCGTTTAGCAAGACTTCTCAAGGAAATTTTCAAATTTTGCTCGAGACTATTGGGGGTTGCCGAGGTTACAGGGCATTATTTTGTTTCAGAGAACCAGATGGGAATGTCTTTTTTAATACCTGTTAATAGGTCAAAACCGGGGTTAATATCCTTTTAATGAAATGAAGTGCTGATACGTAGTGGTAGAATGGTGACTATTTACATCAAATAACATCACAACAGGTGGCATAATTTACAGTGACTCCGATGACCTGTAAAGGCACACATCGGCTTCATTTCTGACACAGGCACTGCCTTACATGTAGAAGCGCGTGGGCTTTATACATGCATATATGGTAGTTAGAGACATATTATGAAATACTGTGTTCTGCACATTCATTTGGTAATTTCTCCCTAACTTGATAATTTTTTCTGAATTCCACTATAGAAATTGGTAATGTTGCTAGATTAAAATCCCAATTTTGTAGTAACAAAATGTTAACATTGATATATAACGTTTCATTTTCCATGTCTGTGCATTGCCCTTTATGGTACCGTAAGACATTTGCCTTTTGTCTGAAATGTAACATCTTCCCACAATTCTGTGCAGGTCAATTTGAGGATGCTGCCCAGGCTTACACAGATGCTCTGGCTCAGTTGTCTGAGGCAGCGACTCCCCATAAAGAGATTGAGCTGTTGTATAACCGTTCTTCATGTTATCTCAAGCTGGTGAGTGCAGTCAGGGCACCATCTGGAGGGCGTGTATGATGTTCAAATGGGTCCCGCTACTTGGATTCTTGCATGAATACAGTGCATGGGATAGAATACTCATTAAACTCAAACAGGGTCCAGTTGTGTTGTTTATAGGGCTATCTGTAGCCGTCTCTAAGCACCGTCTGTAAGATGTGTAGGATGAGCAAATGGTCCCGGACACTGACTAATTCTTGGAATTACACATGATAACGAAATTGATATTACAGTGCATGGGTTAAACTCCTCATGAGTCCTCGTAGCGGGTCCAGATTGGGGACTCATCTATGGTATGAAAAATGTTTAGCTGGTGGTCCAAATTTACGAGATTTGACAATTGCCGTACACGGGGATTTCTGGCGTCATATGGCAGGAAGGTAACTATTCACTTTAAAAACATGGCTGCCAGTACAGCATTTGCCTATCATCAGTGTGATATTTGTGGTAAAGATAAAATAGACAATAGTAGTCTGTGATCTTGATTTATGTATGAATATTAATCAAACTGAAACAATGAGTTGTAGATTTCAGTAAAATTTATCAATCAAAAAAGTTAAATTCTTTGTTTAGCCATCGTTTTTGCCAAGGTTGTCTTGAAACAGGCACTCTTCTCTCTTGTTCAAGCCATTGTTTTTTAAAACTGGCCATCCTAATGACAGTCATAACTGCCACTAGAAGTCAGTCACTAGTCAGTGTGCATTATAAACAATGAATTCTCATACAGGACTGTGTGCAAAAAGCTTTGATTTTGTTGGTAATACAATTTTCACAGTAGTTAGTACTGCCATACTGTCCCAGTGGAATTCAATCGTTGCCTGTACAACTCGATTTTCCTCCAGAATCTTTATTCCTCCCATCTTTAAAATTATGTTGATGTGCCCTCATTATTGATGTATGTTACTTAAAGGTGATTTATCTCTTCCTGCTGTTGAATTACTCTTCCATTAAATCTCTTTTTGTTATTAAATTGTTCTTGAATCCTTTATTAGAAAAGCTTCTTATATTCTATACTTTGTCTGTAGATAAGTACAGGAACCCCTCCAACCAACCCTTTACAATTTCACAAAGGCTGATCTCACTCGGGTTGAAGGTTTGAATCAGAGCAGTTATATAATTAGGGCTGAATTAGGACCCTTGAATACAACTTTGAATAGTGGTGTGTGATTGGACTGTTTCTGGTATGTGCTGTGCCAGATTAAGATTTTGGGGAGGTTTTATAATAGACCAGATTTGGAATGTAACAGCTCTCCCCTGAAATACTTGTCGAACAGAACAGTTTTAGATGCTGTTCTCAAGCAAAAAATCAAAAGGTTTTCCTCTAGTACTGGCTGATGAAGGTTTTTCATGAACCTAATGTGGGGTTTTGCCATCCATCAAAGTCGGCACGAATTACTGGGCATCTCGCGGAACGTGTATTTTTACTATTTCAGAAGCAGTACGCACTCGTGGTTGAGGACTGTTCTGAAAGTAAGTTGAACAGCTTTTAACATTTTTCACAGCATGATTGCTTTTAAACTTTGATGAAAAAATAATTGTCATTGTAAATTCGTTAGGGACGATATTTGCGGAAAATTGTTTGAAAAAAGCATTACTTTCATGAATTAGTCTGTATCATACTCTTGTGTTTTGTGCAAAGACAAATTGTAACATGGTCGTCAGTTGTCTGCTCTTCTTTTGAATTCGGAAGTCTAATTTTGATGTTTCCTTTGTTACAACACACTCCATGCTTATTTCTCTTTTCAGTTTTACAACAAGACAACAATAGAAAGGCATTCGGTCGCAGCGTGTTTGCTCTACGCAAACTGGGCTATTATAATGAGGCTTGTGAAACGGCAACAAAATGGCTGAATCTGAACCCTGATGTAAGACTCCACTTTGCTCATCAGTGTTCTGAGTGCATACAATATATGTTAGCTCTTCATTTTGGTACAACGTTCAGTGAACATTAATTGTCTAAATATCATGTTTCTGATTTCCATAGGTTGACAACTTTGGCGCAAGTAATCAAAACTTCACCGTGCCGTGTGTTTTTCTATCTCTACCTAGAGGAGAGTTGAATTCTTGCTCTGACCAATGAGCAAGATATCTAGCTTATTTCTCTGACTCACAGTTAGTGATAATAAATTGATGTCATTTCCTTGTGCAACATTCCTTCCACCTTTGTTACAATGCAATGTATGCTGAATTTCAGTTAATAGATTCAATATTTTGCTGTCTAAACCTGTTGATGCTTTAGGTTTAACTATTTCCCTTTGATATTTCCAGGATACCCAGGCTCGACAACAGTCTGAGCAACTCGAAGCTTTAATAGATGCTTTGGATGACCCGGTAAGCCTACATTTATCTATGAGCTGTTTCAATAGAGAAGGGTCCGGTGTGCAAGTTGATGCTTTCAGTTTTCCACAGTTTGTGGAATTTTTAGCCGTGGAATGCTTTAGAGGTCTGTGGAATACTTTTCTGATTGTAAGCAGGATTTTTTCTCAACCTTCCCAGTTGTATGTATCCCCATGGGCAAGGTAAATGTGCAATGTAGTTAACACTGACTTTTGTGTTCTGGTAAAAAGTCTCGGCAGAAAGTTTTGTCCAGTCCCCTAATGTTCCAGTCTGGGTTTATTTTTTCTGGTTGCCGTTACATTTTTTATCATAGCTTTGACAACAAGAGGTGAGGCTTATTCAACTTCTTGGGAAGTGTTATGACTGTTTCACTGCAGTATTCTTGGGAAGTATTATGGCTGTTTCACTGTAGTATTCTTGGGAAGTGTTATGGTTGTTTCACTGCAGTATTCTTATTCCCAATATTGTGAAATCTCACCAACTCAAATATAATTTGGCCGGCACGTGAAATCTTAGTGTTATCATTTTTTTCTTAAAATATACACTTGCTGCGCAAAACAAATGCTTTAAGATTCATACCATAGCTACTACCATCAAACAATGTTTCTAAGACATTGTTGGCATTTAGAAGCCCTTGAAAAATGAGAAAGGCCAATTTGGCAGTTGTTATTTTTGTCTGGAATTGGCAAGATTTTACTGTCGTAGTATTTTAACGCGTTTAGTCTCAACACACGTTGAAAGTAGGAATTTTTAAAGAACAGCCTTCAGCTGTCAGATGATACTTCAGGTCATTTCTGTTACGATACAGTAAATCGTAAAATTTGCTCTCAACGAACTACGTAAAAAGTATTGTACTTGTCCTACGTGCAAAACTGCTAAATTTTCAATTTCGAATATGTAGGGATTAAGTCCATAGAAAATGACAACGTTTAGGACACGTTTATTGCTTATAGACTCCAAAGCATTGTGGGAAAATGTCACATAATGGGAGATAACTGATACCATGTAGCATCATGTCAGTGACAATGGGTTGCACCAATTGCAAAGCAAACTGTAATTAGTACATTACAAAATAAACTAATTAATACTCAATATACAACAGGCTTACTGTCCCCAATATTGCCATGATCGAGATTTACTTGAAGGCGCTTGCTGTTACTAAAAAACGCTCTTCTCGTGCAAATCTTAGGTCCTAAAACTTTTGAGACTCATATCCTTTTGAGTGACAAACTGTCAGAGTATCTAGCCTTATTTTGGGGGAAAATACCCATGCTCTTCTACAGTGTTTTATTGGACTCTTGCACGAAACTCCAACTCGGTTACCCGAATCGACCTGATTGAGTGCGGTATGGTAAATAAATGCGGCTATTTTGCATTTACTATGTTTTCCTTAAGTTTTTGAGGTTTCCTTCACTGTGGGGATGTGGGGCTTATGCCTATATTGGAAGGTGAACATTTATCTGAAGTTACTAACATGTGTATTTAAGCGAGTCATCCATATTTAGTAAAACTGTACTTGAAAGTGATGCTCAGATAGGTGTACCCTTTAATATATTTTTAAAATTTTGCTCAGCTGTTTGGTTCATGGAATATGGTAAAGCTTCTTGTGAATGATATAGACATACGTATCGTGTACGCACTTACATTAATTTGTTTTTTAATTTCCGGTTGGAAACTTGGTATTTCTACTGGTACATTTAGATAAAAGGCTTTACAGTAAGTCCTGGTAATCAAAAATTATTTGCTTCAAAAAAACTTTAAAATGCACTAGACAAGTTTATTCATCATTCGCAAACATGAAAACGTTGAAACCAAATTTGTGTTTTATTTCGTAACAGATATTAATTGAGCATGGTATTCCTAAAAAGCTGTGTACCACTTAAGAGCCCAACTGAACATCTAATATGTGTTAAAATCTAGGAAACGCCCATGAAAAGTTTTTCGCTCACACAAGATTATGCACTTAGGTCAAGGACTGACCGTGTGCCTATATCCAAGGTCAGACAATGAACAGATACCTGCACCTTTGAGCAAAACTTTGGTCATGTGTGTTTATACTATTTCTTTTTTACCTATTTTGTACAAAAACAGTTGCAAAAAAGGTGTCATTTTTTAATTTTTCAAAAGCTGGTTTCCTTGTAGTAAATAATCAAAAGACCAATGTTGCTTTTAAATTATAATATGTCTATGCAGCCCAAGCCAGTGAAGTATTTGCTAAAATTTTCTCATTTCCTTAATCTTTGTTTTTGCTGAAAATTTTATCAAGATTCACAAGTTTGCCATATTGTGTGCTAAACTGGTGAAAAATTGCCGTATGCAAAAACTTAAGTGTAAACTTTTCTTTACAAAACAAAATTTTGGATTTGTCACAGGGTCATGGGCCTAAATGTTCATTTTTATAGTACATTGCCTGTTCCAGTAAGCTGGTAGACAAGCGGAGACATGAGAACGAGTTTGGTGCGACAGTTCCTTGTAGCAGTGTTTGTCATGTCAAAGTCTATTCATCCCAGGTTCACGGACTTGTAAATAATTACTCTGCGTGTGTAAGCGCAGAGTACTGTTGTTCCTGGGTTTTCTTCAATTTTATTACTCTGCGCGTGTAAGCGCAGAGTGCTGGTTGTTCCTGGGTTTTCGTCAATTTTATTCTTATTCTTATTCTTCTTATTCTTCTTCCGACCAACTTTGACTGGAGGCTTAATAACTCTAAATTGGGTGCAGGTACGGTCTTTAAATTCAGCATATGACTTTTGACAGTATATAAATTTTGATTGGTTATATAATCATATTCCATATTGCACCGGAAGAGGTTGTTTGGTGCCAAGGTCATAAAATTTTCAAAATGCTACTCCTCCTTCAATTTTAAAGCTATCTTTTTCAAATTCGATGCGCAGGTATAAGTCAACATGACAATTTAAAAAATTACTTTTCTAAGTAATCGGGTCATCCAATCAGGTGAAATAGGTCAAAGGTTATTAGGTGCAAACTAAAATTTTGAGCTAGTCACTTCAAATTGACAGGTCTGATTGCCACAGGTAAATCAAATTGAAATCCAAAGTTTCAGGTCATTGAGTGCAAACATGGGGTCATTAGGTGCATTTTTCTTCTGAAAATTTGACCTTTTCAATCAGCAAGTATTCTGATGTGTCAACCGTTAGACAACTGTGATTCTCAGCGTTAAACACATTTTCCATGGGCTTTGCAATAATTCTCCTAAAGATGCTTAAAATGCACCAGATAAGGTCAATTAGTGCAAAGGTCATGTAATGTTCTAAATGTTATATCTCTTACGTTTTTCAAGTAATTCTTTTCAATTTCAGAACACTGNGGTTGTGAAGCATGGTCAACCATGGTTGCCAACCATAGTCCACCATGGTTTCAACTTAACGCGAAATGTTAAAACCATGGTCAACCATGGTTGTACAGCCATGGTCAACCATGGTTAACCATGGTTAACCGAGGTACATTTCGCAGGGGTTACTAAGTGCGATTGAGTATGAATTCTAAATTTTCAGGTCATTTGGTGCACCCATGGGGTCATTAGGTGCATTTTTCTTCTGAAAGTCTGACCAATTCATTCATCTTGTATTCTGAAGTGCTTAAAGTAAAACATCTGTGATTTTTAGCATCAACCACACTTTTATTCGAGTTAACAATTACCCCCTCATCGGGGCTCATAATGCACTGGAAGAGGTCAATTAGTGGAAAGGTCATCAAAAAATTAATATGTAATTTCTCCTACAATTTTAAAGAATTGCTTTTCATATTGGTAAACGGGTTGCTGTCAGTAACTTCCCATAATAATTCCAGTAATACGTACGCGCAGAGTCCGTTATTGTCACGCCGTGACAATAATCTTTCTAGTTGCATCTTATCATTCTTCATAAACAAGGAACAGGCGTGACACTTTGCTTCCATTATCTGTTTGACTGGACTTGTTTTTCATTGGACAAAACATTGCAAACTGGTCTAGTTGATGAGAGTTTTCGCTTTGGTTTTTCATGAATGCTGTTCACATTTAGGTGTGTAGATAAGACTACAATCTCTTGAAAGAATCATTGTTTCATTTTATATAACTTTCTGTGAAATTTTATTTTCGAGCACTTATTTTGTTATAATTAAGAAATATACTCTCTGTGTGTATAGTTCTAGTTACTGCCGCTAAAACAAGCCTTTGGATGTGACTAGCGTAACATTTCCAATGCTCCCAAACCCAGACCTACTATTACATGTATTACTAATCATAGCTTGTTCATGAACTCCAACCTTCTTCATGGGCCGGCAGTGCATTCCTGTCAAGTTCAGCTGTGACAGACTGTAACTGTAAGCCTTGTAATGCCTCAGTTGCTTTGTGTGAAAGGTCTATTGTTGGGCTTCACCTGTCATCTGAGGGACCAGTTGTTAATTAATTGTTAAAGTGCAATGCAGCTCATGTGACAGGTGACACACAGGTGAAAATGAGCCATTTGTTGAGAAATGCAATGATGTGTTCTGTATGTGGCCGTGTTGCTGATAATATTTCAAAATCCAAGAGGAAACTGTGACCAGTTCATTCAGTAAATCCACCATTTATCTCTAGGTGTTATCAGGATTATCTTAAGGGTAACATGCTTTTTGCTCCTAGTTGACCGAATCAATTAGTCATACTGATATCTAATGACAATGTTTGCCTAAGACTTTGTGAATTGAATATTTAGTCCAATTATACTGTGTCTGTTTTAGAAATAAAATGAATAGCTGGACGACTTGTCCATTGATCCTAAACTGAAGGAGTTACTCTCTCAGGAGATGTTAGTGTTATGTTCAGCCATCCAATCACAGTGGGTCATGTGGAATTTTGATATGCCAATGACGGGGACAGCTAAGCTAAAATTAAATTATATGCATGTCAAAATCCAACTTTTGAACTCATAGTTACACTCTTTAGTTCCGTCTCCGTATAAGATTACTGAAATTTCTTTTCCTGTGGAATAAGAAGTCATTGTGTCTTTATTCATTTTCACTTTCATTACAGGATGTCATACTTATTTTAGTTGCACTGGGTTAAAATGCAATCACATTGAAACTCAAAATTATTTCCTTATGGAATCATTTCAGTGCTTTTAGGCATTTTGTGTTTTCTTGAACAAAATCATTTCTGAATTTCCAAAAAGCCCCGTTTGTGTTAGGTGAAATTAAAAGAAATTGCGAACATGACTCCAGTCATTAGTGAAATAATAGTGCTGGAAATTTTACCATTAACTGACCTGCAGCAAGGGCCCAGAACATCCCATTATTGTGCGGCTAATTTCGGTTAATGTCCCCTATTAAGCTATGAACCTGACAAAATCATGAGCAGTTTTATGTCCAGACAGGAAGTTTGCAGCTTTTTCACACATCTGATACTGAAGGCCTGTATTATTTTAGGCCATCCTGTCTGTTAGTGAAGAAAGACCTTTTGTGAAACTCTACTCTTCTGTTTGCAGACAGGGCAAAATGGTGGTCACAATTCAGTCCTGTCACGAGCATTAATTATTCAGGAGTGATTATCATGATTATAGTTTTGTGGTGTCATATCGACTGATTGAGTTTATAGAGATCTAGAAACATTACTCCCTGTTTGTGCAGTTTATGTCTCTAGAGAAACAAGGAAGTGGATATTGTGTTGTGGACAAGCCTTATTTATGTACTTAGTATGTTGTTT
Organism: Phoronis australis; assembly: GCA_002633005.1. Taxonomy (NCBI): domain Eukaryota; kingdom Metazoa; phylum Phoronida; family Phoronidae; genus Phoronis; species Phoronis australis. Next base: position 78,617 of record NMRA01000578.1, read on the forward strand.
ATGGCATCACATTTCTGTCCTGCTGATATCTAACAGTATGCGGTCACGCAGTGCTGACGAAATGTATTTGTTTGTCTTGCTACAGATGAATTTCGTGGTATGTTGTTTTCATTATTGTTTGCAGGTGTTGTTTTTGTAGACAGGCGCTTTCAACTGTGTTCTTCTGTGTGCATTTCAGTTGCTCTTAATGCCAGCTTCAAATGACTTGTTGGTCACAACATGTTCCTTGTGGGTTAATCTGATTGTTTGTCACCCTTCATCCTGATTCCTCTTTGTTTGTAGCTGTATTAATTAAACACTGCTCTGGTAACATCGCTATTACCTTGGAACGTCTCGTAGTCATCGAAGAGTGTCAATTGCTTTAATTTGCTTTCATTTAATTTTGCAACGCATCACAAAAAATCTATTGTGAAATATGATGACAAATTAACCCTTTGCTTTCTATACTATGGTCTGAGCTGGTATGTGTTTATTTGTGGCTTAACAAATCATTTCTTTCTGATTTTATCTGATTTTTGAAGTTAGTACCCACTTTTGATTTGTTGCACGTAGCTGCATAGTTCCCGTCGTACTCTAAGTGAATTCATTGCAACTATAGGCATTAGTTGCTTTCCTACTGAGAAGTTTTATTCCAGTGTGCTTTAGTGTTGTTGATTGCACATGTGAAAGCGCACTTACAATTAAAGTACATTTAAACTACTTGAAAATAAGGTAACAATACATGTTTAAGCAGAAAGTAAACTTACCCTGATTCACAGTAAATATCCAATTGAAACAGTATGAAAGTACCATATGTTTGTTGTTGGGTTAAATGGATAGATAATGTCGATTTGATGTCCCCTAGTTTGCTTTTATTCACTTTTATCATAGTTTAAGCTTTAGAGTGTGTGAATCATTCATTGGCTCATACTGGGAACTAGGAAGCTCTTATATTGGTTCCTTTGCCCATACAGTATTAGAGGTTTTAGCTATAATTTAACAAGCAAATGTGGCATTGTATCACCAGATACGCTACATAGTAGTGACATGTTGTACAAAGATCTTTGGTAAAATTCACCAGTTATGACATTATGTCGAGAAAATGAGCTTCATTTTGTCCCACTACTCAGCAAAAGACTGCTTTAGAACTTTTCCTTTTTAGCTTTGTTTGTGTGGTAAAATTGAGAACAGTAGTAGCAATTTTGTCAACTATAGACAATTCCAAAATGTCAATAACAGGAGTTATTTTTGTCCCAAATTGAAGGATTTCTATTGTTTTCTATTTTTGCTCATCGAGTTTAATTTGTGCTAAAGCAGCTTCAATGGCTGTCATTAAATTGTGTGACCCAGTTATTTTTGTTGTGGTATTGTTTTCATGTTAAGTTGCTGAATACCTTCAATTTTTATTGTTCATCAGTCAGCATTGAAATGTATAATAAAAATGTTACTGGCTTTGATTGTGATCAATCATTCCACATTGTCTTGAACGCTGAGTTTTACAGCAGGTTATTTTCCAGAAATAGTTGTGTGGAATGTAAGACCAAATTTTGGACTTAATCTTAAGTCACCTTTCATGAAACAGACGCCTGAGTTTCGTGGCACTTTTCAATAATCGCAATTTTGTGCATATTTGTACATGTAATGTTGCACTCAGCATGTGAAAGACAGCGTGCATTTGGTAACGGGGAAAGTGTAGTGTGCGAATAAAGAACGACCTGTTACTGAGAAGGAGGCTGTTGTTTGCAACCTAATTGTCTGGCTCTTTTAGGATGATGACGTAGAGGCTGATTTGTTAGAAGAGGAACTTGCAGGGGAGAGAATTCCACCAGAGGGAAGGGAAGATGAAGAGCTTCTCTGTTCGCCGAGTATTGCCGGCAATACCAACAACTCGTCTAGCAACTCATCTTCTAAAGACAACAGTGAGTTTATATGGGACCCTGCAAAATGTCCCAACTTTGGCCGACTTAGAGGTGGATGTTGGACTCGCGTACTGTGCTGATGCTTTGTTCTCCAAAATGCTTTAAAATGTCCACTTCAGCATGAGACGTTCTCAAAAAATTGGGCTTTTACGATTTTTATATGAAAACACAAGAAGTTGGCTCAAATGAAAACGAGATGATATCTTTGAAAACTGTTATAGCACTTTTGAGACTTCCTGCTGAACATTTATATTGAATGAAATTTGATGACAATATTCACACCACTGTTTTGCTGTGAGTGTACCTTTTTGATAAATTTTACTCAACAGAGTGGCACAGCGTATAGTTAAAAGTCAAACTCAACTAGCTTTCTAGTTTCAGAATCTATACACTTTGTATGTATTTGACTGAATGCACAGACTATGTCAATAAGGTCCTTTCACTTTAATATAATAATAAAAATTTCATGAAAATGTGCCCTGGCGTGCATTCAGTAACGCTAGAACCTACGCTGCCTAAGACCTAGATAAAATCTAGCCAAAGCCATGTGTTCTTATTTAAAATACACGGAAATATCTCATGTAATCTCGCGAAGTTTTGCTTTTTAGCAAGATCCTAGTGTTACAATGGGAGGCTGGTCTTAAAACATCTCTTGGTAACCAACCCTGTTTTTTCAGCAAAATACTTGGTTACACGGTATTAATATTCTTATTTGTTATCAAAATACCCTGTGTATTGTTCTTTTCCTTGATTTAGGCAAACTGTTTTACTGCGAATTCTGCGGAATCACTTTCCAAACAAAACGTGAGCTTGCTCTGCACTGTCGAAGTGACCTGCATCGCAAGAAGATTGTCTCCGACGAAGGGAGAAACTGGGAGTACCGACCGCCCCCTAGGGGCCTGTCTGGAGAAGAGTACTCCTTATGCCAAAGGTTTGTGTGTCAGTGAGGTGCATTGTGACTGCGTACTTCCTGTCGGGTTGTGCACATTGTTTGGTTACTATAAAGGGGTAATAAACCATTGCCTTCTGTCAAAAATAAACTTTTGGCATTGGCTACTAAATACTTACTGACTTTGTGTTAATAAAACAAGCCTCGTCGTAATTCTTACTCCGGTTGAAAAGTACTGACAGGCCGTCATCGGTTCAGGCCACGCCCATTATGTAATTTGTCTTGGCAGGTTAGTTTCAGTCGCCAGGGCAGTATGACCGTGTAAGGGAATTCCAGGCATTTAGTTGTAACCAATTGCAATGCAAATCGAGGATAAGAACGCAATGATGTTTTTTAGAAGAGCAAATGGATGACGTGAAGAAAGTTCACGAACTCGGTTTATAGCAGCTTCAAGCTGTGTTACCCAACAGTTTAAATGATTGAATAACATTCCAAGTTGTTCCTAGCGAAGTGCAGGTGTTTGGGTGACTGTGTAAATGAGAGGTTATAGGTCATGGTATTGCCATGGGTGCACTTCGTGACCAGTTTATCAAACTAAAGGTACAGTTTACTGTTGTCAAGTAGATCCACCTTCCAAAATGTTTGGTCGGAGTCCATTTCAAAAAGGTTTTTTGTTTGTTTCACGTACTGGTCAATCCCCTGAAGCCATTCGGCTGGGTTGTAATCTTGACAACTTTGAGCATTTTTAACTCTTCAAATTATGGCTGTCATTATCCGCCATTATGCAAAATTCTATTTTTGCTTGTAACATTCTTACTGATCACTGCTGGTAGATTATTTCGATGTCTTCACCTGTTTCCATGAATTTAATGAAGCTATTTTAGAGGTGGATATGTCATGAAACGGTGTGATTTATGTGAAGTAGGGCCACCATTATTGAAAATAAAGAAACAATGGCATCAGTTTTATTACTAAATATTATTAGTTAAAAATGAGCAAGATGAAATCTCAAAAATGCTGCAACAGTTGTCTAAGTTATCGTTATTTCAATTCATGCTACGTATGATTTTTTATGAAAATCAAAAAGGGCTATTTTTGATAGTCCCTCTTGCAAAAGTGGATCATTTTAAATTTTCAACATTGTTTTGAAGACCAGTCCATAAAGCTTTGTATTTGAAAGCTCCATTTCAATCTGGTTAGTTATTTCTGAGACATAATGTTCCGTAATTAGCCAAATTTGGACATTTTTGTGGGGTCCTTAAATATTAACTCTCATTTTGATCACATGATTGGCTTCATCGTTGTGGAAATGAGCAAATGAACGAAAACCTGGATTTTACAATTTGCACTTTGAAAATCACATAATGACAGCACAAAATCCGAAGTATTATAATTTTTGTTTACAAAGTGAAGTTTTCTGCGCAAGATGTTTCATTTCTATTCGCATGAGTAGGTAAGAAGCACCAAAATTTTTGTCATGTTTTAAAAAAATATGTTTGTATGTTTTTCTTTACCATCTGTAACTCATTCCATTTTGCACAGGTTTGCCGACGATGGCAAGTGTCGTCTCGGCGAGCGCTGCGTCGAGGCTCACTCCCACGCAGAGCTTGCTGAGTGGAAGGAGCGTTTCGAGTACAGAAAGGGTAAAGTTCAAAAGGCCAAGGAGATCCTGTTGGTCGGCAACACCTATTCGGACCAACTGTTGGAGCGACTGATGACTGCTGACAACCCAGACACAGTGGTAGGTTCTTGTAACTTTGTCTGAGCAGAGCCCGTCAGGCACTGGTGTTCACGTGAAAGTACAGTGATTTTGTTTTAGGGTTAAGATTATCAACTAGTTTTCTTCTGCTTTGTAGTTTGTCGCTGGATTTTTAGTCCGCCTCTGTTTTTTCATCTCTGAGCTGTTGGGTCAAACATGGCAGCCTTTGTGCTGCTATTTGACTCTCAAATTACGCGGAAGTTGGATTAATCAATTTTGTTTCATGGGGATGAGATACTTTGTGGGATATAGTTGGTAAGTCTTGAATCAAGCCTGCCTTTTTCAGATGGTGCAGAAGTTAGACACCGTGAATTTTGTGTGCAATGATCTACTGAAGCACGTTACTAAAGACAAGAAGTTCTCAGATTCTTGGCTTTTCACCGTCACAAGCAGAGTAAGTTGTAGACACAGGTGTAAGTCTTTTTGATATCTCATTGATTTGATCACCATAATTTGTTTAATCTTATTATCGTTTATTGCATATTTTAACTGCTTCTTTATGAAAAGCACATACTGAGCTTTGTGCTATTTGTCATTTTTTAGTCTGTTATCAACAAAATGCATAAATTAAAAAGGACATGGTGGCCAATGGGGTTTTTATCTGATGTTGGTGCATTCTTTATGACTTATCTGGGGTACCAATAACAGAACTGAATTCATGTTTTGTATGTGTTAAGTGGTGTCTCGTTTGTGCGCACTTAACCAAATTCTGTAAATCTTAAAAATGGTCAGATCTGTCTCAGTTATTGAATTCTAATTCTTCACTTTTAGACCTCTTCAGTTGGCTAATTTGGATTTTCATTTAGGTCCAACTTGGGATAATATGTACACATGCAATGAAGCACATGTTAGTGCTTGCTGCCTGACAAGCTGTACAAATTTGTGACCCTTCTTGCTATTCGTGACACGGTAAACGATAATTTGATGACAAGGACATGCTAAAAGGGCCAGATTGGCGTTTCACATTGCACTGCGATTAGCTGCTGAGATTTTGGTAACTTTAAAAAAATCACTCGAGATGCAATCTCAGTGGTAATTCTTGCGGCCAATGTTGTCGTGTGGCTTGCCACGCTTGGTATAAGCCAGTTGATTCCAATTAATGTAAAGTATAATACAAATCCAGCGATGTCGCCACAGTGGTGAGTGCAGCAGTGACTATGTCAGCTGCCACTTTTGGTACGAATGAGCTTTCTGTCGGGTTTCCTTCTGTTGTCATTTTGACGGTTTGTGTTTCACTTGCAGGACAGCTTACAGAGAGTGTGCCTCCTGGATGACCAGCATCGCCACCTGTTCAATATCAACTCCATCACTGTGGGACCAAAGAAGGCACAAAAGTCTCAGAAGATCGACGATGGCTGCCAGGAGTGGACAAATCCATCGCCGCCTGACGACGCTGGACTGAACGCCCTGCAGAAGGTGTACAGGATCAAGGTCAGTGCTGAAAGTTTTAATTGATATCCAAGTAATAAAAATGCACTTTTTGTTTCCTTTTATCTTCCTGTTACCAGATAAGATTGTAAATGGATTTGTTTAAGGGACTCATCCGGGTTAGTATCCTCTGTGCTGAAATTGGGAACTCAAAAATAAGAGGATGGGCATCAAGACGAGGGTGGGAGTTAAGTTGAGGCTTGGTGTCAAGCCAAGGATGGGCCTCAAGCCAAGGGTGGGCGTCAGGCAGAGGGTGGGCGTTAATCCAGAAAAGTACGATTAGTTTAAATTGTCCTTTTATCATTATTACATCGCAGTGCTGTTTTTACTTGCTCTCTATGTCATAAAAGATATAAAAGTATCAATCTTGTTTAAAATGCGATATAATGCGTAACACATTGTGGCTTCCAGATTGCTTTCCGAACTGAAATCTATGGAACATTCCGTCAGACGATCATCTTTGATTTCGGCAGCGAGCCTGTCTTGTTCAAAGAGGTGTGTGTCGACTCTGCTCCGCTGTCCAGTCTGGAGGAGTTGACCCAGCAGGTGACCAGTCTGCTGGACATACCACGGTGGGACACGACCAAAATACCGCTTGTTGAGTTCAGCCCTGTGTAAGTGTCTGTGACTGTGTGTGGAATTGATGTAAAATGACAGTGCACAATGTTGTAGTGGTTAAAGTATTAGGTACATGACCAACAGGTTGTGATTTCGATTTTAATGAGTAAGAAAAATAATTACGACAATCACTCGGTTCCAGATCAGCTGCTAGTCTTAAAATCCCACGCAGCGCTAATTAAGTCAAGCCAAACTCGCAATTTTCAATCCGGAATAAATCAAATTTACGGTGATGAATCTTCCACATTCAAGTAATCAGTCCACGGTGTTATTGTGTGTAACAAGGAATGCTAAACAACCGCATTAAAGACCAAAGCAAATGGTTCCACCCCAAACATGAACCAGTACAATTTATGGTAAGAAAAAATTGAAACTAATCCTAGAACTGTTCACTCACATTCCGCGACGTTGGCCCCGGATTCCGTGTGCTAGACTTTGGCTACTCATGTCATGTTAGGTGTCGTTTTAGTCAGACTCCGCAGCAAATCAGCAAGGGTCCTACACCGTATATGACACAATTGTAACCATGAGACTGTCATGCTATTTCGATGGTGACTGTTCGTGGAAAGCTTCTTTTACACCTCTCCTAAACCAGTCCTCACAATCCAAGACGACCACGTCCCTAGCATGCAATGGTATTCAAAGGTGGCACTGCACGGGGCTTCAAATCATTAGTTTATTAAAATTCACGTGACTGTGTGCAGTTTTAATTAGCTGTAAAGTACTCATCTCTCATAAGTGCTATGATGCTGGGTTTATTATTTTTACTGTGTCTATTTTGAGACTGGGTGCCTTTGAATGTTTGATTGGCCATTTTATCAAACTTCCAACCTTGTGGATGGGAAGTTAGTGTTAGGACTACTGTCTGAGAGTGTGAACTGAAAATTTTAGCATTCCGTTGTTTGATGACTCGAAACGTTATGCACTGTATGGAAATGACGGTTGTGCTTTCGTGTTTGTATTGAGCAAAGTACTTAATGTTGTCTCAGAACATCTTTCCATTTCAATCCACATTGTCAAACATGGATTGTAAATCATAAACAACCAACATTTACGAAGTTTGGTCATATTCCAAAGTTGTAAAAGTAATTTATTTGTTTCAAAAGTACTCACTGTCCAAATGCCTATTTCCAGATGTTTGTCTGGTCAAAACAAAGACATGCAGAAGAAGGAGAAAGTGTTGACCTCTACCTACCCCGTACCTCACGCGGCCACCTACAAACTGTCCGAAGCGGTGGTTAACGTCAATATGTCAAAGGACAACTACAGGGCCAGAATGCATGACCTGCTGTATATAGAAGAGATGGCGCAGTACTCCAGCATTGCCAGGTAGTTGGGTGGTGTGGTTGTTGGTTAGTTAGGCAGATATTTAGCCAGTCCATCAGCATGCACATCTCAACTTCACCCAGCTTTTTGTTGTGAGAGTGGACAGGCTATCACACTAAGCGTGGATTTCCTCTCTGGGTTTGTGTGGCATGTTACAAAATAATCCACCTTGCCTGGCTTCATTGAAATGTTGGTTCTGCCTATTTTAGTGTTTCCTTTTGGCTAATCTCTCGTTATTGAAAAAATTCCCGTTTTTAAACATCAAAATTGTCCCAGAAATAGAAAAGTTACAACTTGTGCTAGCTTTAAACCCGAGTCCCGCAGCACACTGTCCAAACACACATGACTTGTGAACAATAACTTGAATCTGCTCCCAGCGTAATTAACACAGCCTGAAGAGAATTATTTAAGGTACAACCTCGCATAACTTGTCTTGTGATGACTCTTGTTTCATGCTTACTTCAATTTTCGACATTTTGTCTAATTCAGTCTGTCAGGGCGATGATCAGTCACTGGCTAATTACTTTGCTTGTCTGGAACTGGGGTGACCTAGACTAATTTTAACTAATTTGGGAAAGTAGTAAGTACAGGTGAACCAGCCTGTTTTAGTAAATTTGTGAATTTTGTGGTTAGGTTATAGCCAGTAAGTGGTTTGTTTGTGATTGAGAAATAATGTGTGCTTTGTAGGAAGTTAGTAATCTGTTGTTAGATATGCAGTCGGGCAGTTTTCTTGGTATCGTTGGTTAGTTCAAGACATTAAAGGAAAAAACGTTTCTTCATTTATCACTTAGTTACACTCACTGGAACGCAAACTCTCACTTTGTTTGTTGAGACGATGCGGTTTTGCGATTTAGCCACTTTAAGAGAAGCACCGAACTTTTCATTTAATCACTTTCACGATTCCCTAACCCCTATTCTAGGTACAACGTGAAAACATGTCTGCAGCTTGTGCAGAAGTTCCTGCTAATTCCTGGACAGACGGACAAGGTGCGGCACGCCGACGAGGGGGAGCTCATCGCTCGTATGAAGTTGAACTCTGACCTATGTGAAGACACACTGCATGGACGACTGATATTGCAGAATGTTTTCACTGTTTATTTGGCCCAATATGATGGCAAGAAAAAGGTGGATCCTGACACGGTACGTTTAGTTAAATTCAGACCATTAAATCTTTGAAAAAGTTTATTTTCAGAGCATTCATTTCATTTGGCTCACTTTCATGCATGGGTGATAAGTTGAAACTTTTTTTCAAATACCAACTAAGAGCTTTCAATCTTTTAGGATTGATACAAGACTGGATCATTGTTTTATTGTTTCACTGAGAAAATTGCATTATTCTCATCTCATTGCTTTGTCTGTATTAGCAGAACTTTGTCAAGATTTACGATCTGACTACTTGCAGATTTATGAAGCATATGTAGAGGACCGCGGCAAGGACTTTCTGATGCTGCGACTGTCAGCGCGAATGGTCTCTGACCTTGGACTGAAGCCAGACACAGAGACGTCCGTTCAGGTGCAGTTTCACCTGAACCGTGTGCCCCTATGTCAAATGCATCTGGCACTCGATCGTATCGATGACCCCAAGGTGTTGTTCCCTGATCACACAGAAAGGACACCGAGTATTCCATGGACGCCAAAAAGGTACGTCTGATTGATGTGTTACGTGTATATAATGTGTCAGAGGAAGAAAAACAGCCAAACGTCAAATACAAGATTGTAAGTATCTTGTTTTTAAAAAGAGATCAATTGCCAAACATGAAAATTGAACCTGGTTTGGTTTACTTGTTTAGAATTGCCAAAAGCGAAATATTACTGTTTTATTTGTCATGAGTTTGGCTGTTTTTCTCTGTTTTTCATTCATTATAAAGTTTACAACAGGCTGCATCTTCAAAGATCACGTCTATATTTAAATCTGGTTCTGGTTCATTTTACGACTATTGGGGATTTCTGAAAGACCCCACCCCCACCGATGGTGTGCTGGTGTTGGAGAAATTACTAGTGTCTGTTTGGCTCTCTGTTGTGGACTCTCAACGGAAAGGTCATGGGTTCAGTTCCTAACTCGGTGTTGCAGTTGCCTAGTTGCAGTTGCCTACTAGTTGCAGTTGCCTACTAGTTGCAGTTGCCTAGTGGAGTGTCCTTGAGCAAACCACTTTGCCTACATGAGTACTAGGTTAGGATACAGGACTGAGATATGACTCATCAGCATTGGGTGCCTGCAATACATGCCAGTCCTATGTGCTGCAGGTATAATAAGAGCAAAGTGTATGTGAATACTTTGGTAATACTTGGGTCCGCCAAGCATCTATGAAATGGAACTTGCACGCTAATTCCTTATCTCTGTGATTATCTGGTCAAATTCGTTTGAAACACAACATATAGCGATTATATGAATATGAAGTATGTGAAAATTGCCAAGTGTTTTTAAGACGTGTTTTGTGTACAAAATAATCCACTATAAATCACTCAACTGCGTTCGATGAGTATCATGACGTGATGTTGGGGAATGCATGATGTGTGCTATGTAGTCCCCCACGGCTCGTCAGTAGTTCAAAGGTCATCTATTTGCATATTTTTTGTTTTCACGTTTACAAGTTGTCAATGAGTACAACTCCACTTTGTTTAGCATAGATGATGTTCAAGTAGCCTTGTCATTTAGTCCCTATTCATTAGCAAAGTTACGATCATGCAAATAGATGTTTAAAGTATGGGCAGAATTGTAAGCATGCAATATTATTCCTTATGCTGATGCTGCTCCAGAAATAGTCACGAACAGGGTTTCCAGATTTCAAGATCCAGTTTCCTCCACTGAATAATGAGCATCAAGCTGGTTCTCAAAATCTGTTACTGCTACTCAGTCAGTGTTATTTTAATAGGTATTATTATTCTTAAAAGAACATGTTGAAATTGCAGGCAGTGGAGTCATCACATGGACAGCAAGCTGAACGCCAAGCAGAAAGAGGCTGTCGTCGCCATAACAACAAGCAGTAATGTGACCTTGCCCCCCATTCTCGTCGTCGGCCCCTATGGTACTGGAAAAACGTACACATTGGCACAGGTTGCTAAACAGCTGCTGCTGAATGAGTCGTCAAGGATACTGATATGCACGCATTCAAACAGGTCAGTCTGATAGTTTTATGGAGTGCTAGTCAAAAACCATTACTGGTAATTTCTGCATTATTACAGGTCTTTTCAAATTTACGTCCATGTGCTAACATTTGGAAAATTTTCCCACAATAGTCCCCATAGGCCACATTTAGGTATTTCTCAGCGCTTCGTAGGTTTTCTCAAATAGTGGTGTCAACAAGGGTCAAAAAAAGAAAGCTTTATGAGAGCCGGGACATTATTTCTGCACATTTTTTCTTGATTCACTCAGAGCTGTAACGTATTTCAGTGCTGCCGACCTGTACGTACGCGACTACTTCCACCCTGTGGTTATTGCCGGAGACTCCTCCGCCCGGCCCTTGCGTATCTACTACCGACACCGGCGTGTGGATACAGTGGATCATGTCGTGGTGCAGTACTGCCTCATTGTCAGTGCTAGTGCCAGTGAGGTCTACTTTCGCACACCGACACGTGAGGACATAGAGGACCACCGTATCGTCATAGTTACACTGAGCACGTCACAAGATCTGTACGATCTAGATCTGCCAAAAGGTACAACTTAATTTGGAAGAACAGCTGACGGTCATTTGCCTTCCCTCTCCAATTTTTTCCCTGCTGGTATCCAATGAAGTATTAGGGACAAGTACAAAGTTGTTAGTGACCAGAGGGGCACAAGTTGAAATGATTGGCAACCTGGGGGCACTTTGAAGGGGAGGGGGGCCAATCGAAAATTTGAAATGTTTTTGTTGCTGTGGCCTGGTTGCGCCCTTATGTAGCTAGGTTGTTGTACCTTTACTTTGGCAAGGCAAGAAGTGTCTACCTGCATAGTAAGGAATTTGGTGGATTGATGAGACCTGCCTAGTTTATGTACTCACTTCAGGGAAACTCCAAGGTGTCTCCTGCTGTGAGGAAAATTGCAGTCTTGAGACGTTTATTGGTAGTATCACATTTGAAATGGCTGGTGTGGAATTGCCACCTGTAGATTAGTGTATGATTGATTATACATGGTGTGCAGTATGTGAAGTTACCTTGTTGTTTTGTGAGCAGGTGTGACTGCTCAGTGGTCCTGTAGTCAAAGCCTAAGAACCATATCGTGAACTGAATTCTAGATCATGATGTTAAATATATCCCAGAATTCGGAATGTGTCCAGTTTCTTCTGGCATCATTGTAACACTCCTTCCCTTTGAAACTGGGGCAGATAAAGAACCAAATGCAGGAAAATAAATAGTCTATTACTAAGTACAATTTAATGAACTCTGTCTTTTTTCACTGAATATTTTCCTTTTGTTGTGGAAAACCGCTCATTGGCACCTTGGTTTTTTGTTGAGTGCCTAGCTCTTCCCCAAGGAGGAAGAAAATGAAGAGATTGCTTTTCCAGGGATTAAATCTCAGCCTCTCTTGATACTGACAAAACTGAAGCATTTTTGTGTGACCTACATATTGTTGCAGGCTACTTCACCCATATCCTGGTGGATGAAGCTGCCCAGGCCATGGAGTGCGAGACCATTATGCCACTGGCGCTAGCAGGACCACAGACACGAGTGGTGTTGGCTGGGGATCACATGCAGGTATAGACTTTAGGCTACTTGGAATGCACAAGCTGAGAGGCTTGTTTTGACTTTGGATCCGTGGCTTTGTCAAGATTGATCCTTTATCCATATAGCATTGCATCCTTTAGAGGTATAAAGATGGTAAGATTAGTGTAGTTGGACTTTTATAATGTAAATCAACAATCTCTTGTGTAGCTGTGTAGTGGGAGCTGAGATGTCACTCTTTGTCCTGTGGTCCCTAAGTAAAAGAAGTCAGTTCCAAAGTAAATGAATACTTTTGTTACGTGAGAATTGCCACCTCCACGTGCCCTCCAGAATATCCTGCATTTCATGAGAAACTCGGTCCGTACCAGGGCCGTGTATACTTTGTCAATAGATTTGTACACAAGTCCCTATAGACAGAATCCTTCAATATCAGGAACACTGATCTGTCTTTTTTGGGTGGAGCAGGGCAATTACCTTATTAGCGATGACTCAGTGCAATGAAATACTGGCTGAAATAAATATAGATTATTACATGGCGAAGTCGTTATCCCCTGTTATCTAGAGCCCGAGTTAATTTTGGAGAATTATCGCTCCAAAATCCACGAGGGTTCTAGATAATTTGCTCAAAAGCAATTGAAAATTTAAACAAAATAGAAATACAATGAATCTATGAATTATGGTTTAGCAACTGTTATAGCTTACTACACATTTTATCACACTAAACTTCCACCGGGAAAATGTCTGCTAAAGTAGGTTACCACTAGTAACTGACTATAATGCTCAAGTCAAAGGATCCCGTCGACACTATACCCGCATTCAAATTGGGAGATCGGTGATTTACAAGTGAGAGAACACGAGAGAAAGAATTAAAATATTGTTTTTATGGAAATTATGCATTTTATTTTTCATAGCGTATAAATGTCGGTGCAATGCCCTTTGCTGAACATGCGATTGTTGCGCGTGCTCATTTAAGTATTCTATTTTCACGTTCGATGACGTCAGCCGCTGAGTGGTTTAGTGGTAAAGTCGGCGACTCCAAACTCTTGAGTCCCGGGTTCAAATCCGGCCTCAGTTTCCTGCCAAAATGTGATCTCACTAGTGAGATAACTTTATGGATTATTACACGGTTCTATCTGCCATTCGAGGCTAATATTGTGATATAAATCAAATTATCGCAAACTTTACTGATGATTTTTCAATCTGTTTAACTTGTGAAATTGAATTCGTAGTGAAAAGTTGACCAAGGGATGTAACCGGGGTACATAAATGGTTTATTTGTTGTGTGTTCTAACAAATAGTAGCAAGAACGCTTCACAATAGACTATGTTGTTAGCTGATTTTGGAAACCGCTTGTGTCCGGAGTTGAAACTGTACAGGGGAATTCGTTATATTCTGTTTCCAGATGAGTCCGGAAGTTCACTCGGAGTTCACACGCGATCGTCACCTGCACGTTTCTCTTCTGGAGCGTCTTCACGACCGCTACCCTGCTGAGAGCCCTATCAAAATCTTGCTGTGTGAGAACTACCGCTCACACAAGGCCATCATTGACTTCACGTCTGAGCTGTTTTACGCTAGTCAGTTGGTGACCAGTGGGCGACAGCCACGGCACGAGCGCTTCTATCCGCTCACTTTCTTCACCACCAGAGGGGAGGACGAGCAGCATCAGAACAGCACTGCCTACTACAACAATGCGGAGGTACTTAGAAAAACTTGTTCTATATTTGAGTGGCTGATGAGGTCCTGTTGAAGAGCAGTCATTCACTGAACAATGCATAATTTTGAAAGCAACATGCATAATTTTGAAAGCAACAATTAGGCTAATTACAGTAAATGTGTTCTGAATGAGGAAACCATCACTATATCTGAACTGAATGCAGTGAAGCATTAACCCACCACTAAGCCAAGGCTGTCTATTCATTAGGTGTCTTTTCTGGGAGTGACTAAATAAATACAATTAAGTCAGTTCCAGCTCTGTTATACTTGTGTCACACAGTCAGGGCACTACTTTTATGAAACAGGACTGGACATATCCCATGGCCATCAACGTGTGGCATTTTTACATTGAGATTTCCAGAAAATCTGATGAAAGTTATCAGAAAGTGTCTTGCATTGTTAAAGCGAGTGTCATTTTTATCATACATGCTCTCGACAGATGAGTTTGTTTTCTCTCAGTCTCATGTCTTGCTCAGCATCCTGATAGTCAATACCCTCGCAATGTTTGTCTGAATTCAGCGTTATTAAATTGGTATATCCATCTGTAAAACAACTGGAATTCTTGCAGAAACTTCCCTAAATGCGAGTCCACAGTTTTGTGCACCACCTTGAATATATATTAATTAGGTAAAGCAAACAAAAGATTCACGTGCGTTTCTACTTCCTTGGACGGGTGAGCAAGGCCTGTTGAAACCAATATTTCTTGAAAGATGTCGACTGGGTTAAGTCAAAACTTTGAAAGTATGCCATATCCAATATTTTCAGGATTGTTTGAAACTTATTCTCATCTGTTGAGAACCATCTATTAATCTGAAGTTTGGAGCAAATTGTAAAAATGCCGATGACCAATTTTATCAGCAAAAATCTGGTAGCTTTGAAAGGCTCACTCTTTTTTGTTGCATGCGTATTTGGGTTTCGTTATCACCTCGATCCGGATATGGAACTGGAATGTCTGTCGCACCAGAAACAAAGGATGAGTCAACGTCTTTATATGGAACATCTCTCGATTTGTAAAAGAATCCTTAGACCAATGAGCTATATTTATCTGATTGCCTTAGACTACCTTTGCGCGGCAGACGACGTTACAGAAACCAGACACGACCACTGGCTGTGCAAATTCTAGAATCACTCCTCCCGAAACTGTACATCACGCATTGCCGCCAAATTTTTTAACTGGGAGTAACCACAAGTATTGGATCAGCCAACGAAACCCCTTATAAGAAAATGAGATGAGCTTAATTTCGATTAGCCAATGCCAATGAGAAATGCACCAAAAATACCCAATAGTATTCGTCTAAGTGAGAAATACACAAGTATCAACCAATAAGAGTAGTCATACGCGTTTCCATTCAAAGGTTAGTTGATATTTCAAACACTGCTGCCGCAGTCTATTTCTTATTTCTAAAATGACTGATGGCCTATCTATTTGAGGGAAGCAGTCAATGAGGCGATAATATTAAGAAAGTGGCTGTCATTTCAAGCAACTTTTTAAAATTTTGCCCATCTTTTTTATTCTGGCCGTCCAGTCGAACCAGTCTAAAATAATACTCTGTCCATCCAAAAAAACAGGCAAGACGGACACTATTTAAACCCCTGCAGCCGCTTAGACACCCAACTCACCCAAAGCTTGGATTTTCGTACCAATTTTCCAAAAACCATTCCCCCTCTGACTTCACTCAGAGCACATACTACACTTAGGCTGACAACAAATCCACGGTTGTCGAACGTTTATGTAGGTCATCGAAGCACTACTGCACATAAATTCGTCCACTCTATGTTATATCCCAAGGAAAGTTTTAGGCTACAGTTTTATTTCTAAATGAATCGAAAATGAACAGCCACACTCTTACAATTGAAAAATGAAGAATTGTATTAAGTTTTGTGAAGTTTGCTGACAGAGGCTTATATTTTTCGGGCAAATAACGCACAAAAAATTAATACGCGCTGTGCAGCCACCTAAAGCGTGGCCATGCCACTATTTGTTATGGACGCAGAATCACTTGTACTCCACGTAGCAAGAAAATTCAAAATTGTACGACTGTTGATATTTTTTTGTCTTAATCTGAATATCATATAATGAAGAACTGAATCCCGATTCTTTTCGAGGAAACAATTTAATACCCGAGTACAGTCAGAACTGCCAGGTGCATTTCACGCTTCAGTTACACCCATTACAGGGTCTTATATGATGTTGTCAAGGACAGTCAGGCCTGGCTAACACACACTAATGCAATTACATATTATAAGCTGACGATTGATTGTCGATAAAAGCGCAATAGCTTTGGTTCCGTAATGAGACATGATTTGGGTTATCCTCCTGGAACAATGGCAACATCTTGGGTATTTCAGGTTACATGGATCTGGAGATAGCATTGATATGTGTTTGGGCTCTCTTCACTATAATCTGATTTTTCCCTTGGGATTGGTCTGTATTATTGATTGCGTTCACTTGTGTAGGCACCCGTTTTGCAATATTTTTTCACTGACGTATTTGACATCTAGAACATCGCATTTAACAGAGCATTGAGAATTTGAAGACATCAGAACTCAATAATGTGTACAAGGAAATTTGTACTTTACGGGAAACATCTTGACCACCCACGTGTTGACATTTTACATCTGAGTTGTGACCACTGACTAGAGTTGGAGGAATTTTTGTGGGTCGTGGAACTTTTGAGTTTGCATTTTTGTCACTGTTTTACTTGCCACTTAACATGAAATGTGATGCATTATCAGGTGTATGAGGTTGTGGAGAGAGTCACTGAACTTCGGGACTCCTGGCCTAAGTCGTGGGGACCATTTCAAGGTTCCAGCATCGGTGTGGTGGCACCTTACCACGATCAAGTCTCGAGGATAAGAGCTGAGCTTCGCAAGCGCAAGATGGCTGGTGTATCGGTAGAACGTGTTTTCAATGTACAAGGTATGAGTGTAAAGAAGTGTATCACGTTTAGGCCACCTGTTTCTGTCCAATTGAATTTGTATTGCCCTTCTCCGACTTTTTAGCCTAGTGAACCAACTAGAACCTCTGGTGCTACCTGAACGTCTGTGTGATGTAGGGACACAACTTATGGCAGAAAGGTTCATATAGGACACGGTTGTCTGAGGGTGAAAGTGAAATTATTCTGTCATCACTTACGACATAGCTGACTTTCGAAATAACTTGAAATTCACTATGTTGCTAAATGACAGTCAGGACTCTGGTGGACAGGCATTCAGCGCCACCTACAGATCCCATGTAATGTTTCAAGTTTCAATTTACTGGACAGGTATAAACAGCATTTTCAGCACTTTTCGTGCTATAATAATGGAGGTGTACTAATCCCTTATGAAAAAATGGCAAACCTTTTGTAATATCAATCAATGAACAAGTCCATCATGTTCCTTGCATTTCCCACTGCGAAGAAGAATCTGCAACGAAACCAGTTGCATTGGCTGATAAAGCGAGTGAAGTTCAATAATTAGTTGATCGATGTGACAGTTGCGAAATGGTTCTGCATGCAATAAATATAAAATTGGCAAAACTTGTTTTTGTCAATTGCAAAACTTCTACTGGTCCAATTCGCTCAGAAACTCCACAAAATATAATATTCCGCAAGTGCACAGTATTCCGAAAGTGCACAGTATTCTGCAAAACTTGTGCAGTGTTCTGCAAGTGCGTAATATTCCGCAAAGTCTGCGTAATATACAAAATCTGTGGAATATTCTGCAGATTTTGACGAATATTCGGTAAACTTTGCAGAATATTCCGCAGTCAGTGTGGTACATTCTGCATGGCAAAATTTGAACTGCTAATTATTAGAAAATACTAACTGAGGAAATAAAAAAGTAACATTGTAAACATGTTTAGGATAACGTATAGATTTGTTTCATACCATTTTTATGGCCTTAAGTGGATATAAAAAAGGTGCGGAACCGTTCCGTCCACTTTGAGACTAAATATGAAAGTTTCATTTGAAAAAATCACAGTCGTCATTGTTACCTGAAAGTGCATTCTTCTCATTCTCTGCCGAATGCCATGATTAAAATGTTTGTCCAAGCTTGCGCAGGTGGTTTCAAATGATCAAAAAATTATGTCAATAGAACTGAGTGCTGTCAGTCCTGTCAGTATAATTGGATGTTTCATTGTTAAATTTTTTCTCCAAATGTTAACCAACTGTATTGCTTTTCTTTAGGTAAACAGTTCAGGGCCATCTTCATCTCGACAGTACGCACACGTAAGACCTGTACGTCAGACCCGTCTGAAGAGGACCAAGTAGATTATGGTTTCTTATCAAATGACAAGCTACTTAATACCGCTATTACTCGGGCACAGTCACTGGTGGCTGTGGTCGGGGATCCTGTTTCATTATGCTCTGTTGGAAAGTGTCGGTAAGTTTCCCCAACAAACTTACAAGTGTGCAGATAGGTCGATAGGTTATTCACTAAGTTCTGCACTCTGGGATATAGCTGTGGTTTTGTAAGGGCAATAGGAAAGGAGTAGTATTTTAAGCATGTCCTTAACTTCAACAGATGATAAGAAAAATACATCTGTTGCAACTGCTGCTCCTTTGTTGAACACCCCGTGTCTTCACTTTGTCATAACAATAAGTTGACTTCGCTTGCATACGTAACCACACAACACAACAGAGCACTGAATGACCTTGACCCTAAAGAATACAGTAACCCTTGAATAGGGGAGGACCTATTGAGTCACGGGTGGTGGTTACCCCAGTTAATCTGTTTCGAAATGAAATTGGTGCACTGCATTGCATTGTTGTAGAAAACTGTGGGAACGATTCATCGAGATCTGCAGCCAGAATGACAGCCTGTATGGTATTACATGGAATCACTTGAGGGCCCAGCTGGATGGTGTGGAGATCAAGAAGACGTACACACTCAACCCCCTTGCCCCAGAGTTCATACCTAGCCGACTGCGACACCCCATTCCAGGCGAAACCAGCACGTTTCCCATGTCCTCGGCACAGATGACGCAAACTTTCCCACCTTGGTGGTTGCGCTTTGGTCATATGGTACCTCCTGTGTTTCGCTACCCATACGTAAGTTGTATAGAGACTGCTTCAGGGGGGCTGCTTGATTGTTTGGTTATGTTGCAAAAATTATTGCAAAGTCACATGCAGTGTCTTCGGCTGATTGCGGTTTACCATTCTTCCCTGCACATAGTCATATTTTAAAAATTCTGGGTCGTTTCATTTTTAGAGGAGATAGAATCGTAGATGTCTCTCCATCCTGATGGCTCTGTTTATGGCTGGCGTTTAAACGACCTTAAGTCTTGGAACCATGTGCAATAGGATACTTTATAGTTGGATATTGTAACAAAACTTATGGAGAATCAAATTTGATTGCAGTCAGTTAGATTCCCAACAGCATTTTGATACATAGTAGTTGAGTGCGCATTACTTAGAATTAGTGTTGTAGCATTCTGTTTGCATCAAATGCTTTGATACACTCTTGAGGTGTTGTCTTCATTACAGGTATATCCCCCACTTTGGCCGCCCCAGCCATTGCAGCCTGTCATCTTCCCTGGCTACTACCAGCCGATGCGGCAGCCCAGCCTCCTGAGCTGGCCTCAGCTGGTACCAGCACCACTGCCAGGGACTGGTCCAACGTCACCAACCCGAACCAAGGAGGTTGTCCAACCAGCCAGGGTACCAACCAGCAGCCAGGCTTTACAAAGTGAAGCCACCACGTCGAAACCGGCTTCTGTTCAATCTTCAGCGAGCGTACACCCTATGCTTAGTGAGCAGGCTAGGGGTTCTCCAATTTACATTCAGGCAGCAGGTCAGCCCTTGAGAGGTATGATACCAGCTCAAATGCCTGCTTGGCCACAATCATATGTGGGACAGCCATTTCAGACCTATCTCCCATCAAAATCAGTGTCGCCCCGTCAGGCTGTTATACCTGGTCCCTTGTCTCCATCCGCCATGGCTGCTGTCAAAGACGTATCATTGAAACAGCCGAGTTCAGGACGTTCTTCTGCAAGTCTATCACCAAAGCCGCAGAGCGGGTCACAAATACAATTGCTGCCCAACGTGCGTCATGCACCACCTCATTTGTTGCAGCAATCGGTGAGAACACCATCAGCACCTATGGTGTCGAGCTATCAGAGAGAGGCACATACCCAGGGTTTTAGGCAGCAACACCAACAGAGATCTGCTGACGCCACCGTGTCGCATAGCCCGAACCTGCAACGCGAGTTCTACCGCTACATAATGCAGAGGCAGGGCGTCGATGCTGCCAACCGGTTCCTGAAGACAGTCCAGCGGGAGGGACAGATGGGCTCGTCATCTCCCTCTCACAGTCAATCTCCAGTTCCCATACCAATGCCTCCTAACAGAGATTCTGGTCGGCATGAACAAGCATCATTGGGAAATGTTATGGGGGTTGGGGATCTACGTGGTAACTCAGGTGGGTTTGCCAATCATCACCAGCGTGTGAATCAAAATCCGTCAACGTCATTTGCAAGCAACTTTCACCCCCGCCAACAGGAAGTGATATCAGCCTCTGCAAATGTCCAGTCTGGAAGTGGACTGCACACATCCATTGACTTTTCCGCACCGTCAGAAATCGACAGACTGATGAAATTAATGGAGGAGAGTAACCAGCGTGCCACCAATCAACCGAACACATTTGACGGAGCCAGCTTAGTTCAACCGTCAAGGGTATTAGATCAATCGTGCAAGATCAGTGACTCTGCTGAGCAGCAGCAGCGGCAACGTACAGCTCCCCCTTTGTACATGAGGGGTAATGATGAACCAGCACAGCGGGACTCTAACAAGCCCATGTCCTATGCTGCTGTACTCCGTAGTAAGCCTCCCCCTTCAGCCCCAAAGGAGAGCACCCCCGAGAATCCCCTGGATCTACTGAAAAATTTGAACATCAAGGCGTCACCAGGCACTCAGGCCTTTTATCAGTATTTCTCTTGATGTGTTGCATGTTTGAATGTGTATTGCATGTTTTTGTTCTTAAGGCATCTGTTTGAAGTGTGAAATTGTAGATCCAACGAGTTACATTTTTGGCATCCTAGACTTGTTAGCTTCATCTTGGAGTCACACACAGTTTTTTATTAGCAGTCAGTACAGCAAGACCAAGACTTCCAAAACTGGGACTTAACATTCGACCAATCAGGGCCTTGACTTTAAAAATCAACCAATCACAGGACAGGCTTTGAGTAAACTTTCTAATGTGATGCATTGTGATTGATCAGTTTTTAGTTGACCTAGATTGGTCTGCGGTCTAGGCCAATTTATGGCAGTTAAATGTTTGGAAACGACTGACAGCGCTATCGCATCATTTCACAGTCGTTAAGTGTGTCGTGCTAACAACCAAACCTAAGAATTGAGACTGACGATAAGTTTAATGGGAGTAACTCAAGCTCTGTCCCATATGCCTATGGGTACTACACACTGACTCGAGGTTTGTATTTCTTGTGTGTGGATTTTGGGATTAGTGTTGTGTGATTGCATGTTTTAACTTGCTAAATACATAATAAGGGAAAATAAAATAAAAAACACAAAAATAAAACTGAATAAAAAATTTAAAATGCAAGAAAATCTATGAAAATGTTTTAATAGTTGTTGGATATATTATAGTTTCTTTGGTGTGTCATTGGTGTGTCATTGGTGTTATTTGTTTGTATTTGAGGGCATAGTTTCTCTACTGTTGGTGGTTGCCATTGGCAACTCAAGTTGTTTCATCATTCATAGTTTATTCTTTATTAAAGTTGAAATTCAAATCATATCGCTGTATGTTAATAGATAGAATTTTGTTCTTCAATCCCTGTCATCTGGAATCCATAAATATTGTGGTGTAAAGTCTGTTATTTTTAAAATCTCCGTATGGAACAAAACCAGTGTTTTGTGTACATAAACCTATACATGAAAATTGTAAATTAAAATAATATAGGTCTATTTTTGTTACCAACATTCTCTATACATAGATATTATATATTTGAATATATGGCCATGTATTTCAAGTAATCGGCCTACTAACTTGTAAATATAGTAACCATTTTTACTTAAGTGCAAATGGCAAAAATTGAAATTAGTTGTTTTTTTGTTTTACCCTGGTTTTGACCAAGCTTATTTTGTTAAAAACTGCTGTATTTTGTTCCTCACTAATAATTTCACTTCTATTTCTGTGTATTTTTTTTAAACTGAATTATTTAGTTGCTGATTTTTAAATATCAGTTCGAACTTAATGTAATGAGTTTTGCAAGTTGCTTTGAAGTGACACAAAGAGCATTTAGTTCTTACTGAATTTTGAATTTTTAGTTTTTGTGTGAAGACTAAATTGCAACACTTTTGTGCATACTACAACTTTCCAAGTGTGGTCTAAATAGAACCATGCTGGACTTTATGCTGTGTACAAGCTAAAGGTTTCTTTCAAAGCCACGTCCTTGTATTTGTCACAATGGTCGTATTTTACTGCTGCTAACCTTCGTTCTATATTCGTTTATTTTTCCATGTTGACAAATACAACATGTTCTCCATTGACTGCAAGAAAGCTTGTAAATGGTCCATAGATAGCATTTTGATTGCTTTTGCACTTCTGTCACTATGAAATACTTAGGATTTGTGAAAAATCAACTTTTTTCAATAAACATGCTGTTCAGTGTGCCCAGTTTGTGATGGAGTCCATTTCCACTGTTAAAGACACTTTCCTTTTCTTTCTTATTCAAGCAGAACATCGAATGAGTTTTCTTAACCAAGAGGCACTACTTAAAACTGGATGATAAATTTCTACCTTTGAACAGCTGTTAAACCACATTCCCATTTAAGAAACATAACTTTTGAATTAGACCACCTACCTTATAAAATCAGTGTTGACTTACTCCTTGAAGAGAAGAAGTTTCTAAGATTAAACAGAATTCCGTTTCTAGAGATTGTGCTCGATGCATAAAGTGTCACGTCTTCATGAGCGAACTTCTTGAGCTTGTTTTTGATAATGAACGGTCTGTTTTTTCCTAGCCCAGAAATTATCTTAGTTCAGTAAGGAACATGGTTGGGGTTAAAGTTCAAAACTTGTTTTTCTACTGGAGGTTGCATTATTTGTTACAGCTGTAAGGTTTGCATCAATTCAGTGTTGATTTTGTAATGATATTTTGAGCAAGCGTGATACCCTGTTGAAATAGCATTATTTGGAAAGATGTTCTAATTCGGTTTTTGTTGTAATGCATTTTGTTGTCTGTGGAAATGACGAATCACTTCCCTACACTGCAAGACAAGCGACATTTGGGATAAATTTCTTCACCAAGTTCTTTGTTGGTTTGTAATTTGTAGTCTTTGTTATTCAGTTCTGTCAATTAAGTGCAATGCTTTGGGTTTTAAACCAGTGGTGCAATGATAGAAGTCTGAGCAAAAGCGGCAATTTTTAACCTTCTTGTTTAGCTTAATTTGTTTACAAGTGTCACGTGTGTAATGCACAATTTGAAGCTTTTGCACTGATACTTTTTCTGTTTAGATGTGCTTTGGTAGTGTTCTTGTTTGATTGTTGGTTAACTGTAAAGACAAATGTGTTTCTAAGGTCATTCTATTTCACTCATGGTGAATAAATGATTTCTGGCTAACACACCAAGAATTGTTGTTTTTCAATTCCTTTCAAAACCAAGGTCCAGTTTAGAAAAACATAGATATAGGCCACATGACTGTCAGAGCATCAAATTTAAGGGTTACTCTGTAACTTATGGGTCAGCAACTTGTATCGTGTAAGAGAATTTTGACTTTTACGACATTCAAAAATAGACCAGGCAAATGAGATCCCACAGAAATTGAATGTTAGAGCTGGCCTAGAGTTTGGCAATCGTAGTAAAAACTAATGTGCACCAATAAATAGTGTGAGGGCATTCCAAAATGATCCCTATTTCATCTAGCAATGAACATGGGAAAAATGGGATGCTGCACTTGCATAAAACAAAAATTTTAACAAAATTCATTTTATCACAAGTAGTCACCTTTGCAGAATGAATTTTAATTTGGCAAGGAAAATATTTAATCTAAAAAATTTCATTAATCTTCTATTATGTCTGCGGACATCTACATTTAGAATGCAGATGCAACAGACCTGTGAATCTAACAAGGAGTCGAATCGGTTAAAATACTTGATTTCTGCTCCACAGAGCTTATTGTAAGAAGGAAAAGTCACTGTGGAACAATGTCGCACAAATTCAAAAGTCACACGGCATTTTTTATTTTCACTAGCTTTAGTAACAACTAAGATATTCACAATTGCATTGATCATACTGAACTAAAACTCCAATAAAACTAGATGTTCAGAGTTAATACGAAAAGATATGTAGCAGGTTATGCGTTAACCACAATAGCATTGAATGCCAAATTATCAACAGTTTGCATTGTACACCAACATAAGATTCTACAACAATTGAGAAGGCAAAACAACTGACATCATGAGAGCATTCCAACATGATCCATGGCTGCTCACTCAGATGAACAAAAACTTCATAAACAAAACTGGGTCAACGGAATTCCTTCAGATTTATAAGGCCAAGACACAAGTCTTATGAGCAGACGAGATAGAAGGATTCTCTTATTAGACAAGTAAAATTGTCGTTTTATTACACCACAAGTCAACCACCACATTGGATAAACCTGACAGCATCAAGCCTTGCTCCCAGATTAATATTGGGCCAGCTTTCATAGGAAAGTCACCAATCCCAAGTTTGTTCAACAGTTTGTACAGACACTTAAAGCCATGTCATGCCATCTGGTATAAGTATAACCAGCAAGACAAGTACGTTTCAGGGGTTCAAGACCAAAACGCCAGGATTAGTGAATCGTTTTTCATTTTCTGATGACATTCAGGTAATAAATTCGATCAATCAACAGAATAATGTTATTGTGTACACTCAAATTCATTCCTCCTTGCTGTCACCGCCCATCCTCCACTCAACACCATTGGTGCTCTTCGATGAATACTGCTCGTAACACGAGTCCACTTTGCCCCTGAATCCACTTAGGAAATTACAGCTTGCATTGAAGAACAAATAGGACAGGACAAGACAGCTGCTGAAGGCCACTGAGACAATACCGGTGAAGCAGAGCATTCCACCCAGAATGAGAAGGCCAAACAGAAGCAAGGAACCTGGAATCCAATGAAAGTAAAACAACGTTAGTTACCTTAACATTCACCAGGTGGCACAAGTCAACACTTGTCCAGCCTAAGAAATTGACATGTTCGCCTGGAATCCTTATTCTAATCCTTCACTTTTAGCACACAACATTGTGGACAAGTGAAATTTTACATTGTCAATTTTGTAAATAGAAATAAAGATTAGTAAGAAAATTTTAGAACATAAGTAGCTTGGTTTGTGCTGAGCATATGTCCTAAAATAAAATTTGGATAAGTTTCTATTACTTGCCACAAGAAAACCAACTTTTGAAAAATAGGAAATGACAAGTTCGGCAATTACTTTTGTGAAAGATAGGTGAAGAATTACTGCAGCCCAAGCAATGAATATCATTCTCAGGAGACCTCACCACCATGTAAATGTCAACAGACCCTCCCATTATCAAGCAGTTTCAACTTCCACACAACAAATCTAGTGTAAAAGCAATCACCAGTCCCTTAAAATCTGAAAAGACACATTTTGTTTCATAAAGCAAATTTCTTTAATTCTAGAACCTACGCTCAACAGAGTTCCTACAATAGACACTCGCATACAGTTAAAACTCATGATCAGCAACGAAGTAGTTAGTACAATTTCAAAATCCACATCCCAACTCAAATTTGGACACCCTAGCTTGGGACAGCCTGTTCACCAATTGGACAGTAAACAAGTAAGCATCAGTGTCTATTTTCACTTGCTACCTACAGCACTAGGAGCTCACTGTCTTGTCCAGAATAAAATAAAGTTGATTTAGAAATGAAGCAAGGTATGAAAAACTTCGCAGCAGAACAATGTCGCCACAGTACCACACCTCACTGTCACTAATTTGACTTAGTGCTTAAAAGCGTCATTGGTAATGGACGTCCTGAGAAATTAACAAACCCATCAGTGATTTATTGGCTGGGGGCCAAAAGCACATTTACCCTTAGCCTGGAGCTGATAAAGTTTAAACTTTGGACCCAAAAATTTCTAAGTCAGGCACAGTGTACTGTGTGATAGAAAGACATATTTGTCCAGCTTTTGTTGAAGCTGGACAGATACGTCCTCCTATACTCGATATCAAATATGGTATCGTCCAATCAAGCGCCACATGATAATTGTTGTATGTTTGTTGCCGACATTGTGTCAAAGATCAAACTCTGATACTTATAGATAACTATACAATGATATTGAACCACACTTTTCATAAAAGATGGGGCCTTAGATACTTAATATTAATTAAAGACCGTGGAGTGTCTAAAACAACAACCATGTTCACATTTCCAGCGTCAGTATGTACAGGACTCTAGTATTCGAGTGGTGGTTTCTGTCACAACCCTTCCACTTCTTTATTGTATTCTGTAATTTCTATTATTACACGTTTCAAATAAAGTGTTCTACTTATTGGCGCAGTAAACATATAGCTGTGCTTAAGCAAAATGCCCACTATATGACTGCGTTTCCAAACAAAAAAACATCAAGCCAACTGAACACAAATTCTATTTGGTAATTTTTAAAAAATAAGTGCTCTTGTTGAAAATTTTCAGACCACTGAAAAAATCTCCACTGATTTACAATTGATTTTCTTGAGATTCCCTCCATAATTTTAATCATCGACTTACACGAAATGACATTTTCAAAACTACTGTATCTACAGAGATTGTTTACAGTGAGGTC
Source organism: Phoronis australis (assembly GCA_002633005.1). Lineage (NCBI taxonomy): Eukaryota > Metazoa > Phoronida > Phoronidae > Phoronis > Phoronis australis. Next base: position 105,664 of record NMRA01000578.1, read on the forward strand.
TACTTTACCTTCAAAGAAAATGAATCCTAAGAATGTTAATAGGACGGTGCTGATGACGAAACACACGAATCCCATCACAGGAATGGAGCACATGGCAATGGCGACAAGGGCAAACAGAGTAGCTACCGGGTGTTCATAGGCATACTCTCGGGCTGTGAAGAATTTCTCTCTCAGGCTGAACTGTTCATCTAGTTTATCCATCATCTGAACAAAGCTTTCCCAAAGCGACTCCACGCGGCTTCTCACTAGTCCTTCGGTATCCATGTTTTTACATTACTTGGATGCCTGAACGTAGAATGCAACAGATGTAGATTGAAGTTGTCTTTCTTCCTCCTTTCACATGTAGCGGACGTGGCTGGGCTGTAACAGCAAAATGAAAAAAGAAACTGTGTAGTTGAATTACAGTTTATGATGGGACCAAGAGCACGACATCTGGGATACACTTCAAATCATGAAACAAACCGCTTGAACTTGTCAGCTGAGCATGTAAGCAGCTTTTTGAGAAGAATTTTGTGATTTGACCGCGAATTATTTGCAAACTCGCTGGAGCAGGACACCGTAAATATCAGAAGAAAGAACAATTGTTCATGGTTTGTTGAACCCATTTTGTGTAAATTTACTGAGTTGTGTGTTTGAGATGGACGGCTGAAGTGAACCATCCGTGGAATTCCTTGTCCCGAGTGTCATACCCTGTAGTATGTAAATATAGTGTATTGGGGACCATCAGAACAGAAGCTGAGGGTGCTTGACCTGTGGTCTAGAGCACAGCCACAACTACAGGCAACACGTAGCCCTCTGTTGGCCGGTTAGGGGCTACAATACTTCCCATCGCTTTCTGTACCAATGTCGTCCCGTGTATTTTAAATGGGCGGTAGGCCAAATCTGGCCACTGATTAGGAGTTTTTACCTCGTCAAAAATACATTCCACACTTAAAACTATCACTTAAAAAAGCGCTTACTTTCTTCATGCTGTGGTCCTTTCTACTTCTATACACATATCTTCGATGAAGCTATAGTTACAAGAACTAAGGTGACGTTGGCGAAGAATTCCAACTCCACTTTTTTGGTCACCGTTAACTTTTTCACCACGCGCGCGATAACCACAGAGTATTTCAACTGAGTCACACGAGCTAGGCAAAGTCTAGCGCGACACTGTCTTGCAAAATAGCGATATAGGAATAAAGGTATCAGGTGAAATTTGTAAAGATTTGTGTCCCTTGAACTTTTTATTCGGCAACATGCTTGATTTCACGTAACTTCCTCAGAGGTTGGGTGGTGTTTTTTTATCATTCTTCTATTTAGGGAGGGGAGGAATGTTGTGAATGTTGGTTTGTGTGGTCTCATCTTTCGTGTTGTCTCGTGTGTTCGTCCGTGGGTTGCCTTAAGTGGCTGGATGTTTAAGTTCTAGTATTGTCACGTGACTGGGGAATCAAGAGAGGTCTCTCTTCGTGTGGCCCTGCTGCACGCAGGACGTCTGCGTTTGTGGATCTTCATCTCAAGCGTGTATTCAAGCTTTCATATGAGTAAAGGTAAGCTGCACGCGAACCTGTATTGAATTACAACATATGTTAATTATGACTCCATCTACATATATGCATGTTTCATTTTGATTTTATTTCCTTTATTTTGAAATTCGTAACTTTTTGTGGGGATGTACTATCGCCCCTGTATGCCTGCGCGACGGTCCAGGGCGATGTAATTGCGTATTTGCTAAGCCACGACTCACGACACAAGTATACATTCTTGCTAGGGAACCAGTTTCTATGAATAATGAGCCAATTATCCAGTGATTGTCTTGCTCTCAAAAGTCGGGGACCACTTATTCGACTAGTGTCGATTAAGTCTCCAGTATTTCCACCAAAAGAGAAGGCATAAATACACTTACCACTCAAACACAAGAGGTGACGCGTGCAAAAGAAAGAATCAAAACAACTTCCGTGATGAGTTTGTGCTCTACGTCACAAAATATGTGCTCCGTTCTTGATGACACTGACTTCCAACATGTCTGCGCCCATCAGGTTAGTTTACGAAAACATGAACATTCTTTGCTAGCCATCTAGCTGTAGTTTTGTTTTCAGTGATAAGTTTACTTAAACACTGCTAAAAGCAAAACTTGTCATTTGTTAGTGCATCAAAACAGATCTACGTGTCTGCCCATGCATAAGTTTTTGCAATGCCGACATTCAA
>NMRA01000578.1:108212-140926 GCA_002633005.1 Phoronis australis
GCATCTAAACTACATCCTGTCCAAATTTCATGTTTGTATTTGAGAGTATAGTGCTCTTTTGGATAGGAGGAACAAGAGGTACTTTTTCGAAAGTTGATCGCACGGCGGAAAATCGTGCGCTAAAAAAAGCTTACAGAAAATGATTTATCAGCGATAATTTGAGACAAAAAGATTACAAACTTATAAATAAAGACTAAGGTAACGATTTATAACACAAAATTATCTTATAGTTAACTTTGAAGTCTGAAATCGGGTAATTTACCGACGTGGGTTTTACACGGAGGCAGATATGGGGCACCGTGACCTACTTTTTGATTGTCCTCCCTAGTACAATGGATTGAAGAACAGGGAAAAACAGAGATTGGCCGTTCAATCTCGTAGGACTCAAAACTGATGAACGCAGTCACTCCACAAACATAATTGTAGAATGATGTTCCATCATCATTCTGTTCAGGGCAGCAATCAAATTTAATTATTTAATCAGTCTAGAAAGAATTTATTTTTTTAATATTAACTTTGTGCAAGATTTTGTTTTGTTTAGTTTTTATTCAGATCAGCGGGTAACTTGGTACTGGTGAATCTTTAACACTGGCACTCAACTAAGTTGAGACCCATGACAGTGGTGGATTTAGAGGGGGCCATGGCCCCCCCCCCCCTAAAATTCTCCCAGATTGCATCAGGCTGTTCGGGGGTGCGAATGTCTGATGGGCAAAATCCTGGCTAATATTCTGCACTGCCCCCCTAACTCAAAATCCTGGATCCACCCCTGCATGAAACCTTGACATGTACGTAAGGCTTCCCCGAGTGGCAGATGGAGTGGGTGCCAGCCTGGTGGTAGTGGATCCAGAACACAGGGAAGGCAAATGATCCAGGACACAAAGTAGCATTGCTGAGTGCAAATTCCAGGACGCAAAAATTGTTGATGAGATCTGTAGCCAGGGGCCATGCTTGCTTTTAAGAAGATCGTTTATTTTTATGACATTAATTTTGTGTCAACTTTATTTTACCTTTTTGCCCTCATCTTTCCGAAATTGTGTGTTGCAGTATTGTAGGAAGGCTTTGGATGACAGCCTCTAGCAGCCAGCTAACCTTAGTACGTAACTGTATAAATATATAGATTTGGAAAGATGTGGGTAAAAACTAGTGAAGTGAAATTTGACTTACATTTAAGGTCATTAAAAACTGAAGTCTTCCATGAGTAAAGCTTATAGGTTACTGGTACAAAGAATATCGTAATATCAAATAGTTTGTTGCTAAATTTTTGGACCGATAAGATGCATCGCCTATCAATGCCATAAAATAGAATGCCACTTGTTGGCCAATTTCTTTTATCACTGATTCTTTAATCAACTGTCCTTCTTTCAACAGGCTGTCTACAGTTAACAACAAACCATTGGAACTACATTCACTTTGTTATAAGGTTTTATCATTTTATTTTCAGCAAACCAAAATTCTGAGCAAGTTTTGCTTCCTATGAAGTTGTCTGTACCCTCCCATCCTGTAACTGTTAAGGTCTCACTGCACTTACTTTGTTATGACACATACTAGTATAGTTTCAAAAGTTACTGACCGGCATGACGGAATGGCTTTATTTTCTCGAATATATGACATGTAAGTCACTACGTCAGACAGCAATGCTAACATTTTGACTGGCTTGCCATGGTAAGACCCAGCAACTTAGTAACAACTACAGAGTAATTACAATGGCAACATTCTTTTTTCTCTCAGTGCAAATAATTCTGCATTCTGCATAAAAAATTCTAATGCTTGCAAACAGAAGTTTTTCCATGGAGCAGGGGCACCACCTGGAGTTTGTCCTCAATGGCAGATCTTACCAAGCCCATAATGACTTCTGATCTAGGTAGTTGTTTTTTAATAGAAGGTTTAACGAGTATCGCCTTTGATTGTTCTAGGCACTTACGACATCCGCTTAGAGTATGTGTTGGGTACTCTCTGAAAAGATTCTTCTCCAACAGGAACATTCTTACTCTACATGACAGAGGTCTTCTTCAGAACGTATTTCCTGATAAAAGGTAACATTGTATGGTCTTTTTTGCTTCAGCTATGAAACATTGTTCTTTTCTAATTTTTTGAAGGATGTTGAATGTTTTATTCGCTCATTTGATATCTTAGTGAAGTACTCAGAATTTGATTATAATCTAGTAGGCGTAAATGCTAAGTGCAGGCAGCAGGCGAATACCTCAAATAGTACTTGGCTTTGAGAAAAAAACGTGTTTGCCAGATCAAGATGGACGGACTGAAGCCACGATTCGGTAAGACAAAGAAAAGAAAAACAAGGATTTTTCAGCCATAAAAGCCAATGCTTTTTCGTCACAAGAGCATAAGGGAAGGAGGTGTCAGGTGGGGGCAGGTGTCCATGGGCCGCTTTTGAGTTGTTTTTGTTCGTCGGACTCAAAGCCAACATCCAGGCTTAGTGTTAGTGTTATTATATAGATAACCTAGATATTTTATTATCTGGTATGACATTAAGTGGACTCCATTGTGTGTATCACCGGCAACTCGCCATTCTTGTTTTCTCTGCCAGCTCGCCAGACCTGCTGCGACAGTTGGTGGCCTCACCTCAGTGCATGTACTGTGGGTTTGACCCGACTGCAGACAGTCTGCATGTGGGTAATCTGCTAAGCATCATGGTCTTACTCCACTGCCAACGAGCTGGCCATCATCCTATAGCCTTGGTAAGTGTTTGATTGGTTCCTCGCATTTCTTGACATACGTTTAAGAAACAATAAACACAAACCTGTCAAAAACCATATTTCATCTACTATAAAATCGGTCTCATTTTGTTCCTTACTCGAACTGCTACAGGCATTAGAAAAATTGACATGATGGTATTGGTCCAGACCAGGCTCATTACATTGCCTGTCACACTGGGTTAGTTTCAATTGCCCGTGGCAGCAAGGCCGTTATGGGAATTCCATTTTATTTCTGTTAACTAATTTCAATTCAAACAAAGGATAGGAATCTTATGACGTTGCTTTTGAGAAAATGAATAAAGTTGTTGTTTTAACACAAGAACACGGTTTGTATCAGCTTTTGATATGTGCCAAAGGTAAACAGTGAGTGTCTAGGCTGCACTTTCACCAGATATAGATTATGTTGAAAATTCATTCTTCGACAGGAAAACAAATGTGTCATTCTTACATACAAGTTCTTGTTCTTGTTATTTCAGATTGGTGGAGCCACTGGTATGATCGGTGACCCTAGTGGTCGTTCAAAGGATCGTGATGCAGTGAGCTTAGAGCAAGTCAACCATAACGTGCAGTCAATACACAGTAGTCTAGAACGAATTTTTACCAATCACGAGCGATTTCTGTGGAAAACTAATAAGTCACTGCCAGGAGTTAGGTACGGAGAATCTGTTTAAACCATTCTGGTAGGAAGTTGAGTGAAAGTCCACGTATATGCGTGTATTGAGGCTGATACATCCATATTACAAATCATGCATTAATTTTTTTATTAAAATAACATTTGTTCAGTATCATTATCACATCTGTCAGATGATTTATACAGTCACCTTATTCACATAGTCACCATTTTAAAAGTGAGTTTCTTTTTTTAGGTTTTAAAAACAATGTATTATGTGCTTAATCACAGCGCAAAGCGTGATTTTTTTTGCGTGCCTTGTTATATTTATGTCTCAAATGCATAGTTTTTAAACCTAAAAAGTTGTCACATTCAGTTAAAAAGAAAATCTGTCAGTTCATTTTTGTGTGCAATACCTGATTTGTAATTAGAGAATCAACTTTCACTAGATAGTGCTACTGAAATGTGAATCCTCTTGTTGTTAAGGGCTAGACTGAGTCAAAGCAGAGCTTTTCTCCTGCATGGGTGTGTGCACGGAATATGGTTCCCTCTCTTGGTACTACTTAAACGCAGACATTTATACACTGGGTGGACTGTAGTCTGACTTGAGCTCCCCATTGGGCTCATTTCCTGAAGCATTCTTGTTCGCTTTTATTTCTGAATCCTTTTCAACGGTTTATAATTGCAGGATATTGAACAATGCCGAATGGTACAAGAACAGAAACGTTATTGAGTTCTTGTCGAATGTTGGCCGTCATTTTCGTATGTCAGATATGCTGGGAAGACACAGGTGAGTATCACTGGTCTCAAAATGTTACTTAAAATCCCTTGTCTGATGCTTTTGTTGTCTTCTACACTATACTCCTATTTGATTGTTGTATTATACAGATGGTGATTGTCTTCATCCTGTAGTCCTATTAATGAGATATTGTATGACCTTGTTGATATCTCGAACATTAGCATTGCTGAATGGGAGTCGGTCATGGTTCACCTCACTGCGTAGTATTGGTGATGCATCATATGATCTGTTCACGCAATTCCACTTGGTCCCTTGTCTAGCAAATTCGAATATGCCACTCTCGCACTAACCACTTGCCAGGTCGCCATTGGTGAATGCTGAAGTTGGACTGGCAATGGTAATGCCTGCTTGGGAATGCTTCGTAACTTGTCCATAAATTAATTTCCAAAATGTTCTCATGTGTTGGCTTCCAATCAGCATGATTCAAACCCGAGCAATATCTGCATGATTGTTTTGCTTCCAATGCCTAAAAATAGTTACCAATTGGCAAGCATAGGTCCCATCTAATGAGTACACTCCCCTTGAAAGTCTTGTGTCATGATTAAATTACGTCTTTAACTCTGCTTTGTGTAGGAAGTGGTTTAGTGGCCGTGGCAATGCAGCAAATTTTTGCAGAATATCTATTGTTGTGTCATGTTTATTCCGTAATATTATGTAATATTACGATAATTAACAATACCCATGTAGTTTGTAATAGTCATGCATTCAGTTGTCCCTGGTACCAACAGTTGAACAAACAACTGATACACATCTCTTGTTGGAGGAAAAATCTGATTTGGAAAACGACAATTACATCCAGCAAATCTCATGGTAAAGTGATGGAAAAACAGAACACTAAGCCAATGAGCTGTAACCAAGTGTTGTTTGAAAAATAGAATTTTGCTGTTTGAAAATGTGGTGTAATAACAATTTGTGTTTTCAGTGTGAAGAGCCGGCTGAACTCATCAGAAGGAATGTGTTTTACCGAGTTTACCTACCAGATATTCCAGGCTTACGACTGGCTTCACTTGTACAACAACTATGGGTGCTTAATACAGGTTACGCTACTCACTTTTAGGACAATTTAATCGTAGACGAATAGGAAATGGTCAACTTCAGTTTAAACATTTCTTCTGGAAATAATTGTTCTTAAAACGACTCTTCTATGTGAACTGGTAATTCTGTCCAGTCACTAAACCCAACTGTTTCCAGTCCGCCAAATGACCCTCGTGTCATCAACTGTAATTTCTTCCCAAGCCCACAAGTCATTTCTAATCTGAGTGAAAAACAAGTCGAGACGAAAGTTATGAATACACAGGTCTTGGAATTTTCCTCTTCAAAGGATTTCCTCTTTTTGGTTTGGATTTCCTCTTGTTTGATTTCCAGTTTCCTCTTTTTAGTCTCTTTTTGGTCAATATTTTGACATTGATCAGGCAAAAATGTTTATTTCAGTTAAAATTTACAACAAAAGACTAGCCTATTTATTTGTGGAACCATACATCACCTGGAAAATTTTCCTCGTTTTTGTCATTGGTCATTCCAAGCCCTGAATACAATAAATGGTCTTAGCCTTAGCCATCTTTGATAGAAGGTGGGTACAGAGCAGCTTTATAGGTGCCTTGTATTGTCAGTGATTTTCCTGGACCGCGTCTTTGAGCTATTAGCGCATAAAAAATAAAAAAGCATACTTTTTATCATCAGGTGCGCCTAAAGCTCCCAGGTTCAAATTTGGTCAGGGATATCCCTGTTAGACACGAACATGAACCTGTTGTTATTTTTATTGCACTTGGGTTTTTTATTTCATATGTCACCACTTTAATTTCACTAAGTCTGCTGGGCAAACTTTTTTGAAAAGAGGCACGCCTTTTATCATCAGGTGCGCCCAAAGGGCACAGGTTCAAACGTGATCAGAAATATCCCTGCATTGTAGACTTGTGTGAAATCCAGTCATCTTTTTATAGCCTGTCTTAAATTTCGTTTAGACAAAACTGATCCTGCTGCTGCTTAGCCATTACTTTTTTCATGGTATTTTGAACAATTCCTGTTCTCCTTGTAGATAGGTGGTGGCGATCAAATGGGAAACATTTTGACAGGCCATGATCTGATACAGAGGTTGAAACGGAAACAAGCGTTTGGCAAGTACCATCCACTCTTCATATCTTTGCAGTTAGACCACCTAGTTTAGCCCAGTGAACTGCGTAGCAAAAGTTATACAATACAAGACAAAAGTAATCAGACAACCACGATGTCCCCGTCATGATGGCTAATTGTGTTTACAGAAATGACCGGTAATGACTGTTATGGTAGCAAATGGCTTAGTTATCTTACTGACTTCTTTGTTAATTCTCCTCCATTCTTAGTCATGTTGTAACTAAAGGCTTATCTAACGATGAATTCAGCTTCCTCCTATCCACGGGAATTCATGGTTATTTTGTCTGAATACTTTTGTCCTGTACTGTTGTATTGATTGCTTTCAAGCATTTCAACATACCATTGATTTCATCTGATCTTGGTCGTCACATCATGTTTTAAATTCATGTTTCAGTAAATTTGTTTTTACCTAAGAGGCATGGAATGCAAAAGCTCGTCAAAAATGTTTTTCAAACAATTCCTGACGAATGTACCATTTTGTTACCTTTACTACAGAGTTGTTCACTTTCCTCTGTGAGGGAATTTCCAGAAAAGAGTACATAATTCATAATTTTGGAAATAGGTGTGAATGAAAAACTCTGTAGTCACCACAGAGTTTCTAATCTCCCTCCTTTTTGTGATGAATGTGCACATGTGCTCACAGTCACTCGACAAACAGCTGACTGACAAGATAATTATTAATGGCATAATATCATGTGTTATTGCACTCCGAATCCGAGGTCTTTTTTTTATTTATACCCCCGAAGGTTTTTTGAAATTTGAAGGTAAAAGTCATATGCTTTGACATCAACAGAACTTCAGATACTTTACGAACAAACTATAAAAATACCTGGTGAGCAGGTTGAATTTTGTTTCAGTGGCAGAGAACTACTTAGAATATTGCAATTTAGTCTCTTTATCGCATTCCAGACCTCTTGAAATTTAAGACGAGAAGCTACTGTACAGTAAGAATAGAGTGCAAAACTGCCCATGGTTGATATTAAGATTTAATCACAAAATCTTTGGACTTAATTTCTTTGGGAACAACACAAACTAAGTGTTTATAGTATGTTCCTGGAGATGATTTTGTCCTTAAAACTTATTTATACTTACTTGTCGATGGTTGCTGGTGATCAGTGCAGTGAGCCCACCTGAGTGGCCTGTGCATGTCTGGTACAACGTATATTAGACCACCTGCAGTTAATGTTTTTGTCGATGGCAAATTTTTGCATAACATTTCATGTATCAACACTTGCTGCTTGTAGGTTTAACTGTACCAATTTTAACCACGGCCTCTGGCCAAAAGCTTGGGAAAAGTTTAGACAACACTGTTTGGCTGAATGACGACAAGACATCAGCTTTTGAATTGTATCAGGTGAGATTCTGCTTCAAGCAGTGTCATGGTTATTAGGACAATGTATGAGATTAAATCGCGTAATGCTAGAACATTTTTGCAACAAATGCTGCTGAGATGGCTGAGATGGAGAGTGATGGCAGAAAACTAGGTCAAAATTTGACGCTAGGAAGAAGTTGACTGCAGCTGTGTGATCAGTTAATGTGTGTCATGTTTGAAGTTATTATTTATATCCAAAAAACATTGAACCCCGCTTTAGCCTGTAGACAGATTTTCATTGCCACAGGTTTTTTTAAAGCAGAATTAAACCTGTGTTCATTCAAAGAAATCCTGCAGCTTTTGATATAGACTACTTGATTGTGTGTGTCGTGTTTGAAGATGGTGTTTATGTCCTTAGGGTTACTTAAAAGCACACTAAACCCCATTCTGGCCTATAGACAGATATTATCTGCTTCTAAATTATTTAAAGTGGTAATTAAACTGTGTTGGTGGAGGAAAACTGTTTTTGATATGGGCCATGAGTACCGTTATAAAATTGGTTTGAATTTGTTTTTTACTGAGATGGGAAGGTATTTTTGGTCTTGCATAGAATTGACAATTCGTCATTGCTCGAGACTATGCTCAACAAATAAAATGACATGCTGTGACCAATCAGCTTGTAGAGCCTCGTCTTGAGCGCTAACAAGCTTTTAGTTCTTTCCAAGCACAGAAATTGCTACTATTTTGAGTGAGGAAATTTTTGAGAACAATTTCATAACAGTTAGTGATCTAAATCAAACTACTTTTATCTCGAAAGGCAGCTTTATAGCCATATTATGCCTTTGAAACAAAATACCAAAGTCTGGAGCAACCTTGAAAATGCCAAACATGAAGGCTTTGGTAATTGAAACTAGTGGATCCATTTCATGGGAAGTGTTAAATCGTTAATGATACTTTTTATTTCTCTTTAAATTATTTGCTTAATAGTGAGTTACTGAGTAACTACAGGTGACAAAACCAGTTTCGAAGAAAATACCAACAAAGGAATTTGTTCTCGTTTAAAGTTGTCAAAGTTGCTTAATCTATCGAAGTGCAGTCTCTATTAAAACCTGTCCAGTTCTTTTCACTCACTTGTTATGAAACTGTATCTTCTAGTACTTTTTGAGACGCCCTGACTCGGACGTTGAGTCTTTCTTGAAGTGGTTCACTTTCTTTCCTGATAAAGAAGTCGATCGCATCGTCAAACAACACAAGGTATGGTTTCGGTCTTACGCTGTTATTTGTGAGTAAGAAAAAACTTTGAAAATTACATAACAATTACTCTAGGATTGAATTATCTAGAACTTGGTCTGTCATCTGTGCCAGTGCTACTGTAGTAACACAATGCTTATGATATCAAAATGCCTGTGAAGACCATTGCTCCATGGGTCCAAAAGCCATTGGGTTGTTTTGGGTCTGTTTCTTTTGAAAATTGATGTGTTGGTGCAGTACTTTTAAATGGCCAATTTTCCACAAAAACACCTGATATTGTCAGAAGTGATGCGTTTGCGTGTGCCCATGTTGATCAGGTGGAGGGGGGGTAATGGATCGCGCGAGCCAATGGTTCATTGACGGCCTATCACAAGATGATTGCGAATGACTTGCCAGGATGTGGCAGTCCAATCCTTGCTTGCATGTGTTTGTGTTGCTTTGTAAAAAAAGTTACAGACCTTGACTGAAACTGATGTGGGCGGGTCCTTTTTTCTTTAAATAAGATTCATGTTTTGATATGGAAATCCATATCAATTATATGTTTGATGTGAAATATAGTTCTGTGTTATCTCATCATTCAGTAACTTGCGTATCTCTCAGCTGTTTTGTAACATGTGAAAGATAAAATACAGCTTTAGAATAATGGGTTCATATACAAGTTTATTTATGTAATGTTTTTAATGTATAACAGTCGGAGAATTGGGACACGTTAAGTTTTGACAAATACAAGTAGAGCCATATGGATAATAGACATGATTGTTTTTAAGTAAAATAATGTAATCTCATTTTCGCTTTTTTTTTAATTTAATTTCACACTATATTGTAGTTGAATCCTGATTCAAGAGGTGGACAGAAGAAAATTGCTGAACAAGTAACATTGTTAATACATGGAGGTAAGTAAAAAGAGGGAAATTATTGTTCATGGTGCATACTTAGACCAATGTACCATTGTGGACCTTTACCTGTATCCGAATCTAAGCACAAGTGGCTAAATCTAAAGCACTTGTAAATAACACCAAGTAGAAAGTTATTATGAATGAACCCTGCTTGTTACATAATTTTAGTGGCTCACTTGTATTCAGTTTTGGCACACTGCTTATGAAGCCTCTTAAAAATTTCTATAATATGGTACAGTTTCAATATTTGGGAGATCAAATTTCTATAATATGGAACAGTTTATTTATTTGGGAGATCAAACTTGATTGTTACCTAAATTGATTTTTCGTATGGGACATGGGACAATATTTGTATCGTCATATTCCTTTCGTTAAATAAATGTAAACCCATTTCTTGGAAATCAATAAATTTAAGTCCAATTTGAGGCCAGTGACTCTTATTCAAAGCTTGGCCAAAAGTTGCATTTGTTTGTAAAGTGTCTTCTAGAATGTACTAACAGCAAAATAATTCTCTTGAATCCTTGTAGAGGAGGGATTGAAACTTGCCCAGAAGTGTTCAGACATTTTGTTCAGTAATTCCATCGACGCATTATCTAGTGCCACTGAGCAGGAATTGCTGGAGTTGTTCTACAGTGCGCCCACGTTCGAGACATTTCTGGACCCCGGAACGACTGTGCTGGATGCTGTTATGAAGACCAAGCACTTCAATAGAGAGGGTAGACCAAATTCTCATATATTGAATTGTAGAGGAATTAAGATAATGCTTTTAATTTTTCGTGGAAAATGACAGAACCATGCCCCTCCATATTTTTCTGAAGGTCTTAATCGGGCCTTTTAATATCTGTTTGTTATTCAGCCTATAAGCTTCAGCTAATAACTACATCTATTGTTGAGCCTTGAAACTATGCAGAGCGCCATACAGCAGACCTAAATGGTTTAATTAGAGCAGTTGAGTATTATTAACATAATTATATTACCTTTCAATGCATCTTTAAATTAGAAAACTGTATTTAATGGTAAAGTGGTTTGATTTCGGTTTGTTTGCCAATACCATCATTTTCACTATCGTCACTGTCATCACCTCTATCATCTTCACCGTCACCATCAACTGAAGCGACACACCAGGGTTGAACAATTTTACCGTAGTAGGACTCGGTGGTACAGTTTTGTTTTTCCTCTAGTTGACGCAGACCGAGTTATCCGAGCGGGCGGCATCTACATCAACCAACAGAGGTCTCCCCAGCCAGAAGCTGTTTTAATACCTGGCCAACATATTCTTCCAAACGGAATCACAGTGCTACGAGTCGGTATGTAGTGAGGTGGTAAAGAGCCAAGGCAGGGACTTTTTTAAGGGTTGTGCATTAAATGTCTCTCTCACATACTTTTGAGACTTTTAATTAGTTTCAAAAAGTTTGCATTCTAACCTACAGCCAAATTCTTTTTTGTTTCAGGTAAAAAGAACTACAATATCATCAAATGGGTCAATGCCAAGAGAGTTGCCGTGTGAAAATAAGTACGTTGACTCCTGCGGCACTTTCTGTGCCTATGCAGTCGGTGGATTCAAGAAAGGTTTCCTGCAGAATTGGCTCCCAACAACACCAGTGTGTTCTAGTACTAGTTACTCACAAGACAATTGCAGGAAGAAGTTGCGCCCAATACCAAAGATATGGATACCGTGTATTATGGGAGTTTACCTATCGTTCTCTTCCCTGATTCGACATTGCAGCGTTTGGTAGTCATCCAATCACTTTCAGTGACGACCGTCTTTCTATTGTGAGCTAACAATGGCAGCAAGATGTTGCGTTACATTTGTGTGATCTCACCCAGTTCAAGATATTTGTCTTAAAGGAGAATGCCACCCAAAACAGCCTATTTTGTATCAATTTAGATCAGTAGTTCCACTCCATAACAGCAAGTCCAGTTGTTTTACCTGGCTCCTAACTGCAGAAGGAGGTATTGAAATTTACCAATGAGGGAATCAGTTCGAAGGCAGTCTGTCCAGCCCTTCACAACACGTTTACTGGTGTCAACTTATCGCTTGAATGCACCCTCTTACACCAATAAATCATCAAATTTCGATGTAAAACCCTAGTTCTTGAACAAACTGTTGTTTTATTTCACTGTCAGGGATTTATAGGTATTTGAACGTAGGGTAGCCTACAGAGTTTGGTAAAGGAGTGTAGACTCCTAGGTTCGGTAGGCCAATTGATCATGATCAACCGCGGGAGTTTGGGTCTTTTTTGGTGATAAATTCGAGTCATTCTTCGGTGAAATACAGACATGAAAGATAGCTGTGTGTTGTACTTGTAGACTTGCGATTTTTTCCAGTTCTAAGCACCAAAACGCTTGTTATCCCAGCCAGTGCCTGTGAACCCGATCAGGCCCGTCGCGGCCGCCGGGACTGGACATCACGAACATAAACCTGCCAAAGTTTTAAACTACAACTCCAGTCACGAACGGACTATATTAGTGAGCCAAAGAAATAATGTGGACGTAAATATTTTGGTAAATTAGCCACGAAACTGCAAATCTACTTACTTGTTGGGGCCGCGAAGTCATGTTGCCATTTTACAGAATCGTCAGGGCAAAAGTTGTACAGTTACAATGATGTGAATAATGTATTTGTTTATCTAAATAAAGATTCCCCTAACATATGACCTCCTCCTCAAGTGCCCTGCCGGTAGGCGTTGGCGACCATGGTTCTCCATCTGTCTCTCTCGTTGCTTCAATGGTGACAGTATTTACCGGTGTTTGCAGCCACGTGGACATTCCATACTGTAGTTTTGTTCTTTGGCGCCCTCGACTTCGCTTCCCGTCTAGTTTACCAGTTGTTACCAGGTGTTCTAGTCCACCTCTCCTCATTATATGACCAAAGAACTTTGCTCGTCTTCTTCTGATGTTGTTCAGTAGTGTTCGGTTTGTGTCTGCCTCACTCAGTACCTCTTCGTTTGTCTTTTTAACCGCCCATGGGATTCTTAGCATTCTTCTTAAGAACCACATCTCTGCTGCCACCAGGTGTTTTATGGATTGAGAGTTCATTGTCCATGTTTCACAGACATAATGTAGTGTTGGTTCTATATAGCATTGGTATATTCTTTTCCGTAAGTTGATGGGTACTTTGTTGAAAGGTGTTTTATACTTTGGATGGCTGAATTTGCTTGGCCTATTCTTGACTTGATTTCACTAACATTACAGCGTTCTGGCGTTCAGTAACTTTTCCAGACGTGAGGGGTGCTGAACGTGCGATAACATCTGGCTCTTTTGTTAACTGCCCAGCTCAGTCTTTTGTCCCGTATGATAACAAGCAGGCCAATTATCTTCCACGCTTCAAAGGAAACGTATGGTGGGTGGTTGCACGCTATTACAGAACGCGTATGAACACAATCAAACCCAGTGCGTTGTAATCCGTTTGGACAGAATAGATTGTCTTAACTTCTGTTGTAGTTGGGCGATTTTGCTGATTCAAAAACGGAACATGATCAGCATTTGACGAGGAATTCAGAAATGCTATTGGTTTAAGCTCAAGTATGTTATAACTAAACTTTCATTTTTAGCAGCCCAGCCCAGTCAGGCTAGAGACGATCTGATCGGAGATTAGAGCAAATATCGAACAAAAGAGCGCAGGCCCTCCAACCATAAATGCCAGTCGAGTAAGATATTGGCTACGGGGGTAAATTTCCCACCTTCTTGTTGGGCTATAGAATCGAACAAGCTGGGAGCAACGGGATGTCGGCGTCATGAAACATTTTCCATCTGCCGAGATCGTGGTTCCGAGGTATTTGAAGTTATCCACTTGTGTTAATGCTTTCCCATTGACTGTGACATTGCATCGGGGGCATATTGCTTTTTTGTTATTACCATTGTTTCTGTTTTCTTGGCATTAAGATCTGACCAAAGTATATAAAGTCGAGTTATTGATTCACAACGGCTTTATGTCATCAACACTGAATCGGCGTACGCTCACGCGGCCTCGGTGCCCGGTCGATTACCTTTGCACGTGAACCCGGTAACGCAGTGGTTTATTCATTGCTGGCTTCTCAAAACATTTGCACTCACGAATACTCCAAAGGCATTACAAATTGTATCTAATGAGACGGCCTTGTTTCAGTTTTATATACATGCGCGCACCCAGCCTTCAATATGAGGGGCTCAAATTCTTGACGTCGTGGAGTTTTTGCTAACAAAATAGCGGACAGACTAAAGAAAAACAAAAAAGTGAAGTGCGCGTTTGCGCTTATTTGGTGGACTTTTGTACCATTTACTCGGACTTTTTGTCGCTCAGGGGCAGACCTTTTTTGCCCACTTCACCAAATGAGGGGCTCGCATGATATAAGCATTGGAAGTCAAAAAATCGATATACCCGCTTTCCTCGGAGCTGCATAGTTCGGACAAGCGGGAACGATGACATGCACTCTACAAATGAACCACTGACGTCGCTGCGTCGTTTCTCACCTTCCTTACAGGTTAACGCGACACCTCTCGGGAAGGTAAGGTCGACTGTATGCGAGGCGATGTGGATAGACCGATTAAGACGGTAAAAAAGACTAATTAAATCGGGTGGCATCCTCCTTTAAGTGAACCCCATCTGGTACTGCTACTTAATTTCAGTACTCTATCTAGTCGTTCTTACAATAATAGCCTTAAGTAATTTCAGTGGCTGATGGCCTCTTTTCCAAGTCGTAAATTAGGTGTGCGAGATGTGTTAACATTCCTGTCTGTCAAACAGACCTAGACTTCCTGCACACTTATTTTAAACCACGCTGTTAGATGTTACCTTTACTAAAAATCTTGGGAAGGTATTTTTCCTTGTTAATATTTGTTCCCCCCGAGGTGCGTTACCTGGGGAAGAACGGAGAATGACAATTGCAGATTTATATTTGGACCCGTGAAGTAGAGATCCTTGGTTATTTTGGAAAGACATTTTTTCTGCTCAGTTATGGTTGCCTTGCCGCATATGGGCACACAACAAAATATGTCGTAAACACCCCGTAAAAGGACCTCGTCTGCTGCATTGGCTGTCATTGAGAAGACAGGCGCAATACGGCTCACCATTGAATGCGGTTTGTGGTACGAATTCTATTTTTTTATGTTTGCCTCTTTAGCTTTGAAGTCCCTAAGTGTATTTCCATGAAATGTGGCATATATGTGTCTGTTAGGGCCCACAAGAAGTCTTACCATCCTGAACTAGATTCACACATTCTGCGTTTTAAAGTGGCCATTTTATACTACTAATAATCACAAAATTGCGGTGTAGTTGTGGTCACATTTCAATGCCGTCTGGCTCTTTTTGCTAAATGTAAGAACCGAAGTGTTTGGTTTGCCCTTTAGGCTATAGCTTTGGAGACCACAAAAGTTACCCAGACTTCTTGGCTTCTGGCCCACATACAAAGGTGCTAATCTGGCGTTACATACACAGTGTATGGATTGACAATAACGTCTTAGTTCTCTTCCAACATCAATTAACACCAATTCGAATCTAGTATTCTAAAAAATTGGGCATACTTGTGATGTGTTGGCCTATGATAAATATGTGTGTTTATATTTTTTAAGTGATACATAATTATTTATTGAAGAATACACAAGACATACAAAGAAATGATGACAAACCCAGAAATCGCGAAGCATTATATCTGGGTTGTAAACAATTCATAAATGAAACTAATATACATAGAGGTATATATATTTAAGTAGTATCTAATATAAGTATCCCAATATTTAGATATGTTATTGCGAATATATAAAAACAAATACATGTACATTTTCGTGTATGGAAATCAGAAGCAGCAATATTGATAAACGGTACATAAAAAATTGCTAACGTTGTTTAGGAGGAATTCATTGAGAACGACGTCAAAGTTAGGACTACCATTCAATAATAATGTTACTTTAGTAGGGATATTATTACAAGAATTGAGAACATTAATAATTGATTGGTTTTCATTGAGTGCACGAAAAGGTGAGTCTCTCAGGTATTCGATGAGGGGACATTTGAAGAAAGTATGAGGATAAGATTGATGGTCACTACATTTACAGTTGGGAGAAACATTACTAAAGTTATGCCTAAACTTGAAAGAATTGAGGAAAAGACCACATCTTGATCTGTACAATGCTATTTCGTTATCGCGGGGAAGGGAGAATTGAGTTAAGGGTGCTGAGTTATCAAAATTGTGAAAAACAGTTCTAAAATTATTTTTATACTCGTAAAAGAGTTGCTTTGTGTTCATATTGAAACGACACACATGCGTCAATTTCCGGAATCGTTTTGCCCATACGATTTGTTGTGCCAAATCAAACCAATGAAAACTTCGCGCCTTATTTTCCATGATTACTGGTGCCCAAAGTAATCCTTTGCTGGACACGTCAACAATGTAAAAGATTCTGATATATTCGACTACGAAGCATGATGACAACTCGCTCACCTGTCGCACTCGTTTTGCGCCTAGTTTCACAAGGAACGTTCTTTAGTAAATGGACCGTTTTGCTTGGCTGAGTCAGTAGAGAGACCAAGCACAGTGTTTTCTTCTTCTTAAAAATCATGCATGGAGAATAAATGAAATGATTAACAATGCGGGTCCGAAGAAACAGACAGGCGTCACCTTGGACAAATCCGTAGACCGCATGCATCCATGGCCTAGCGAAAAAATAAAACGTGATGAAAAGAATATTGCACACTCTACTGAGATGTGTCGGTGCGTTTAAAGGCATTTTTGTCGGTAAACTTATGACCACACACTGTAACTTTGAAAAGAGCAACGTTTACTTCCTCGATTTGGATTCTTCGTCTATTATCTCCATGGTAACGTGCATCATCCGTTAAATATTCATCATTTAGTCTGACTCTGGTCGCTCGTGATCTCATCTTTCAGCAGCTCATACACAGGCTCCTCATCGAGATCTTGAACAAAACGGAATTTTGTAAGCATGCAACATACACGCCTCACCTTATCTTAGTTACATCACAGACATTGAGTAATTTTTGTTGCACATGGCTGGTTTTGTCAAAGGTCGCGCGCCCAGTCGTAGCCAAACGTAACGTGATTTCGACAGCTTCCGCCCGAAATATCGTTTTCAGGACACCACGAGACTACGCACTTTTCGGGTTTTGGAACCAAGTAAGCTGTTGTGTTAGTGGTTTTTAAAAGTTATTCTAAAATTGGAAATGAATGATACAAATCCTTACATGTATCCATGTACATGCGTTGTTGACTCGTTCTCGTTTTATAACGTTTTCGTGTCAGTAACTGAACACTTTTGGGCCCAGGTCTAATCCTTTTACTCGTTTTCGAACTCCAAATTATTTTTAAGATGACATTTAGTCAAAAGGAACAACTGGAAATAATCTCGTGTACGTAGATTAGACCCAGGGAGCTGGAAATAATCCTATTAGGTTCTATGGTGCTTAAAGGATCATCCTCATTAACTACCCTATTCTGTATGTGTCAGTAAAAATTTCGGATACGACCGCATTAGCTACAACTGGGTATAACACCTTTGATAAAATTGATTTTTGTAATGAAGTGGTCAAGAATGTGATTTAGACAACCTACATTAAAGCCACTACACTTTGTTGCCATTTTTACTATAGAGTTTCGGTTTGGAAAATATCCTGGGTAAAAATCCCACTATCCATGAAGCAAGTAACACCGTAGGGATACTACTTTGTGTTGCGTAGTCTACATGAACGGCACCAGAAACAGCTCCCATACCGACAGGATTTCCGCAATCAAATCTTGTCGAATTTACACACAGTTGGCGTATATAACTAGGTAAATTTTGAGAGAATATACGTGGCACTGGCTGAATTATCCAGGCAGACAACTTTCATAAGCAAATTTACTCCTAGGCGTGTATTTGGGTTAAGTTTTCAGTCCCTAAAATGCCAACTGCCGAATATTCGCCAGGCTTCTAGTTTTCGCAAGGCACTGAGACTGATATTCCCCAAGAGTAGAAAGTTGCACACTCGGAGTAGCCGGTCTTGCTTTCTCGTGACCATCATAGCAATGTTTCCCCACGGGCTAAATGCTTTTCCCGTACTCCAGCCCTCAATCCACAATTCTCTTTATGCGGGTACTTTCTCTCTTTGAAAACGAGCAGCCCGTAAAAAGAAAATTAGTTCGTGAGGAAAGAAATGTAGTTCACGAGAGTGTTCGAAAATATTTATTATGTGCCGCGGGCAAAGAAGGTTATTCCTTTTTTGTGCGAGTACTTTTAATTTTCACTCTTTGGAAACAGTTTTTGTGGAAATAAAAATGGCTCAGGAGAAGGGGAATTTGTAAGCTAATATTCGCCTAGTGTGACAATGTAGTGCAATACGTAGTTAAAAAGAAATTTGTTCATTAAAAGCAGTGCTCCTGAAAACTTCAATGTGCTAGTGAGGAGAAGAAGAATTTGACCTCACAACCGGCACTTGTCATCACATGCTTGGAATGCCAATTCTTGCATGTGATTAGAGAGCATACGTCATCATCACGTTGAGAACTGTGTGAAACTTTATGGCAAGTAAGAGACTTAGGGCCCCCATTTTATCAATTGTGTAAAACGTGTAAAATTCTGAAGCAGAAAGAATGCCGCAAACTACCTAGCTCTCGCCTGTAAAAGGTTCCCCAGAACCTTCGCCGAGATAGGAAAATTCGACAAACTTCCCTTTTTGTTCCTTGGCATTCCTTACATCTTCGTAGAAGCGAACGACGAAGTTGTCCTGAAGGAATGAATTACGAATTTTAAGGGTTAAAAGCTTGAACACAGACTATGCGAGCACCCAGCCTAAAGATTGGGAGGCTCGAATTTTTGAGAACGCAATACGACGTTCAGAGGTATGAATTGATTCGCTGAATTTTGGTAAAAGAAAGAAATACGTCGCACTTTTACTGGCAGGCAGGGCATGATGCCCATTCGTGCAACAAGTGACTTCCCGCAGTTGCTAAACGTTGCCCATGTCAAACCAAGCCATGAGCCTCTGACGAGTCACGGGAATTTGGCAACAATGCTTCTAGATTATTTCAACCAGTCCTCGTTCTGTCACCTATAATAATGCATTATTGGCGTTAACTTTTGAAGTTAAAGACAGGTATCAACTACAACTCAATATACTCCCTATCTCTTAAATTTGACATTGTGGTCTATAGTGGGTGGGCCGCAGGGTGTCCAAAAAGTACTGACAGTCTGATTTGAATGCTTGCACGTGGAATTCGTAAGTCATAAAAGTGGCCCTTACTGATTAGTTTTGCGTTTGTGTACACAAACTAGTTAAAATGTCATTGCTGTGGATTTGGGAACGTGCACACATCCAAAGTGGATTTACTCTCTTGGGACACTAAGCCCTCGTTCTAATTATCGAATTAACTTTTGTTTACCATGCAAGTATTAGGCCTATAACCTTTATCATGCAAACGAGATAAGGCCGCTGAATGACAAATTCGTATGACTTGTGTGACAAGAATAACATATCCTTGTCTACATAATTAGAGAGCAATTTTCTAGAAAACAACGAACATTGTTTCCAACGATACCAAATGCTAGATTTATTGTGTAAGCCATGTAACCTTTTAGGCTGGCATGTCCATATATTCAAGTACCGAATACAAAGAGAACTATTTATCTTTAATTTGGAACAAATTTAAATGCTATATAGGACCACAGAAAATGTCGGCTCACGGCAGAACATATCTCAGAACTTCCTGAATGCATTATATAAGAGCCAGCCCCGGAAATCGCTTTTGCATTATATCCAGGTTCCCATTCATTCCTTTGCTTACGTTCACTAGTAAGACCGAGCTCAGAGGAATAGGGGTGAACTTTTCAAGTGAAATTATATTTAACACAAATATGCCGGTTTCTACTACTATTTTAAGCTGTCTTATAAAAAGCAATATTCTACTCTTCTCATACCACACTTTATTCTTTTCATTAACACATTAAGGGACGTTCTTTGCTTGTTTTCACCAGTGACAAGTGGACATATTCTAAAAGTCATGAGAATAATATTTTTCAAGATAAGAAATTTCACTTCTTGGGAACGACACTAAAAGAATTCAAATATCGTTGCAAATCACTTTCATGGATACACTAAATTAAATTCTGTGGGAATTCAAACGAGTGTCATTACTTTTGGGACACTTTGCGCGCGTGCCATAAACTTTGAGTCACTACGTCATACTCGACTAAGGCAGCAATCATAAAAACTTACCCAGACCTCGGAGAAAGCATGTGAGCACCCTTTTGGCGACGTCGGCAAAAGTAGAAATACAGACAAAAATCCAATAAAAAGAAAGGAACTACCAAAATTCGGCGCATGCAAAATTCATAGCTCTGAACGTACCCCGTAAATCTTTGTAAAATGAGGTACACATTCTCAAAAATTCGAGCCCCCTCCCCATTTTTAGGCTGTGTGCGCGCATGCAAAGAAGTAACTATACGTCACATGATGTGACCAAAAGATGGCGTTTAAAAACACTAAAAATTCGTACTAAATGTATCAGCGTGCTGATTTATAACAGCACAAAAGAGACAAGAGAATATAACAGTTCTGATAGGAGCCATGTTCCATCTTTTTCGAAAAAACAAGCGGCATCTTGACAACTGAAAGCAGAGCTTAGCTTTCCTTACATGATGTCAGGTCTGCCAAAAACTATGAACAGACACAAAAACATTTCGAACGGGACTAATAAAATTCGCTGTTATCTTAGTGGAAACCAAAATAACATAAGTAACAGTATAAGAATCAATAAATCGGTTGGACTTGCGGTACGTGGAGATGGCTACGTTGCGTCCTCTTCTCTAGAGGAGAAAATTGGTTTCGGAGAGGGGTCAAAGAAGCTAACTACGAGAGAATTGAGAATCCTAGCCTCAATGGACAGGGGGGCTGCGGTTTCACTTACCTGAGACATGGGATAGGGCGCTGAAGAGAATCCCGCGGAAACTGTACGACAGATCACATGACAAGTCACGTGACAACTCAGTGGCCTGATAAAGTCCTCGAGAGGAGGACGCAACGTAGCCATCTCCGCGTACCGTAAGTCCAGTAATAGATTTATTGATTCTTATACTATGACCCAACTGGATGACTGAAAACATTCATCGTATTAACATAAGTAACAGATTAGCTATCCGCTAAACCCGCAAAAAGACTGTTGTGATTTAGGCCACGTACCTTTACTAGTTTCTTGCTAATTTTAGACGATTTCTGAGCTTTATTATTGCTTGAGGCAAAGCTCGACGCCTGAATTACCCGCCAGTTCCAGTCGTTGATCTCGAGCAATACCAAACTGTCCGTTCGTAGCCAGAAGTTATTTATAATCTGATTACGTACAATTTTGAGACAAACGTGAAGTCCTCTAAATAAAAAAATACTTTTTGATAAAAGGTGGGTTTGTAGCCTGCACTTAACTTGAATATTGGACCTTACTAGTGTGCCAACATGTAAGTTAACTTTGTTGTGATCTGCGCCACTCTTTGAAGTAAAGATCGATTTCTTAGCATATACAAAGCAGCATTGAATTTTTTTCTTACCGACCGGAGAGCACTGGTAGACCACACTTAAATATTTGCTGGTTCCCGGACACGGATCACCAAAGACGGTATTCACTGCTTTCAGTGAACAGCTACGTTTATTCTGACATCGACACTCGGCGGCGCTAAGTGATGCCAGTGAAGAGCACCCAGTGGTTATATTCGGCCCACTCTGGCAGATCTTCGTATCGTTGCGACCGTATAGGGCTGACAGAATCTTCAAAGCTCTACCCTTTGTGCACGATAGCGTCATCGTTTGCGATTCACATGCCGTCTTCGATTCTGTCGTACACAAACATAGCTTAAGCTTACCATTGTTGACTTTTTACTATTGAGAACAGATATTTCATTTGCGGAACACGCTTGAAAACCTGACTAGATGCATCTACGACTTTGAACTTTTTACTTTCAAGTAGACAAAAGACTATGTTGTATTGAGCAACAGTCCGATCGTGCACATAGACAACAACAAAACCCATTTATGCATTAATTCCGCATCTTCTGGTGGTGGCGGTAGCGATGGTGGAGGTGGTGGTGATGATATATTGGTGGTGGTATTAATGTGTATTATTTGCAAACTACGCTATATTTTACATCGTTCGTGATAAGTACTTGCCTGGCAACGGCGAAAGAGAGAAGCACATCGGCAAACACGAGGAGCAGTATTCTTTCATTTCCGAAATGGATTTATTTCGCGCTTGTTGTAGGCTGCTTGTCAGGTCATTGTCTGCCAAAATAGAAAGTGGTTTTGTTAACGTTTATAAAGTTTTATAATTGCATTTGAACGAAGTAGCTCATCACCAAGAGCGCTGTCCGGTCTCTCATACATGACATGTTGCTGAAAAAATTGGAAATTAACATTTGAGTTGGCCGAAAATATCCTAATAGGCTCAGGTCTATGCTTCACATAATTTGAAAACTGCGCCTCACGACTGGCAACACGCGGCAATGGTAAAAAAATGGGCAGATCCCAGCCCATTTCGGTTGGCATCAGGTGGCTCATGGGGTAAAGAAAAGGATCGCGACCCATATCAGCTGGCATCAGGTGGTACTGAGAAAGAACACGAACTCTGACCTGTTTCAGCTGACCTTATTTGTCTTTTTCTTTTGAAAAAACGATCAATTAGAAACACCTCGTCTTCACGTCAATTTTTAAATAAAAATACGGAGCAAACTGAACCAATTGTTCCATCTTTGACTCCATAAAATGTTAAGAGACATTCCACGAGAAAAAGAAATCAAAAAATCACTCTAGGGGTCATCTTTCAAATTCAGCTTAAAACTTGTGTATGTGATCGTGGTGTGGTTCCGATATAAGAATCACCAATTTTGCAGTTATTGAACTTTTAATTTTTTACCAACAGGCCTTCAAAGGTTTACAAAGAAAACAACATGTTTTTGCATACCGAAAACAGTAACATATAGATTGTATGCAAGGGAAGAATCAACATGACGGAATTACTAAGTGGGACAAAAGGACTACCACATAAATTGATATTAATAATTTCCC
Source organism: Phoronis australis (assembly GCA_002633005.1). Taxonomy (NCBI): domain Eukaryota; kingdom Metazoa; phylum Phoronida; family Phoronidae; genus Phoronis; species Phoronis australis. The sequence goes on from NMRA01000578.1 coordinate 130,943, forward strand.
TGCATTCATCACGTGACGGGATATAAATCCAGAAGCAATTTTGTAGTGTTGAAAGTGGGCGCCACTTAAATGCTTCTAAAAGCCAGTTTGTGGGGTTGTGGACATTGAAAGATATGTTTATGGATAGATATTGAATGTGTGAACAAATTTTTAGAAATCTCTTAACTGGGCTTTTTATTTTTTGTTCTAAAAATGCCCCAATGTTGCGTATTCTACATTTTTTAAACAAATGCTTTGTAGCTTCATTACATTTAAATTGATTTCAAGAATTAATTCACGAGAATCAACATTGTACGGACCATAATGCTGTCTGACATGTCCATGTTACCATTTCACCCATTGAGTGTTCGTAACTTACCGTGGGTCAGAGGTTATGTAGGCAAAAGTGATGACACATTTGCCTGGTGCCAATGCCCAAAGCGACTGACGCCCTCAGAGGCAATTTTTAGACTGACATGAATAATTGATGTGATTTTTAATGAAATATTCCGATTTGTGCACTATTTCAAGGCTTTTATTTGTGAACATTTCTTTTGAATCAAGGGCTCGAGATTGTATGAAGCGGTCGAACTGAAAACTATTCTTTCACTTTGAAGACACAAGCCTACATCACAGGAAAGGCATCGAAGTCTGAAATACAAAAATGAAATAATTAATCAAAATCATTGTGCATTCAAGAGTTATAGCTTTTTATGTGTCAAATTTTGACCCATTACTTTGATCACGTGGGCCATCTTGCGATATCAGCGGGATAGGCTACAAGATTGACAGTGCTTAAACTTGATTTTTACAAATATTCTAGCAGTAAAATTTAGTGACACATGTCCTTAACTACCATTTTGTTCAACCCAGGAGTTTATGCCAGAATTTAATCACGCAAGTGTAACTTATTGAGTGGTTATAGTGCTCACAATTCACGTTGGACAACATGGCGACTCTTTTGAACTGAAAGGCACGTTTAACCGGCTACATTGTCATCGGTGAAGATTTAACTTTAAAACATTTGTAGACACAATGCTACAAAAAAAAAAAACGTTTTGAACGATTTTCTGGTACGCGTGTCATAACTATTATGAATCTTCTATTTGTTTCAATGTGAAGTGCCCATTCAATTCCACTCTGCCAAAAATACTGTTGAAATTGCTTTGAAATCGTTTTTTGTTTGAAAGTCAATTTCTGTTCAAGGTATGATTATGTGTCACAACAGAACATATTTCTCTAAATTTTTTGCATGAACTATGCGTTTGATTCATGTTTTGCTACTAGTTACTTTTTACTTCAAGATATATATCAAAGCAAGAATGTGTGAAAAATCTTACTTGACTTACAGAAATTATTTACATTTGGTTTATGAAGTGGGAAGCGTGCTGAAATCTTTCTGCTGCATAGCTTCATATTTTTTGTTATCACTCTTGTCAAATTCTAGTTTAAGGAGGAAAGCTTTTATGGTACTCAGTCACCATGGTAGCAATTATGAATATCTACTTTCATACTTACCGTGAGATTGGTTCAGCCTGTATTGCTGAAATTTTCCTAATCACATTCTAAATTACTTATTGTGGCGAAAAGACGTATTATTTTTTTACTGAGATCACTTTGCTAGGTGGGCTAGGGGTAAGCCTTAGCTACGATGAAATTTTTAAACCCATGTGTCCAATGTTTTCAAGAGATGTCATTTTATCTCTTATGTGAGTGTGACAACAATTGACAAAATCTGATTTGGGTGAAATCGCCTGAACGATTAGCATCCTGTAAAATAACAAATCTCAGATTAAATTGACTTTATACATTTTACGTAATGTTTATCAGGTAATAAGATGGATGTCACCAGGGCACAGCACGAGTTACCAGCTGGCGGGGGCACAGGTTACCATATGAACGGTTTCCAAAGTGTTAAAACAGACACTGGTGTGACAGCCCAGGTTAGACTAAGTCGAAAACATGCATGTAAATAATATTAGTTTTTAGAAGTAAGAAGTGGAAAACTAAAACGAGGCTGGAGTGCAGGACGAAAACGACGTTTTGATACTAAACAAAAGTCATCCTCAGGTGCAATAGGGACAGAAAACAAAATATAGTAACAGAGTGTATTAGATTTTAATCTAAAATTAAAGTCGTTTTCAAACATGCATGTGCCATCGTATCCTCGCTGGAAACGTTTTGACCAAATTTCTTGAAATTTCACCAAAGATGGATTGCTACCTACGACGTCATACTACTTCCGGAGAATAGAATGGCTGGAAACCTGATGTCCCGTCATCAGTCGGTGACAAAGGACTGTAGAGTGCAGTCCGAAACGTACGAACTCTTAACTCTTTAGTCTCTAAGTAAGTTGATCTTACTAAAACCATACCTTCACCGAGACCATGAGAAACCTTTTTTCAATCTTCACCAAAAACATCTACTCATACAAACTGCCACCAGGGGGGAAGCAGTCGTCATAGCATCTTAAAATTGACGTGGACTGATTTGATCACCAAAGAAGCATATTTGCGAAAATTCATGAAGCCCCTTTTTGAGGTTTATTAGATACAGCTGTATACTGCCTTTAGTCAGGCACTGTAAAATACGTCATAGAATGTTCTTTGTATCGGCGGTTGCTTGAAAAAAAACAAAAGCCCATTTTTATTATTTATTTTCATACATAGTCATACATCCAACTGATGAAAAATATCATTGGAAATTACCAGCATCCCGCAAACTTGCCCCTAGAGCACCTCAAAAATGGTTTAAAATCAAATAAAAAAACTTGGGCAAAATTTACCGAATTTTGGTACTCCAGTGAACGTTAACGGAAAGATCTTAGAAAATTCAAAGACTGCCTTCTGATAGAGAGGTTCAGTGTCTACATAAATAACGGAACAAAAATTCCAAATAAAAAATTCGAACATATCCCACCAGGATCTGAGTCGGTGACCCTAGAGTCGTGGAATGACAATTAAAGCTGTTATAAGCCTGACCTCCACCACAAGTTTTTTGTTGTTGTAGATGACATACCGTTATAAATTGATCTCGAATTGCTCCTTAGTCAAAGTAGAGACGATTTCTGGACTTGAGAAAGAACCGAAGTTCATTGTTGTTCGAGACTTATCTCTACAAGTTGACTTCAGTGGCGAATTTAAGGGGGGGGGGGTTCAAGCGGGCAATGGGCCACCCCTATTTGACAGTACGGGAGGTGCGAATGTCTGACGGGCAAAATCCTGGCTAATACTCTGGCTTGCCCCCATAACTCAAAATCCTGGATCCGTCCCTGGACTTGACAAGGGGGGGGGGTCATTTTATTCGCTGATCATTGTTTTCACGACGGAAAACCGAACTGTCAGTTTTTTGCGAGTCCGAATATCACTTCTCATCCGAGTAATGAAAAATTTGAGACCCAGTTGTGGATTTAGAGGGTGGCCAAGGGGACCATGCCTCCCCTAAAATATTCCCAGATTCCATTTGGCAGTTCGGGGGTGCGAGTGTCTGACGGGCAAAATCCTGGCTAATACTCTGTCCTGCCCCCTCAACTCAAAATCCTGGATCCGCCCTTAGACCAATGGCGATAACTGTTATAAATCGGAACGCAGGTTTAATAACGCTTTTAACTGATTATTCTGTTTTGCCAGATTGTGTATATATATTCAGCCTATTTATGAGGATGGCCTTGAATACTCCTTTTGCGAGTTTATAACAATAACGCGAGATTATGTGAGACTCAACTGTGACGTCACGGGAAGTGGGGCAATGGCTTGTCGTTCTGGCCATTTGCCCAATACGGTATATCTTGAAACCTAATTTAAAAAATGGGGCATTGTGTCAAGATGTACTATATTAATTTGCCAATGTCGGCAACTAATGAGGTGCAGGATATTTAGAAGTATTCAACTGAAAGAGAAGTTAGCCGTTTCAAAATCTTAGAAGCAGGCCCATTATCTTTTTCGAAGTCCCTGCTTCCTCCAGTTAGTCACTGAATTACTACATTAATGAAAGTGTGGATGAATAAATAATAAATAATATTCCCAAGACAGGAAAAAATGATGTAATCGTGAAAGTGCACCGCAGAAAATTCTTGATAATTTGGGGTATAATATCTAATGAGTTTTTAATACCACAAAAAGAACACGACTTCAAGAAAACGGCGCGGCATAGGTTTTTAAAAACCGAGAGTAAAAATGGATTTGTTTAAACAGTGGTTCACTGTTTTAGAAAGATGAATTAAAGAGGCCTGGAACACCAAAAACTAAACTGCTTTATTCAAAGGGAATCTTTACAGAATTCAACCTGCTCACCAGGTATTTTTACGGTTTGTTCATAACGACTTAGTGAATTTCTTTTGATGTCAAAACATTTTCTATTTAGTTTTAAATTCCCCCAAAAACGATCTGTCAAGTGCTCCTCACTTTGTCGTTTTTCTCAACAATTCAATGCACGGCTGCTTATTTGGTATGCAAAGTCAAACGTAGCACATCTCCCTTATATGGAAAATGTGACTTTTGACCTTGATGTAAACAAAACAATGGCGACTTGAAGCAGCACCTAGTCCGACTAAAAGGCAACTGATGCAAAATCCTATTTGTTTAAATTTAGTAATGAAGGTATTGCAGTATTCTAATATATTTTAAAACTCTCTAGGAATATTTTTTTGGAGAATTGCTTGCTTCACTGGCTTGTCTCATACCGTGCTATACACCTCTGATTGTTTGTGAATGCGATAACCCATGAGAATCTGCCGTTTACATCCATCTTGTCAGCCAGAGGTTTGTCGAATGAATTATAAGTGGGAGGGAAATTTGAAACTCTGTCGTGACAACAGAGTTTTTACATCGAGCGTACTTCAAATATGAATTTGAGATTTTTCCTAAAATTACCTTACAAAGGAATGTGAATAAAGCTGTAGTATACGTTTCGAGGTGATGTTTAAAAGATATTTTTGATGAGCTTTCGCGCTCCATGCCTCCAAGTTTGAAATACGTAAGAAGCATCTCATTTCCATTTTTACTTAAAAACGAAAACGCAAAATCAGTTCTTAGAAATTTGTCTCAACGTTTCCTTTGCCACCATAGCCGTATTAGCTTACATTAAAAAGGAGAATGAAAGTTCAGCTGCCATTGTCCTGAAGCAATTTTTTTCAAAATTAGATGGGTTGACCCAAATCCAGACTGGTGTCTTTGACACACCTGTCACCAGATGTGAATGGTGTGTTTGAGGAAGGAAATCGCATAGTCTGGCAAGGTTCAAAACATCTTTTGTGTCCGAGTAACTTGCTCCATAATTTACATTCTGTCTATAAATTACGTAAACAGGAAATGCCCGTTTAAAAGGGGAATCTGTCTGACACAAAAATGTACTCAGCATTTCGGACTAATCGTTACACAACTTTTATTCACTCTGAACGTTACTGTAAATAGTTTACAATCGAACGCTCGCCGTTTTTCTCTTGGTTTATGTTCCAAACAACGCTTGTCAGTCGTGACAGATATTGTAATCTATCATAGTTTCATTCTTTTGTTAGTTTTTCAAAAATGACGCAAAAATAATGACGTTTTATTCACGATGGCCTGTTTTTTTGTAATCCAGACGAACTCGACGGAGTGAATGAGTAAACAAACAACATGGCTTTCCAAAACTTTAACGCACGATTTGATTTGATTGACAACAGGTTGCACCGAAAACAACTCGAGCGTGTTTACCACAACCGTTCAAATAGCAACGATTTCATCTAGAAAACAACAACTGTTTAAGTGAAATTAAACGAATTTGAAATCTTTACATATTTCACAGCCCATATTTTTAAAACAGCATTTTTGGGAAATACGATTACACGTTTGAGAAAAAGATTGGAAGCACAAAAGTGCTTTAAATTAGTGACTTGAACAGCATAATTATATCTCTTCAAATGTCGTCATAGCAACGGCATTACGTCTAACAGGCAAAGATGACAGGTTTGAAAGATAGACCTCGCCCATTGGGGTGTCACGAAAATGTGATATTAATGTCCGTGAGTGGCAGTGAAAGATGTACTATGATGATCTATTTCTCCCCAATTGCTTTTCTAGTACTTTTAAGACTACCATGACAACCAGTTGTCCTGCCTTTCAAACTGAAGAAGCGTTCTCACTACTTGTGCAATTCTTTTCTCATATTTTTGATTTTTTCTGCCGCCCTGAGTTTTTCATTCGAACTCTTTTCTGTGTCAAACTCAGAGATCTATGTCTAAAATGAAAAACACACTAATAAAACGAATCTTTGAAAGTCATTGTCCTCGAAAAAATAGCGTTGTTCAAAGAGGAGTAGTTTTCTTTATTAGAAAACAACTGAGTTCCAAACAAAATAATACTGCGTTGGCTCACATGTGGTTTTTATGATACAGCAGGTCAGCCGTTAAATGAGAGTTCATGATGGGTTAATATCACACTAATGTTACGACTAATTAGCATAACATTAGTGTGCAAAATGCTAATCAGAGCATGAAAACAAGCTATATGTGAATGCGGCATATCTGCCTTCTGCTTTGACGGGCGGACGGTAATAAGGCAATTCAGAAGCCTGACCACCGTTCACAGGTGAAACATTCTCAGGTGAAAGATCAGATGTCCGGTCTGCATTCTGACTGCAGGTGCTGTGTACGTGTCAGCATGGTGCGTTAATTCAGCCAGTGAGAATAGAATTGCGTTGGTAATAAAATAACACCGTTGGTAAGAATGCCATTGCGGTGCGTAAGGAAAGAAGGTTGTTTTTAATAGTGTACACTGTAAAAACAACATCGACGAGTTCATCACTGCACGTCACAATGGTTGATTTGGGCGAGTTTGGGGTCTAATAACTTGTCCGTCCATGTTTTACTTGTTGACAACCAAGTAACCATAACTATATAATTTGTCGCAAGTTGGACACACGTTTTAAACTTCATTGGATGAGAAATACCAAGTAATGGTTTCATTATAGTAATACACCGAGAAACAGGTGCACCAGTGGGTGGCTTTAGCAGTACGATCCTTGTAAGAACACAGCATTGAAGATATCCGACATCCTTGTATTAGAGCGAAATGAACAGTACATACTATGGCAGAGGTACATTTTTGACGCATCCACAAATTCTTAGAGGATTAATTATAGACAAGGTTGCACGACACATCCATTTAACAATGAAAATTGTACGTCAACACATTCTTAAGGAAAAGAATTCTTTATCCTTGATTACTTGAAACTATAAACCTTGTAAAGATGACGTTTACCTCTAGTATCTATTTCGTCACCCTGATTATGTTGCGCTGTGCTGCATATACAAGCGAAGATTATCACAGTCAAAAAATATGTCTTCATTCCTACTGTTGTCTGAAAATACACATGAAGATCAAGATACAAGTTTAAAATAAATGGTTTTGCCTACCATGTAGACTGGGCAACGGTATTGTCTGTCGAGCTATTATATTGTAAATTCTAAAATATAATATAATGTTTTGAACTCATACAAATGAATATTCTAACATTGGATGAAATTTAAAATGGGACTTGTGCAATCATTTGACGACTTCACAAAGTAAGTGTAATTCGCCGTTTGTACATTATTAAACTTCGCAAACACTCAAATCTTTGGTTTTAGTACATGACTGCACTGAATAGCATACGCATAAGAGTATACGTGGAATCAAGTACACCGAGAGATTTCTTTCCTTTTGTTTAAGTTACAGTGTAGTTTCATGCTTAAGCTTAGCTCAATTTCAAAATGATTTACCTGTATCGTTACTTTTTCTGACCTGCTCGGTAAACCGGTCCTGTGTTGAAATATAAGTCGCTTTTGTGCTTATGCGTGTATAACCTTTGACACCGCGGGCATTAATTATGGTTATGAACGTAGTTGCAGCATTAGTTCGTCGAGTCCTTTGTCTGTTGGTGAACTGAAAAATCGTGGAACCGTCCGTGATAAAGACTGTGTTGTCCTGCCGCCAGAAATACTCCAGGGTCTACTTCATAAACTGCTGTGGTTGGTACTGCTCAGTTCAGACAAAAATCTAGTGCCCAATTTCACATTGTACTACCTCACAGAGAAGTTATTACAAGACTTATTTCATAAGTATCTTATTCATGTATTTGAGCCAGGTTTAATGCGTCATTGTTTGCCAGCTGTACTTTTAAGGGGTATGCATAAAGTACGTTGTAAATGTCCTATCAGAATGACAAGGTCGTATCACATCTGTGACCAGGCGCTTTACAAGTCAGAAAAATATCACGTTCTGAAGGAAATTTGAGTCGGGGATCCCCTGCATTCTGTGCCAGTCCATCAGTGTACTGATTCCTAGCATCCACCAAGCAAAGACAGAAATCCAAACATGAGCATGTAGTCAAATAAGAGTATGAGTCGGTTTGAGCACCTGGTGGGAAAAACATCTTTTTGGTTTTATCATTCCGTCATGTGATACAACCATACAACTCTGATGCGATACTTGCTTTATGCATACATAGTTCGGGAGGTGTCGATAAACTTTTATACTACGCTATTAGACCAAAAAAGCAGTTGATTCTGGTATGTTTCTTTTTTGTAAAAATCGAGTTCGTGATGCAGTAATGTTTAGTTCTTAACTTTTTCAAATAAAAGAAAATACACCAGAGTCGAGCATTAATTAATGATGCGGAATTTTGTTTAATGTTTTACTCGTCGCTTGTCATATAATGGCGTTTTAACCTCGCTTTCCCTTGCACACGTGTCCGGTTGTCTTTTGGTCAACTTTTCAAAACAAACACAAGACCTTGACTAAAAATCATGAGGGCGGGCTTTGGATTGTTACGTCAAGCAGTTAGCAAAATCCTGCTGCCGCTTATGTTTAGAACCAACTTCGGCCGATTCCATGAAAGTGGTTTAACAAAACCAGAATTAAAACTCAAAATTGGTTATCCATTACCCTGGGCTAATTTTAAACCTAACTTGCAATTCATCAGCGTGGTTTAAAAGTCTGAAAACCTGGTTTAGACCAGGGGCCCGGTTTAGTAAAACCAGTCTTCCGTTCAATAACGCTAGGACCTCGCTAAAAAGCAAGACCTCGCCAGATTATACGTGAGAAATTGCCGAGTATTTTAAAGGAGAACACGTGACTTTGACTAGGTTTTAGCTAGATCCTAGCGTAGGCCCTAGCGTCTACTGAACTCACGCCAGGTTTAAACAGTACACACCATGGATTTTTGCACATTTTGAATTACCGGTGGCCACAGACTAAATGTATGACGTAAAATTTAGCTAGACCCATGTTTATTTTGTGTAATTAGCTCGAAATTTTGATTTTTCATTCAATTTTGCCAATTTTCACATTTGCCGCCTTGTGACGTCATGGGTTGAACACAAGAGATCAGTGACTGGCATTGAACAAAAGCGGAGAGCAGGGAATTTGAAAGCGACGACGATTATGAGCAAGAATTGAACAAATACTATGAAGAAACGTACGGCAAAGGTGGCCAGGATGAGGAAATGGGGTTGCACGAAAGCGAGAACAAGTTTAGTGTGCTTCCGGCTGCGTACTTTTCTACTTGAGCCTTACGAACTAGATCCTCCCGCGAGAGAAGCCGCCTCGGGCTCAGCGAGTCAACCAAGTCATCACAGACGATCCTGAATTAAGAGCTGATGTTTCTGAATGATAAATAACGTTCTTTATTGAACCTGGCCTTTATCGTAACGTCTCCTGTGACTGGAGTCGAAACACGAGTCCTCAAAGTGGGCAGAACACAGAGTGGCCCCGGACCGAATCGCTTGGTCCACGGTGATGTCCCACACTCTCGTTCGGCGCACGAAGCGATGCCACTTGTGCACAACTTTGGTGTCCTCCGGAACACCGAGACGTTCTCCGCCTGGCTGCTGTTGCTGCAGCCTCCGGAAACACATCTTTTGATCCCTCTACGAACCTTCTCGACGCTAAATGTACTTTGCTTTCTCTTCACTCTATACACTTTGTCTCTGATCCGAACAGTATGGCGAACGACTTGGGTTCAACCCATGACGTTGTACATAATTAT